>OZ026602.1:16023975-16071475 GCA_964020085.1 Micromussa lordhowensis | reverse complement strand
TAAGCACTGCAAAGCTATGACAAGCCATTCTCTGATCCCTTTTTTGGTAAGCGATTTTCTTCTTTTCAAAAAAGAAGCAAAATTATCGGCGAAATTATCGAACAAGGCTGTGCTTAGCTATGGACATGAAGTCTCAAAATCTTGTTAGTTATTATTACTATTAAGTTCAACTGAAAAATCCTCCCCCTTTTTTGAGTAACATGAAATGCCTATTTTGTTTTTCGTGAATTGTGAAAGGACATCTTTAATTATTTTTGTGAAACACGATCTATACCCCTTTTCGTAGGAGTAAAATTGTTGCAAACAAGTCAAATACAAGGTCCGCGAACACATTGACAGTCGTTTAGGCTACCAGGCAGGTTCATTCATTGACGAAACTCTAACAGTACTGTCAAAACTCATTGTTCCAACATGCAAAGGCCTTGATACAGTAACAAACAGGAGAAAGTATACTAACCAGAGCCCACCGGAACAAAGATCCCGGTGTGTTGTAGTATAGCTTTGGACTCCACTTTGCCTATACCACGGTCTGCTTTTCTTGATTTACCTTTCGTGGCGTGCTTAGACAGCCCTGGAGGAACACGGCATCGATTGGCCCCTCTGCGCCAGCCAATTCCCAGTGAAGAGCGATGAGCTGGACAAATGGTCCAGGTCGCAATATTACTCGGAAGCGAGAATACCGATGCGCGCGCTGAAATAAGGTCCACCTCCGTAAAGACATCACTGATTTCAACACTGCGAGTGTGCCCCGAAATTTCTCTGTCACTTGACGATACTGGAACAACAACAGCCCTTTCGTATCGCTTGTCAGAGGCACAAAGGCCTCCAACCAGTTTTTGAAAAGAGCAGTTGAGCTCCATCACAGCAACAGGATCACTATCGAACGGTGAGAACTCTGATTTTGTTTTGATGGTATTAAGCATAAACCTAATTAACTAAAGGTAATTAAATCATAGCTCTGCAAATTTATAGTCAGTTTTATTGGACAGTTTACTTCTGTACCAAAAACAGCTTTTGCACGTAAGCGGCGATCTGCAATTGTGAACGTTTGCCGGTATTCAAAAGTCGCAAATGGCCTGCTATGCACACGCACCCACCGAACCTTGATGAAAATTTGGACGACACTGTTTTTTTTTTCTTTTAGAAAATTGGGTATATATGAAAGCAACTGCTAATTTTCCTATGAGTCTAATTTCATGCAAGGTCACAACTGTAAATGGATTAAAAATACTACTTCGAGTGAATTTCATTTTCTTATGCAGCGTGAGTAATATAAGGGGTGAAAATAAATCACGTAATCATGATTTAATCACGCAACGGAAAAGTTTCCTGAAAGAAATTTATGACTTGAAATAGTCATTCCTTAGAATGTCGTTCTCCACATTGCAGAATCATGGAAATAAAATATTTCTATTTCCAATTATCGCAAGCTTAACTTCTCTAGAGCCATAACAAAAACATAACAAAGATATAAAACATACTAAGAGTTTTGCTTTTTTCTACATCACAGATGGACACAAGACAACTTTTTCCCTTGTCGGCGTGCCACAAAGCACACGTACATTCTCGAATCTGAAGCTTACTCCTCCTCCCCCCAAAAATGAGAAAAAAAACACTTCCCAAGATAATTTTCTGTGTGGTGGCTAGTCACATTGCTTTGTATAGATTTCATCACCCTGTTAAATATCGTCAAAAACCATTGCGTGAGAGCACTTCCGCGCCCGGTGTAACTTGAGACCTCAAGGGAATGATAAAACATTTTGAGACAAAGCATTGGAAAATTCATAATTATGACGAAAAAATAAACTTCAAAGTTTTGAGGATATTGAATTGTAACGTAAAATTTACACTAGTTTCTTCTTCCGCAGGATAGTTTTAGCAGTTTGAAATAAGAGCAAAGGGTCCGGTATCTATGACCTCTGGGTGGTTTGCTTTGATCTATGACTTCTGTGACTGTTTGCTTTGAGTTTCTTTGTTGAGATGTTGGGCTCACGGGCAATGGGGAAAAAAAGGTTGCCGTGGCTGTTGTATCGCTTCCTTTATTCTTCAAACGCCAGCACTCAACTTGTAATATTTTAAACTAGCTTTCGGTTTAATTCTGAAACCATGAATGTTTCATGATCACGTGGAGAAGCGATTGCGTGACACACACATTTATTCAAACGTGGATTAGTTGTTTACCCAGAACGACCGTGGAGAACGCTGCACATCTGTTTGTTTGATCGAGCACGAGACGACCATAAAAGACGTTTCTTAGTACTAATCAATGGCTATCCGGTAAAGTGAATTCGATGAGATGGCAGACATGAAAGTTCATGAGAGATGTAAGACGTCGGCCCACGCGTCTTGATGGCTATTGCGAAGAATATTGATCATAAATTCGCTTAGTTCCGGATATTTGGATATCATTCAAGGTGAGCTTTAATAAAAACGACCTTTCTTCTCTTATTTTTGTATTGATGCCAATCAACTGACAGAAACCGGTAAGAACTGACCTCCCAGTTTTACGATTATTTGGTCGGAACCTGTCACTTTGTTTGCATTTGTATACACGTTTATGTTGCGACTAACATGATTTTGAGATCGTTGTCCTTCGGCGCTGTTAAAAAGCCCGAAACTGTTGTTTAGACCTGGTTTAATAACAACATTTCCTCTTTCAAAATTTGTAAATTTGAAGTCATTCGGTATTTTACCGGATATCAAAATTGTCTCTTGAAAAGGTAAGCCAAATTAAGAATTTTGCGAGAGCGAATTTTAGTGGTTTTCAGCAGCTCGCCATGACCTTGAAAATCAATTAACAGGAGTATAATTGGACTCAAAGAACTTGCAAACTCTTTAACATCCAATTTCTAAGCTCAAAACTGGGTTTTGTACGATGCGGAATATACAGAGCGAAGTTCCCGAGAAGGTACGAGTCACATCCATTTTGGTTGTTTATTACAAGACCGTATAGCCTTCACCGTTTTGTACGTTTTTGGCGGGATTAAAAAGTGTTTCAAGTAAAACATCCCACCACGGTTCTAGGCTTGCCATAGGCTATCTCTGGACGAAATAACAAAAATTTTGATTTTTCATCATGTGCCACCTCCGGCTCTAAGTTAGTGGAAATTCCCTCTTAAAAACTGAAGAGAAATTCAAAATTGAGATCTTCGTTAATGCTTTCATTGCAATGTCCTCAATATATATTTACTGGAAGCACCGGCAGTTGGAGCAACGGTGCAAACATGTCTCAAATTATGTAATCACTAATTTGAGAAATTTTTATAATGCCAAGAACGGACAAAACATTCTATTACCAACTTAGTACAGTATGATCTTCAAGATAAAACACACTTCAATGACAGAATGTGGTAAATCAGTGAAAGCTTGACGAAAAGCACAAGCAAAGCTCTAGTTCTTCTGCTCCACTTTTTAATCGTTCATTTTAATGACTTAAATGTTTTCGTCCAATGGTTCAAGCGTCAGTAAGCAGCAGTAAGTTCTCGGAATCACAAAATCTTAATTATATTAGCATTTCAAACGGTGCCTCCAGAGGCAAAATAACATGGCAACAGACAAGACAGACCATGTGCTTGCCTTTCTTCTTCTTTGACTTCGGTATCGAAAAACATCTGTGTTCGGATGAGATAAAATGTCTTGGGCTGTCGATGTTTCAAAATGGCGGAAATTATCCACGTAAAACGCGAGGCATAAGTCCGACAACGAAACATGATCCTCTGTAACTATAGAAATGCACGAGTGTTCACGCAAAATTCTGAAAATGCTTCTCCCCTGCTGGGGGTAGACATTTCTCTGTCCAACCAGACCTTAATGCACCTGAGTCCGTCTGGATCAATCAATAAATTGGCGCTGCCATTTGTGCGAAGACATCGAAGAGCCGCCAGTCCCAGTCCTGTCCTGAACAGTACCTACCTGGATGCATACCAAGGGTCACCACTACTGTTCAGTGATCACAGCTTTCAAGCTGATTTAAGTCAGTCTATGGTATGTTCTATCAGTTTTAAGGTGTTTTATTCCATATTATGATGTTTACGTCCTTCTAACCAACAACCACTATTATGACATTTGCCATGATTTTTTTGTTCTCATCAATATCTTTTCGTTCTTGATCTTAGGAGACTTCAATTAACGTCACACCATCCGGCGCTGAATCTTCCATAGCCGAACCCTCTCCAGCAGACGATGAGGCCATGGTATGTTCAATCCGTTTTAAGTAATACTATCAAATCTACCTGCGTCTAAACAACAACCACAATAACAAAGTTTCCCATGACTTTCTTGTTCTAACTAACCAGTATATTTTTTCTCGATCTTAGGAGACTTTAACAATTAATGCCATGCCCGCCAGTGATGAATCTTCAATAGCTGAACCCCCTCCAGCAGACGAGGAGCTGTCCAGTTTCAGTCTCCAGTTCGAGATTGTTGAAGATTCCACAAAGCGAGGTAGAAACAACCTTGTGGACAACCGTGGCTTCTACAACGTCAAGAGGCGTCGCAGGAACCAAACTGATTGGCAGTGCACCGTTCGACCTAAGGTAACACTTCTTTTCAATCTTCATTTTTACAACAAAAACATCATCACTAGTGTTGCTGATCATTTAGCTCCGAACTAACTAAAATGATAATTTAGCTCCGAACTAACTAAAATGATCAGGTTATATGAGAATACATTTTTGGCCCTTAAAACATAGAAAATGATTAATGGTTGCTTGCTTGCTTTATTCAGGTCAACCGGTGCAGAGCAACGGTTATCCAAAGTGGGGACGGAGAATTTATTTAGGGCCCTCAACCGCACAATCACCTGGGACAAGTTGGAGCTGGCCTGACAGCACAAATAACAGCCAGAGCCAAAAGGGAAGCCATGGCCGACATATTCAAGCCAGCCACCGCAATCGTGAACGAGGTGTTGCTAGAAGAGTTGACCGATGAACCATGCCCCAGTTTGCCCAAACCGATCGATTTAGTGAAAGCAGCAAATCACCTGCGGCAGAGACATCGACCGTCAGATCCCGTGGACCTTGAGTTCGAACTGCAGACCGAACATATTCCAGATGACTTTCTGCACAGAGATCTGAAGGTTAGTAAGAATGACTGTCTGCTTATAACATCAATGTATGAAAAAAAATAGTAAGAATGACTGTCTGCTTATAACATCAAAGTATGGAAAAAAGAATTAGTAAGAATGACTGGCTGCTTATAAAACATAATTAACATCAACATATTCAAAAATAATAAGTGAGAATGATGGTCTGGCTTTTTTCCAGGTACTTGACTGCCGTCATTTAATGTTCGTGACCAATCAGCAGTTAGATGTCTTGAGCCGAGCCAAAACATGGTACGTTGATGGCACGTTCAAGTTGTGCAGATCGCCCTTTAAACAGCTATTGATGGTAAATGCGTTCGTCCGGAGTGGAGAATGTACGAAGCAGGTCCCCTTGCTGTTCGTAATTATGTCTGGCCGAAAGAAGAAGGATTACAGAGCTGTGTTCTGGGCCCTCATCGACATCCTCCCAGCACCGCCTGCAGTAAGACAAATCACTGTAAACTTCGAGAGAGCCATTTGGTCAGTTCTTCGCCAGGTCTTCACGAATGTGAAAATTCAGGGCTGTGTTCCACTGGAGTCAAGCTATTTGAAGGAAGGTATGCAATAATATAGTCAGTTACTTGACAGTATCAAAAATTGATCGGTAGAACCCAGAGAAACTTAAGATCACATAATCCCCAGAAATGTGAAAAAACAAACAATCAACAGTAAAATGCAAATTTATGTCATCTATTTCAGTGTTTAGACTAGTGACATAATTTCTCTGTTGATCAAAAACGGATCAATTTGTAAAGCACTTAACGTGTACATTGGTTAGGTTCCCTGTTGATTTGCCTACTTCAGTTCTTGATTTGCCTACCCGGTTGTTGAGTCGCCTACCTGTTGTTGATTTGCCTACAATCTGTTGATATGCCTACTCGAAAATTTTGTTGATTTGCCTACGTTGTTGATTAGCCTACTGGCAGGAAGAAATTTAGTTATGTTGGGAAATATTTGGTGGAATTTAGTGGAATCGAGTCCCTTCGTTAGCGTTTTTTATTTTCTTCTATGTAGCATAGAAAGAATTTTTTTAAATTATGAGATTTTTGTTTTTTCTGGTCTAAAGCACTGAGCTTGACGTCCTTACCCTGAACATTGAAAACAGCCGTAAAATCACAAATGTAAGTTTTTTTTTAAGTTAAGGTCATATTTATGGTATTTCCAATAGATTCCACTGTTTTATTTTTTCATATTTTTCATATATATATATTTTTTTTTACTTATATATTTCAGTCCAATTACATGAAGTCACTGTTGGATGCAAGTCTTCAGTGGGTAAGTCACGCTTTTTTTGCTCCGTTATTTTTGCTATTTTGCACCCTTAAATCACTTCGCAGAAGCAATCCAAGTATCAAAAGAGTTACATAAGGTTCTCGAGTAACTCAAGGTAACATCTTTTTGACATAACAAAGAGTTGCTTCTGCGCAGGCTCTGGTCAAAGTTTAAGGGTGCTAACTTGACCAATATGTTGTTAAAGGACCTCGTTATTAGAACTTGAGGACCTGCCAGTGATGTTTTGATGTTATATTATGCTTGTTCATGGTTGTATTTTTTTGAAATCGGTTCCTCTGTTAATTAGTTATGACGTCATTTGTGTCGAAACTTTACACCTAAATAACTTTGCGAGGTTTTATATTTTTGGACAGTAAATTGCAGCTTTAAATAGGCCTCGGCATGGTTAACCCACGTGCTAAGTTTTGTTTTAATTGATAACATTTTCGCAGAGTTATTACCATGTAAAGTTTCGCCACAAAATTACCCTAGTGTGCTTTGCGCGCCTTGTTTATGCACAAAAACGAGGCTAAACTTTAACCGTCTATAACTCTTGTAGAGTTTCGTGCTATTGTTTGAAATTTGCAGGCATTATAGAATGGACAAAGGAAATTCTGCTCAGGTTGTTGGTTTCACTTTGCACCACAATGTCTGTAAAAACCGTGGGGTTAATTGTTGTAAGAATAAGTGGCAATAACTTCCGGCCATTAATATGAATTTCTTTGAATTTGCACATATTGTAGGTCTAATTAATGGGTCCCTGCGCAGAGAGTCACTTTGCTCTAAACTACAATGCCTGCAATATTTTTTATTGTTTTTTTGTGAGCATTCTTAACATTGTTATTTTCAGCCTTTCGACTGGGTAGTTGGTATCTAGCCTCGAGATGTTTGACGATTTGATTGAACTGTTGCGCAAAGTCGCTCAGGGTGATAATGATGCACTGGAGAAAAGCGAAATGGAAAAGGTGACAGTGGGAAAGCCCCTAAGCGTTAATTTATCCACACGAGAGCTACAGGGAGAGCACTACAGAACAAGCATGGTTAAAACTTCTTGTGAAATTCTTGGTTTGGACACGATGGCACAAGTCTGTCAAAAACTCATCGATGTTCTTAATGTTTGTTCTCGCAAGTTTCACAATGTCACACTTGAACCTCTAACGTTCGAACCCGAGGATTATGCTGAAACGATGCAACACCTGGTTTTCGAGTTGAAGGAAAAGTTGATCCCTCTGGCCCAAAAGTTTTCTGAGGAGCCCCTGCCAGATACCAGCAGGAATGTCATTCACACTGCGACAGAAGCTTCAACATCCTCTGATTTGGGAGAAGCTGGGCTAACAAGACCGCCTGCAAGCAAGTCCCTCTGTGACAAAACGGGAGAGGCTGAGCCATCAAGACCGGCTGCAAGCAAGTCCGTCTGTGACAAAACGGGAGAAGCTGAGCCATCAAGACCACCTGCAAGCCAGCCACCCAGTGACAGCGTGGACAAACCGGGGCCTTCACGTCCAAAGAAGTCGATGGAGGAAAAAAGTGTCTCCCAAAAAGCCCATAAAAAAGCGGGGTACACTACAAAGAGAGGAAGTGCCCCTTGTGTAAGCAAAAGGTAGTTTACATGAGGCGTCATCTGGTTTCACTGCATTGCCGCCAAAATGAGAGGATTCCTGTTGCTAAGGTGGAGGCTCTACTACAAGCTTTGAGGCATGGCCAAGAGACAAGTGGAGGTATGGCGCAGAAGAAAAGTAAGGACGGAACGACCAAAGTCTATCAGCGGAAAAAACAGGTCTGTCCTCTCTGTCATGCTCTCACTGCCTACTTCACAACCCACCTGCAGAGAGTCCACCGTTTAAAGAAAGAGTCACAGGTCTACAAGGAAGCACTCCAAAAGGGCAGACCATACCTTGGAAGAAGAAAGGAGGTTAAGCGAGTGGAGAAGAGCTTAATCTTAATCGGTTGTGAAAAAGACCAGCAAAAGCGGGTTTACAAAGAGGTGGAGCCAGAGGTCCAGGAAGCTGGCTCAAGCAAGCCAGGGAAAAAGCCATGTCATGGGCTATGCAAACTCTTGTGGATGAAGTGTCTGATGACAATGACAGTGACTATGGGAACATCATACCACCAACTCCCCCTGTTCCAACAGCAACAGAAGCTGATGTAGTTGAAGTAGTTGAAGAGCCCTTAGAAGAAAAGTAAGGAGGATGTTTATACAACAGAAGAGCATTTGCAGGAAAAAGACCATTCTGTGTACACAGAGTCTGATAGTGATGATCCTGACTACCAGGAGTCTGAGGACGATTCTGACTACGAAAAGGGTAACGACGAGATTGGCACAACCTACGAGGCAGGCAAGGCCACCACCACTCGAGAGACACTACTTGTGATGTTTTATAAGCACCTAACAGAATGTTTTGGTGGCTGCAAGAAAGTTAACCAAGCAATTTTGCACACCCAACATGTTCGCCGAATCCATGATTTCCTGGACCCGAATAAAGACGATGCAATCTTTGAGTCCGTTCTCAAAGATGGTGGGGTTGTTGTGTGGCGGTCGTGGGCAAACCCCATGCTTGAGTCGAAGAAAATGCGACCAGGATCCGTCAGGTCCTATCCTTTGTCTCTGGCCAAATTCTGCGAATATGTTGTTGACCATGTAGTTAACAAAGTGGAAGGGTTCCCTTCTATTCCTGAAGATATTGTTCAACGGGCTGGGGCAGTTGCGTCCAGATATAAGGGTATGTCCTCGACAGTATCTTAGGAATATGCTCATGTCAAATGGGAAAGGCGATTCCAACCAGTGTAGTCGAAAGCATGATGGATTCAAAGAAAGCGCGGCAGGCAATCGGCTACCTGACGCTGAGTTACAACAACAAGCCAACAGAAGCAATGTTTCTCTCTGTCCGAGACTACCTCATAACACGACTGGCAATTGAAAACTGCCAAAGGTCAGGGCCATTTGAAACGGCAACTTTAAGGGAATTTGAGTGTGCAAAGGAAGTGGACGACAAGTTTGTAATGAGAGTCTCCCGCCAGAAGACGTCCAAGGCAGGTCCCGCACCTATAACCATGACACCCAACACCATGTCCAACCTCAAGGCCTACATAAAGTACATAAGACCCCATTTCGCAAAGCCAGAAGTAGATACTTTGTTTGTGACCAGAGACGGCGAGTCCTTTCAGTCAGGCACTATTGGGAAGTGCATTTCCAGATGGTGGAAACAGGCCACAGGTCATGATATCTCATCAACTGCCCTTCGAAAGGTTGGGTCTACGGAAACTATGACGGAAGATCTCGAGACCCAGATAGCTGTGCAGACGGTGATGACACACAGGCAGACGACCGCAGAGCAGCACTACCAGATTCTCAATTGCACGAAACAGGCTGTCAAGGGCCATGCTGCACTTGCGAAGAAACTTGGCCTTAAGGACTCTGTTCTCACAAACTTTGCAGAGTCGCCTAAAAAGTCTCCAGGCAAAACTCCTTCCCCTGTAAAGTCACCAGGCAAGACTTCATTTACTGACCAACAGCATACAGATATTGAGTTGTTGTTTTCAGATCTCATCGTTAACAATGCTCCAGTCTCCCTAGTACAGGTTAAAAACATTATGTCGGAGAGCCTCAACCTAATCAGTGATGTTGGCGGCCCTGCAAAGGTTAGGAAAGTCAACGAACGTGTGCGATACCTGCAGAAAAAGAACTTCCAGCAAGGACTTGACGAGGTACAAGATGGCTCGTCTGCGAAGACCTCTGACTGGATCGCTTCAGTTTCCTCTGTGGTCAGTGGTCCAACAAGAAGAATCAGCTGGTGCCAAGCTGATGTTGCAGCCATAACCAAGTCCTTCTCGACCTACACCAGCTGTCCTTTAAAGAAGGATATTGAGGAACTATTCCAAGGCGACAAAGTGCTACGGGATATTATGGACAGGAACACTCTTAGCCGTTGCTATGAAAAGGTGAGGACCATCTTTAAGCAACGCAGAAAGTGAACCTTGGCTATCCAGGAAAGTTCATGTTTGTCCCTGTATCTTGGGTTGTTTGTCCTGAATACCTTTAGGGTTGTAAAATTTCAGGTCAAGCATGGAGGTGAATGGGGTTGAGATGGACTTCTGTCAGCTGTGCCTGTTACGTTTTTTTTTGAAGAAATGGTCAAGTTTGTTCCTTGATCTTTGGTTGCTTCTCCTGAATACCTAAAGGGTGGAAAAGTCAGGTTAAGCGTTAAGGTTAAGGTTGCGCTTTGTTAAGAAATGATAATTATTAATGTTTGTTAATGTTTGTAAATATTGTAAATATATCCTGGCGACAATGAGTCAGGCTGGTGACCCGATGATACCCTCCAGAGACTGAGAAGTTTGTAAGGGATCAAACACAAGCTGGGGTAGCCAACCCCTGGGGAGTGCCCCACATTCATGCTCAGTCTCTGGGTAGTACTCGTCATTTTTAGAAAAAAAGTACTTAGATTATACAGTCACTTTTTGTCCCAAGTGGTACACCTACACTTGCAAGTTTTTTTAAAACAAAAATATTATTTCTGACATACTTCTAGCTTTGCAGATCATATTTCTTTCATTGTCGATGCATTACCCCCTTTTTTAGGCAAAATAAAGTTTAAAATAGAGTTACCCTGGGAAGAAACACTTAGTTGTTGATTTGCTGACTTCTCGATTTTTGGACTTATTTTTTTTTTGTTTCGAATAAGTGGATATTAGAAGTTACTTTCTGGTGTTAATATTCAACTATTAATCTATGTTATCCTTGAAGGAAACTTCTTGACACCCCGCTTAAGACGAGTTATAATGCTCTATAAAAGGTCAACTGAGTTGTTGATTTGCCTACGCGGAAGAGAAAATTGACGAAAACCTGTAGAAAAAAGCCAGGGTAACGAGTTTTTTGACACTGCAGATAATCTATTTGATATTTTTTATGTATTACACCAGTTTGGATTTATCTGGCAGTAATTTAAAGGGGCGAAAAAGCGTGTTGATTTGCCTAGGCAAGAGGAAATTTTTTACCTCTACTCTAACTTTGAAGTTAAATATTTCTTTTGGATGCCGGTGAAATTCCACATCCTTTCAGTATGTTATAGTGCTATGCAAGGTTAAACGTTTCTCCAAAAATTTAAGAATTGGATAAAAACCACAAGCTAAATCAATCTTTTAAAATTAGTGACCTAAATTTGGCCAAAAAAAACCTTTCTGGGGGGTTGAGCATTTTAAACGCAAATAACTCTGTTGTATGTGACTAATAAAAAACAAAAATTTTACTGAAGCTTTCTATTGGTTCGATCTGTTAGCCGTGAGAAACTGGCATCAAAACATCATAAAAAAACAATTTTCCACTTCTTGCAAACAAGCCCTTTGAGCCTCCTAGCCTAATTTGCATAATTTGATATTTTGATTATAATCCAAAAGTTATCCATTATAGACCGCCAAACTTTCAGCTTATATTTAGCAAGCAATTTTCTTGCATCTCAGGAGGTAGTTTGGTATTTCATAGAATATTTTTGAATTTGTGACGTTTTGTGAGTGACCCCACCCTTTTTTTTTGTTTCGAAATTATTTTGTTGATTTCGAATAGAAGTTAGATTTCTTGTTCCAAAAGTTACTCTTTAATATGTAGAACAAATTCCAAAAGTTTTATGGCATTGCATCAAATTTTATTGACTTTACGCGTTTTTCCGAATTTTGGCGATTTCTGTTGATATGCCTACGTTTAGAAATGTCTTTGGTCAATAAATTAAAAATTTTGCTAGGGCTAGCCTTAAAATTAGTGTCAGCCTATAGAACGTGTTTAAATCTATGTTTCCTTCTATTGCCAGTCCTCTGTGGCAAAACCAGAGCTTTTAATGAGATCAACTTGGTTGTTGTTGATTTGCCTACTCGATCAAAAACAGCACTTTTGACTTCAAGCGTTCATAATTTAAAGGCGTTTTAATATATTAACCCCAAATTTGGACAACTATTCTACCATGTATAAGGTTATATTGTCCTACATTTTTGTGGCATACCCTCTTATTGTATTTGAAATATGGAAGTTACCCTGGGCTCACCCCTCCAAAAAATGAAGGTTGAGTTTCAAATGCTCTGAAACCTTGTCTAAACCCTAGACTTTAAGGCCATTTTTGCGAAAAACGCAAAAATTGCGAGAGTTATCAGTGGAATACCTATGAGCATTTAGATCGCAACGCCAATCGCCAGGGTACGCAAAGAATTTTTATTTGGAATTAACACCGCGGATTCCACAAAAGTTGTTGATTTGCCTACCTGCAAATTTTTTTTCGCCAAAATCAGAAAAAGGAGAGGGAATAAATCAAAAATAACTTTAAAATAGCGTAGAGCACAACAAAAATTAATAAATATAAAATTTTCATTAATTTTCGAATGTTGAAAAATTTTTTATAAGACTTTGAAAATCCCAGGGTAGTGGGTAGGCGGTTCTGTTGTTCAGGAACCTAATTAGGGACATCAGTTTTTGTTGTTCTTACCATTTTTTTCTCTTGTATTTAAGGTTCAAGAACTTGGCCTTTAGACCTCTTACAGCAGAGACCAGGGCACACATACCTGAATCCGAGAGATTATGGCCCTACCCTTCCTTCCAGAGGATCATTTTTCACCCGCTTTCAGAAAGCTGAAACGAAAGGCAACTTCTAGACCTTTACAGGAGTTGGCCAAGTACGTTGAAAACACCTGGATCACTAGCACCACCTGGCCGTCCGCATCCTGGAGCGGTTACCTTCAAGCAGTCCGAACCAACAACGATGTAGAAGGTTGGCACTATGGCCTCAACAGACGTGGCCTCAACAGACGTGCCCAAGGGAAGAGTCAGCTGCCACTCTATATGCTGATCATGTTGCTGCATGAGGAGAGCTGACTTACATCTCTGCACATCAGATTGGTTAGTGATAAAAAGCTCTGCTGTATCCAGCAAAAGACATACCGACAGCTGCAATCAAACATCTTCACCTCCTGAGACCGTTACAAGAATGGAGAGAAGTCTGTCAAACAACTGTTGCGAGCGTGTTCACATTTATATGGTCCTCGCGATGAGTGATGCAGAACACGCAAGCTTCTGACCTTGCAGCCCTTGGTCAACTAAAACAAAACAGCTCTTTTAAGAGCCACAAATCTATCAAAGACATGATCAACGTTTTCGAAGAACCATTTCAGTCTTTGTTATGTTTGATAAGGTTTCATGTTCAAAGTGTGAGTTGGCTCCGTTCGCAATTCTGATTATACTTCAAAACACTCGTCTCAATTTAACAATGCAATGTCTCTTACTTCACTCTTGAAACCTCAACAATACAACAGTGACTTTAAAGTAAGTCTAACACAACGGTAACGTCGCAACGTATATCAGCCGCTGACCGCCACTGGCTCTTGTCTTTTTCATTTACTCGCAAGATGGATGCGAACGCAGAGAATGGGACTGAAGAAATCCACATCCATCCGCCGCCTGAAGTAAGTGTTACCCATCACTCTCCCACAGAATCGGTGGTTCAGGCTCTCGTTGCTCTCGACCAGTCCGTCTTAAGTACCCTGTCTCAAGCGATTTTATCTGTAATGAAGCAAGATTTACCAGACCACGCGATCGACTGAGCACGAGCTGAAAAAGCCGCAGCGCCTGTGGGCCACTCGGCCGAATATTCTGCCGTAGCGTCTGTGGACCAAACCGGCAAAGTCCAGGCAACAAAAAGACATCTCCCTATCAATGTCGTTGTGATTGATGAGAATACTCAATCTAAACGCCCATGCGGCAATAAATCCACTGCTTACGCCAACAGCTTACAAGCAGATCAGTCGTCCGCTACTGAGGATAATGACCCTGACGGCCTTTTGTCTCCCAACTCTCGTTGGGAACCTAGTGAGGAACTTAATACACTGCTTAAAGCCTTGTTAAAGCCTTTACAACGCTTCGAGCAAAGAACCATCATTCGAGAATTCCCAAGGCTGGCAGTAGAGGGAGCCTTCACTCCCAACTTAGACAATTATCTAAATTCCATGATTTCGGGGGCCAAAACTCAAGATAATTCACTGAGAGATATACAGGACAAAATTCTTGATGTCTTGAGTCCGCTTTGCGCTCTACATGAAAACTTTATGCTCATGCAGGAGTCCATAGAGAACGAAGAAATCATTCTTGATAAAGCCACAGTGGAAACCATGTTAAGAAGGCCATTATGCTGGTAGGAGATACATCTACCCAGGTCTCGTCTAAGAGCAGAGAACAAGTTTCGACTAAACTTAATCCAGTCCTTGCATCCTTGGGGAAAGAGGATTTTCCAGACTCAGGCAAGCAGCTGTTTGGAGATGGTTTCGAATCCCGCTTAAAGCTTCACTCTGAAACAGCGAATACTGTAGCCGATGCCAAGAAAGCTGGTAAATCGTTTTTTCGTGGCACTGCCCCCCGAAGGTTCCACGGGCGTTTCCGGGGTGGCAGAGGTCAATACAGAGCCCCCTACCGAGGCTTCTTTCGCCCCACATCAAGCTATCAGACCACAAGCACATCATTCAGGGGCAGGAGCAGAGCCCCATTTACCCAGTCTCAAGGGCCATATCAGCCAAAACCACATCAATAGTTCCGGCTCGCCCAAGTCACCTTCCCTCAGGTATGTTCAAAAACCTTTTGAATTTTCCAACGACCTGCCTCAGGCAGGCCGATTGAAACATTTTTTAGCAACATGGGAACAGATTACAAAGGACCCCTGGGTCCTCCAAGTAGTCTCGGGTTATCAAATAGAGTTTCTAGCCAATCCTGTACAACAAAATACCCCTCCTCCTATCCCATGTTCATTGGAACATCAATGAAAGTGAAGAATGATCCTCGCAGAGGATTCTTCACTTTCATCTATAACCGCAGTTCAAATATATGAATTATTTCATATATACTTACATCGGAACATCAATCCTTAATAGATCAGGAGGTTCGGGAACTGTTATCGAAAGAGGCAGTCCATTTTGTTCAACCCGACTCTCTACAAGAACCCGGATTCATCAGCTCCCTTTTTGTAATACCCAAAAAGGGTGGGGGCCACAGACCAGTGACAAATCTAAAACCCTACACTGTTTCATCCCATATGAGCACTTCAAAATGGAGTCCATACACATGTTAAAAGATCTTTTAAAGAAAGGGGATTACATGGTAAAAATAGACCTCAAAGATGCATATCTGACAGTCCCAATATGGCAGAATCACCAAAAGTACCTAAGGTTTCTGTGGAGGGATTCTCTTCTGGAATTTGCATGCCTCCCCTTCGGTTTAGCAAGTGCCCCGAGGGTATTCACAAAGTTGTTAAAACCAGTGTTGTCTATTCTGAGACAAGGAGGAATTCGCCTGATTGTATACCTAGACGATATCCTTCTTATGGCGCCCTCAGTGGAGCAGGTCCTTCAACATGCTGCTTCGACTCTAAATCTTCTACAAGGGCTAGGTTTTACTGTAAACTACCTAAAGTCTGTACTAGTCCCTTCCCAGCAAATGGAGTTCCTAGGGTCCCTCGTAAACTCACTCGATCTAAGCCTCAGCCTCCCCAGGGACAAAATAAGAAAGATCCAGTCGAAATGCCAGGATCTGTTAAACACCCCGGTTACTACCGTAAGGGAATTGTCAAAATTCCTGGGAGCAGTTCCATTCAGCACTTATGCCGCAAGTTACAACAGGCGGTTCCAGTATTGTAAAGTTGCAATCACGGATGACCATGATCCTCAAGTTAAAAGAATGAAAAGGCATGTTGGTAAATTTGTCTTGAGGTTATTTGTAATGAAGGTAATTCCGATGCATAAATTGTTATATTTTCTTCTATTTTAATTACGTGCTGTAATGGTTTTTTTTTTTTTTTGCAATGTTTTGCTAGGTTTCATCAATTTTGAAAAGCTTTACAGACATTTTTACCCAAAAGAACTTCCTAAAGGCATTTATTCCGAAATTTGTTATATGATTTTTATTGAATGGACCTCACATTGACAATTCAGAGGGTAATCTTATTCGTAATTTTAAATCAGCCACATGCTTTTTGCTCTTCCTTTGTTAAAATTATCTTCTTGATCATTACCTGGTTTGTACTCCTATTGCTCCAAATACAAATAGTTATAATTCATTAAATATTTTTGAGCATGCTCAATTGGTTTCAACACATCCCTTTATTGAATATTTCCCAGTTAAAGCTGGGGGATATTCGAGTTTATAATCCCTGGGCTATTGACAGACAGATGGCTCCTCAAGTACAGGTGTAATAGTTAAATATTGTCCTGTTTTCCAAACCAAGCTTGGAGCAACTTCAGAATACCCGTCCACTCCATTTACATGTGTCGGTGTGCTTTGAAGAACAAGGAATATAACAATAGTTGCTATTCTTATTCAATGAGATGCTAATAAGTGGATGGGTATTCTGAAGTTTAGCCCCAAGCGGAGCAACTTCAGAATACTGCAACATAGAATTTAAGGATAAAAAACTCAATAGTTTCCATTTGGGGCGAGGTTATACTTGAATATTTGTTTGGATACTAAATGTCTTTTGTAGGTTACAGTTTTCCTTGAGCTAGGCTCTTGGAAAACTGGTTGAATTTTGCAATATATATTGCCTGTGAATAATATTCTAGCATATTTTTGTGCCAAGTGGAGGATATTGTTCACTTATTTCTCAATTTTCAAATGCTCATGCAGACAAAAATCCTCGCATATTTCTGCTCTTATACTACAGGCTAAGAAATTTCTCAAATGCGATTGGCTAAGACCAGTAGTATTTCTGCCAAATTTGAAATACTTACATGTAAAAATTTCAGTTTCCATGGAAACCTAAATGATCGAAACAATATGGCGGAAAGATTTTCAAAATTCTGTGGAAAAAACTGCAAGAGCTAAAGGAAATTACCAAGATATGGAAACAGCAAAGAATGTACAAAGATCTAGGTCACTGTATCGTCGATTTAAGGTGGAAGGCAAAGGATACAGTCCTGATATTTTCAGTGAGCTGCAACGCCAACCAACTCAGCTGACGAAGTTCGGTGCATAGCTTTATCGTCGAGCGCTCTTTTAACTGCTATCGAAGAAGGTGAGAGAACGAAAAACGGTTCCTTTCAGTCTTTATTCAACAGTTCAGAAGCACAAGCAACCAGAAGTAAACGTCGTCCGCTGGAAACTATTTTCCGCTGCTGTGGTGACCAAAGAAACGATAAATAGCCAACAATTTTCACCGCCTGCTGCTTAAATGAAAGCCCAAAGTCCAAGTTTCCACACAAGCAGAATCGGTTTAAAAATCTATTGATAAACTTCGATTGACGATTAGGCTGTTCAAAATGTACCCTTTAAAAGATATTTACAGGTATTCAAGTACTGTTTTATCGCAGTTGAAGCGAAAATCATTTGAACATGTGTGACCTTTGTGCGATCACATGTTTGATCACATGTTGTAGTAAAACCAATCACTCGCGCGTGACTAAAACGCGTTACAAGATGCGAAATTGCTTTGCCTTGTAGTATAAACAAAAAATAGCACGGCTTCTTCAGGGTATTTGGTATAAATACCGGCTCGTGATATTTCAAAACTCTCCAAATATCACTCGCCGCGGCGGCTCGTGACATTTTGGCGAATTTTGAAATATCACTCGCGGTGTTTATCCCAAATACCCCTAGAAACCGTGCTATTTCCTATACGAATACAGACTATTGTTATATTTCACAATAGTTTCACATATTTTCATATCAATGATTTTCTTTTAAGGGAAACACCAAGGCACCTAGCAAAACTCCTTGAGCAGCGTATGAGTTTGGATAGGCGTCGTTTGGAGGAGGTATTCCTTCTGTATGCAAGTTTACCAACTCTTGAGAAATAAGTCCATGTGATAGAAATGAGATGGTGGAACTTGTAACAAGAGAGTTCGTTGTTGCTTTTATTAAGAGATGGGCAGGTGAGCAATATGACATCTTATTAAATACTGGTCATTTTGCAATGTGATTGACTCTCAGTGGTGCGATTTATTCACGAATCGCACTACCCTTTGTGCTCTAAATCGCATCTTTTTGTCAGCCAATGAGAATGGTACTGCATAACAAAACTAACAATCAGATTTTAAGGCTTTTTAAACTAACCAGTCACCAAAAAATATTATATAAAAAGAAGTCTTTAAGAATACCCTAAGTAAACTTTTAAATTTTCAAATTGTCCGAAAAACATTTCCCAAGGTTTCAAGTTATTTTCAAGATATTTTACCAAAGCTACCTCAAGAACAGATAGCAAATAGGTGAAAAATAGCAAGACTTAGGTCTCCTTCAAGATTTGTTCCTGCCGTGGCAACAGTCTGCAAAATACTAATATGAACAAAAACAATTTCAGATGTAACGATTCTTCACTGTGAATGCCAGGTCTTTGGAGCCAAAATAAAATAATTTTTGGATTATTGTACCTCTTCAGGTGTAGTACTAATAATACAATATAAATACCCAAGTGTCTATTTTCATGCCATTTTCGTAAGATGAATGGACCTTCCCGTCTTCACGCAGAGCTATTTGCAGTAAACCACAACTTCATCTGCAATGTTTTCTGAATGGCAAAATCAACTAAAATCAAACTTGTTTGGTCAGACAGAACAATTCAAATACATATCCAAATTCTACATGTAGAACATCATTTTAAACCATTATTATGATAGAATTGATAAATCAACCCTGTCCTTTTTGAGTGATTGTGCATACCAATGTAAACATCTTCCAGGACATTGGTCAAAGAAGGCGAGCATTCTCAAACTTATCACAGAAAAAAAGGTGGAAGTCTGGCACTCTGTACTGCGAAGAAACACTGAGAAGTTTAACTATGCAAAGAGCATTGAAGACACAGCAAAATCAATAGCATCATCAGGATTTCAGTCCTTTGTTCCTCAATACCAGAGAGGTCACGCTGAACCAAACTTGTGGCTCGTCGCAGGGAAAACAGCAAAATTCTTGCTGGATCTGTTTCGGAGTGTTTCAAGGAACTGTCAAAACTCACGCCAGGTAAGACTCCTAAAACCAAGATATATAACAAATTTTTACAAATTCATGATCTAGATTATTCTCAAACAAGGAAATACAAATTATTATTATGTGTAGCAACAATGGTTTGAAGGGGCCCATGAAAAATTACAAGAATTCTGAATGACTGAACTAGGCAAATGGACAGATAGAAATAAATACTGACATCTGAAAACTATTCTTATCATGTTTTATTACAATTCACCCTATTAAATAAAAATAGAACATTGAAATCAGTAACTGGACACACACCTGTATATTCTTTTCCTAATAACTGTATTTGTTTTGTCTTTACAGGTTGAGTGTACACTTGCAAACAATTGAAAGCCAAAAGGAAAGCCACAGTATTACCTGCCAACCTTTGACACCATAGTTGACACAAAGTGTTTTCTATTAAGTTATAATTTATATGATGTGTAAGCTGACCTGGGACCTGACCCAAATGTGTATTGCGCTTTTCCATCATGCACAAGGAGAGATACAGATACCATTGTAAGACTTGCCTGCTTTAACTGTTGTCATCAAGCATGCTTGTCTTCACATGATTGTTGCCCAATTTGGCTGGTTCCACTGAAGAAAAAAGTGCAAAAATTGGCTAACACATTCACCAATGGACTTCTAACTTCCAATGAGACTGATACAATTGAAAATAATGCAGATGTTCACAATGAAGAATGTATTAGTACACCAGCAAGCATGAGTGTAACCGAAGCACAGTCATTTTATTCTTCAACACAATGGGCTGTGAAGATTGACAGTACCTTAAACAGCTATGCACCAATCCCTCTTCCATCCCAACCCAACCATTCAACCCCCAACCACTCTTCAGTTCCAACTACCCCAGATGTACCTGCCTCTAACAGCTCTCCTCCTGTTCTCACACCAATTATTATCCCACCACATTACAATGTTAATGTCACCTACTGGTCCTTCCCATACATTATCTCTCAGTCAACAATTCTTGGAAGAGTAGGAAGCAATGCTTATACGTTTATTAATGTTTTTTTTCACCCAATGTTGACATTCCTGTGACTGAGAGTCCACTGAGTCAGACATGGGTCTATCAGATAGTTATTCAAGGCATTTCAGCAGGGAACAGCATCTTTGACTCACTAACAGATATTCCTCAAACATTTGGTGTGTTAGTTCTTTAAGCCTCTGCAGTACTCAACAATGCCATTGGCTAACCACGGTTGGACCTGAACTGCCAGTAAGCATTGTTCCTGAAAGAACCGCTACAGCTTCCCTGCCTTTCTACTGGAGACAAGCTCTGGCACAAGGACACACAGCCTCAATTTTTATCTTGAGTTCCAACACAGTTGCTTTTATTCCAACTACGCATGGGGTTTTTCTTTTAGACAGCCACCTGCATGGGAACGGTGGTGAAAGAATGGCAGCATTCTTTTGAGCTACTTGCTTGGTTTAAGGAAATTAATAACTTTCAATACACTCTTGGAACAGTCACCAATGTGAAGTTCCACTAGAAAGGAAAAGTACAGCTGTACGTGCAAGTTTAACTATGACAAAGCGGGTCAAAAAAAACCAACTGAAATCTAAGCCTGCATTAATATTATTGGCACATTTTTTAGCTCAAGTTAGCATATTTAGTCAACATTCATGATGAACAAAACCTCCGATTCCAAAATGACCTGGAACCCGCGGTATGCAAACAATGTCTTTAGAAACTCTGACTGCACAGCGATATATCACTTTCGCATTTAGGTACCACACATCGACAAAAGTACAATCTATTCCATAACAATCCAGCTTCATCATGTTAAAATTTCAGTGAAATCGAACTAAACCAGAATTAATTAGATTTTCAAGTTATGGGGTCAAAGGTGACTCCATAAACATGGCACTTGGTGACAATGAGTTTTTATCACTCTCCCGTTAATAGCTACCACATATCGGCAGAAATAAAATCTATTCCTTCCCAATCCAGCCTCATCATGTTTTTAAAAGCACGGTTATAAGATCAATAGATCTTCTTGTTTGGGAATAAAATGGTCATTATGCTAAGCATACAAGGCATAACTTACGTCAAGTCCTCTGAAATTTTAATTGCTAATCTTGTTCAAGTAAAGTCTGGACATCAGACAAGCCTACTCACCCAGTGGCGCTGTGAGTCGAGCACCGCTTCCCACGATTTGCAGGCTTTAGAATTGCCAACCAGCCAACATTCCCTCGAAATAAGTTCGGTATGTCAGAGACTTCTTGTTGAATTGGATTGTTCTCAAAATTTGTCAAGTTCCATCTTGTCCAAGGTGGTAATCGCCAGGAAATCACATGGAGATCTTGTACATGCACTTGTCAATAAAAAAGATGGACGCTATAACGGTGTGTTCTCTTACACTAAAAACGCTGCTTTTAAAAACAGCGAAAGCAAAACAAAAAGTATCAGACGCAAAGAGCGTAGAGCCAATTTAAAATGCAGGCGTTCTGCCAAAGAAAGGGAGGCAAATGAAAAATTCCTAAATAATCTCTCAAACTATCAACTTACTGACAGCCAAGTCAGCGTGCTATCAAAGGGACTCAAATTCATTCCAACACCCGTGACAAATGAATCCATAATTAGGCGACAACTCTTGCGAGATTTTGAACAATTCGCAAGACGAATGCGCCTGCAATACATTTTCCACGGACAAAACAAAGAGCCACATCCATTTCATGTTAAATCAAACTGGATGCCACCGGTTCTACCCTCTGTTGCCCTTGAGAGCTACTTGGAAAATGTCAAAACACAACTTGCAGATATCACTATTAATAAGCCAAAAAACAATTTGTCACGCGACGAGGTTTTGGCCATTAAAGAGCTAAAAACCAATCCAGCCATAAACCTCAAGAAAGAGCAACTGGATAACAAGGATCACTACAAGCCCCTAGAAGCACCTATGGTTAAAAATACGCACGAAAGGGTCAATGAGATCATTAACCATATGCATTGGGGTAAACATATTGATGACATGACCAAAAAATGGCTTACACAAACGCCGTATCCTCCGAGAATACCAACATTCTACACGCTCCTGAAAATACACAAACCTGTACTGGTCGGTAGACCCATCATCTCAGGTTGTGACGGCCCAACTGAGAGAATATCATCATTTGTGGATACACTACTCCAGCCTATGACGCAAACACAACCATCTTATATTAAAGATACAACTGACTTTATCAATTTCATAGAAAAAACAAAGATAGGCCAGGATACTATTTTAGTATCCATGGACGTTACAAGCTTGTACACAAATATACCTCAAGAAGAAGGTATAAACACAGTATGCAATGCATACAAAAAGTTCTACAAGCATAATACACCAATCCCTACTACCTAAGAGAAATACTTGGCTTAATCCTCAACAAAAATTCGTTTCAATTCAATGGGGAAAACTTTCTCCAAACAAGTGGAATTGCTATGGGAACTAAAATGGCAGTATCCTTTGCCAATATTTTCATGGCGGAAATTGAAACGAAAATAATCGAAAAATGTGAAACCAAGCCAAGAGAATGGAAACGCTACATTGATGACGTTTTCTCACTTTGGGATTGTGACAGAACAAACGTAGAACAATTTATTTTCCAAGCTAACAAATTCCACCCGACTATCAAATTCACGGCCGTAATATCAGAGAACAAAACCACTTTCCTCGACACCACAGTGTTCAAAGGAGAAAGATTCACAAAGTACTCCATCTTAGACATAATCACTCACTACAAGCCGACCGAGACCTTCCAATACACACACTTCGCCTCGTGTCATCCACCAGGCGTTAAATACGGCTTTATTAAGGGCGAAGCAATAAGATTGCTCAGAACCAACTCTTCAAAAAAAAACATTTGAAGAGAACCTTACAAAGTTCAAACAACGCCTCAAATCACGAGGCTACCCAGAAAAAGTCATAGAAAGGTCTCTGGCAGGGGTAACTTTTGCCTCTAGACAATCGGCTCTCACACAAAAGAAAAAGGGCCAAGAGAGGTTGCTTCCTTTTGTCACGACATACCATCCGGCTATAAAAAATTTAAAACAAATATTGATGGAACAATGGAGCCTTATACAAACTCAGCCTTTGCTGAAAACAGTCTTTCAAAAACCTCCAATAATCTCCTACAAAAAGGGTAAATCCCTCAAAGACACGCTCGTTAGAGCCAAAATATGATTCAAGGCAACCATCACGCGACGCGACGCGACACTTAAAGGCACAATCGGAGTCAGTGCAGGTCTGTCAGTACCTTTCCATCAACAACATTGTTCAAGGTGGTAAATGATCAAATGATCGAAACGCGCCAGAAAGAGCCAACCACACGCATACGCAGACGTTTTTCAGCTCTGCCCATTCCGCTCACTGTGGCTTTCTCAGAGAAAGGTAGAGGTCCCTTTTACAAGCAATTCTAATTCACACTTCGTAGACTGACTATTCCAAACAACGAGTATTGTAAACCCATGGCCACTCAAAACGACTTGAGAAACAATTACAAACCTTTCGTTTCTTGCACACGCATTTCGCTACTAAAACTTATAATAACTTGTCTGATGACATTTATACAACATGCTTGAATCGACACCCCCACCACAACCACTTTTATTACAAATCGCGCTCTGTCGACTTGTAAAGTCAAGTCGTGTCGACTTGTAGCGACTCGAGAGGACTCAACAACATTTTATACACCCCCACCAAAACCACTTCACACACTCTTATACTAAGACACACTCTGTCGACTCGACAGTTCCCTAAGACAAGTTGTGTCCACTCGTAGCGACTTGACACGACTCGACAACATTTTATACCCCCACCACAAAAACTACAAACATGGCTTTTATACTAAGTCTCACACAGTCAACTTGACAATTCCCTAAGACGAGTCATATCCATTTGTAGCGACTTGACACGACTCGACAACATTTTATACCCCCACCATAGAAACCAGCGAATACTACTTCAACTTCCGGAAAGTAAAGTAAATACAGAATACATATAGCTTCCGGTTAGACGAGTCGACAACGTTAGTCTGGTTGAGGTGCTTCAAAATATAAACACATCTTGCTTTAGAAATATAAATGTTAAATGTTTGAGACCGAGACTATCCGTTTAAACACTTTGAGAAGCGTTTATTGGTTTTACAAGCCGTTCAGAAAATTGACACAACATTTTTGTAAAACATAAGAAATTTTCGCTCAACTATTAAAAGCATTAACCAAACCATTTGAACGTTTTGAAAAAGCGTTAAGAAAATCGACACTATCCGTTAAAATGTTTTTGTAAACCGTTAGAAATTTTTGCTCACCCATTAAAAGCGTTTACCAAACCGTTTGAACGTTTTGAAAAAGCGTTTCTTAACCGTTTGCTAGCCGTTAATTTTTGCCTGTTTAACGGAAAAGCGTTAGTGTACGTTGTCCCGTAGAAGGTCACATATCTTGGTGAAACAAAAGAACAAACAAACAAAAGAAAAATTTTACCCCAAAACATATTGTTCGCAATTAGCTCGGAACTCAAAACACAGAAAAGTAATAAAAGGTGAGGAAATCTCAAATTAATGAAATGGTAGTTATATTGATCGAAGGGGGTCAACACCGGTTCTCAAAATGCAAATTGTTCTCTTCTGGAAAGAAGGAACAGAGAACTGCTTTTTAAAGTGGGATAATTTTATTTTACTGTAGATCACTTACAGTGCGTACTTGCATTTTCTAATATAATTTTGTGACTCCTGTGCACGTTGCAAAAATGGCATATAAATAGTATTAATAAATAGTATTATATCCTGTGGATGCTTTCTCCTAACTTGTGCAACTTTCCAGTTAACTCACATTTACAGGACATGACTTTAATGGAAAGCAATTTCTTTTCTTTTTAACCTATTCAAAAGAAGCGGAGGGAGTTGGAACCAGATGGTAACCAATTCAAGCACCATTCGTGAGATGACGCTTTGTTAACATACCTTATTAAAAACACGACCTTTTCTTGGTTTCTTAAATAACATAACATCAAGCACATATTAACTCTTTACTCCATAAGGGTGACTTCTAGATTTTACTCTAATGCCAGACAATTTTCCTTGTCAAAAAGAGATCCTTTAGGGGTTAAAGGGTTAAACAACATTCCTCTGTTTGGAAAGGCAATCAGCTTTTGCAAACATGTCCTTGATGTTTAACGTCGCATGATGGTATTTTAAATCGGTCTAAAAATTTTCGGAACTATGTTAATCGAAGGCAGATTTTGATGCGAATTTTGGCATATTATTTTCGCAGCATCCATAGTAAGGGCTATTCAACGTTTTGGTTTAAAAAGAAGAGAAGAAATTAATAGGAAAGGAAAAGGGTGACGTTGTGTCGAACCGGTCTCAGAACAAAACGTTAGATCTCACAGACACTCTTAGGGCTCGTCACGCGTTTTTTCCCCACGTGGGAAAGCCCACGTTCCTTCCCCACGTGGTGGAAGGAAGGCGTGACAAGCCCTAAGAGCATCTGTGTGAGAGGCTATTCATTTTGTTAACCTGCAAGGACTATCAACTTTTTTTAGTCATATAAACAGTAAAGCAAAAGACGCACTTCATGGTTCAAGAACTTAGTTTTAAATCGGCCCCCTTACAACAAATTGGTTATCGTCGGCAAAACCACTTTTAAACTGCATAAAACCATTTTGTGACTCTGCACATAGAAAGTGGTAAATTAGTTTTCGTCATAGGGCGGCTTTTCAAAAAAACAACATTTTGTGCCATGTTGTTTACAGAAGAAATTGGCCATACTAATCAAAAGGGAAGCTCATGACATAAAGAAAAGGGAAAAAGAAGAAAACAGAATGACAAACGAATCATGCTAATTAAATTCGATCCTTCCACTATTCCAGACTGGCCAAATCTTTTGATGTACACAAACTTTATTAGTTTATAAATCAAAGATGTATTTCTATGCGCACTTCAATGGTTCATATTAGGGGTAGCACAGTATCGATAGTACGCCGGGCTATTTTACTGTTTTGGTTTCAAAATGAAGAGGAGAACTAAACAGGAAAAAAAGGGGCTGACGTTGAATGGTTTATTTTAGCACCAGCAGCATCGATAGTATGCCCGGCTATTATAATTCTACCTCATCCTAGTCTACGTCACAAGGAATCATGTGAGATTGTGCGAGCAAGCCAGGTCAGTGTGCGGTAAGCCTTTCGGTTGTGGCGGATGCCGAGATGAATGAGATGAACAAGAACAACGACAAAACTTTCTCTAGTGCAGAAGAAGACAAAACTGCATTGCTAGCCGAAGACAGAAATGATCATGACACCACCGGTGCTAGTGCTATTGCTCCCAATAAACTATGGGAAGCTATTCAAGGACTGCAAAAGAAAGTTGATCTCAATTAAAGCGGATAGTACTGCAAATGTCCAAGGCAGAGTCAAAAGTGACTCAAACTCCCCACCGGGACCCTCAAAAACAGAAAGCTACAGTATTGTGAAAAAGTAATGCAAACGAACTTCAGCGAAATTCACGCTTCTCATGGCTTTTTGGTGAGCAGTAATATGCCGTGAACTTTCGAGCAACTATTCGATCTACAGTATTGTGCAAAAGTAACGCAAGCGAATTTCGACGAATTTCTTGGCTTTTCATGGCTTTTCGAAGAAATTCCCCTTCAAACGAAATTTCCGCGACTTTTCCGCGAACTTTCAAGGCACCTATTGTTTTATTCCTCCCGAACTTTCGAAGGGTAATTTACGGTGGACGCTAACGAGTCAGGAAATTTCGAGGGAAAATTCGTTCTTTTCGATCGTCAACCGTGAAATTTCGGAAGAAAATGCGCTCTGGTTGTTACATTTTCTGATATAAACTAAACGAAATACGGCTACAGTTCGTGATTTGTTGCTGTGTTAAAGAGAGGAAGAGAACGTCGGAAATTACTTTTATCAACTCGATTAGCTATTATATCGTTCTTACCTGTTGAAGATTTGATTGTTAATGCATCCGAGCTGCTAAAAACATCTGAGTTTCGGTACAAACTTGCTGCTTCAGCCACATAAGCACTCCACGCAAGTAAGACTTTCACAGAAAGCCATTTTGTAAGAGTAATCCCTTCGTGTAACAAATCATGACATTTCCGCGGGGGTTCCAGTCTCCGCGCGAGCGAGTGTGAACCGCATTGTTCGCAGCCATAGCAACTCCTAGTAAACCACTTTCTCGATCATTTGCTTCTTAGCACTTAAGTGGTAATCATGCCAAAATATTCTAACTACGTGAGAACTCGAATCGAGCTCCTCCATAAGCAAGGCCTCCATCCAGCTGGAATATTGAAGACCTTGAAAGGCGAAGGCTTAGTTGTGAGCCTTTCAGGCATTACTCGCATGATCAAGAAGCTGCGTATTACCGGCTCCGTGGCAAATTTACCTCGCTCTGGGAGACCAAGAAAACTGTCTGTCGAAGCAAGAGCCTTCATACATCAGCAAATGCGCAAGAATGACGAGATGACCAGCGCCAAGATCCAAAAGAAGCTGGCGAAACATGGAATTTGTGTGAGTTCATCCACGGTACGGAGAACGCGAAAGCAGCAAGGCTGGACTCTGCAGCGGACCGCCTATTGCCAGCTGATTCGGGATGCCAACAAAGTCAAGCGGCTGGAGTTCGCACAACATGTTTTGGAGAGTGGAGACACTTTCCACAACGTGATTTTTAGCGATGAGTGCTCGATTTCCCTCCAGTCGTATCGCCGTACATGCTTCAGGATGGCAGACGAGCCCACCAAGCGAAAGCCGAAACCGAAGCATCCGCTCAAAGTTCATGTCTGGGGGGGGATTAGCCGCCATGGTGCCACTAAGATTTGTATCTTTGATGGCATCATGGATGCTGATCTCTTCTGCAACGTGCTTGAGACGACGCTCGTGCCATTTATCAGAAACAAACTTCCCGATCACCGGTTCATGCAAGACAACGATCCCAAACACACGTCCAGGAGAGCACAGGCCTTCTTTGAGGAGGAAAACATTAACTGGTGGCGTACTCCTCCAGAGAGTCCTGACCTCAACCCAATCGAAGACTTGTGGCATGAACTCAAGTTCTTCTTGGAATCGAAAGTCAAGCCACGCAACAAGCAAGAGCTGGTAGATGGCATAAAGAAGTTCTGGGAGAGGAAAGTCACGCCGGAGAAGTGTGCAAAATATATCGATCACGTTTTGCACAAGGTTGTTCCAGCTGTGGTGGAGGCTCGAGGTGCAGCTACCAAGTATTAAAAACCGCGCCCTGCTTCGTCGAATGCTGATTCGACATTGCACTGCAGGTCGCTAAAAACGGCTCTTTTAGGAGCCACCACATCTGATAAAAGTCAATGACCAACGATATCTCCTGTATCATGAACAGTTTTTATATAAGTGATTTTTAATAATTGATTTCAAAAATTTTGTCCTTCTGAAACTGTTTCACGTGCGATGACAAAGTTTGGATAATCAGTTTTTGTGATTGAAGTTTCATGTTCCGACCATGTGTGTCTGCTTATTGGAAAAAAAGTTAGCCTCTAAACGTGCGACAATTACCGCACTAAAACTGTGAAAAAAAACTCGCGCAAGACGCTCCAGAACTTATAATTATTTTGTCATCAAAGGCCTACTTCAAAGAAGCATGCTCCCGTTAAATAGATAACTCTCAACAAACAAAACAGAAAAGTAATTTTTTCATTGTTTTTTTCCCTTCATGGAAGGGCTTGCGCTCGAAAGGCAACCAGTTTGATCTCTATAAAGTAATCCACGCGATCTAGTTTTTCTGAATGTGCACCACAAGAAAACTGCAATGGAATTATCAACCGACAATTTCTTTATTTAAGCAATCTGAAAAAACAAACAAACAAACAATACTGTCAAGTAAAAAAGCCTTGGAAAATTACTACCACCAAACAATGCCAATAAACGTGCGAGAATTAATACTTTAAAACATTCATCGTAATTGAAGTGTAGAAGTATTTTGAGAACTCTAGATCTGCAAATCTTTTTCAGTTTCGTTGCGTTGCTAGTCTTTGAAAAGTTGTTTGCGGTTCATCTCAAATGCGGAGTGTACCGTACTCTCAATAAAACACTGGGTCTAAAATAAACACCGGGACTTTAAGTTAGAGATGCGAATAAACCCTGTGGGCGCTTTTTTCTATTTAAACATAAATCACACGTTCTATTGATTAGCAAGCTTTTCAATTGTATTGAGGCGGCAAGGGGTGTGATATTTTAGGGGCGGGTTTGTGAATGCCGCGTGAAACCATTATTTTATATTATACCATTCTTCCTCAATTGAAAACAGCGACAGTGTGACTTTTTGTTTGAGGGGGTTTTCGTAAAGCGTTTGAGCACAGCTATGAGATGTTAGAATCATTTTTTTTTTGACACTCGCGCAAGACGCTCTAGAACTTATAATTATATCGTCATCAAAGGTCTACTTTAACGAAACATGTTCCTGTTAAATAGATAACTCTCAACAGACAAAAACAGAAGGTAATTTTTTCAATGACTTTGTTTTTTTTTTACTCTAAGAAGGAGCTTGTGCTCGGACGGTAACCAGTTTGATCTGCATAAAGTAGTTTTTCTGAACGTGCCACAGGAAAACTGCAATGCAAGTTCAGTTAAGAATTATCAACCCAGAATTTCTTTACTTAAGCAACCTATAACAAAAAACAAACAAACAAAACTGTCAAGTAATAAAGCCTTGGTAAATTACTACCACCACACAATGCATTCGCGGGCCTATTGACATTATAATTATTTTAACAACAATAGGCGCGCGAAGGACGCCAAATCTTGTTATTGTCCACATAAATTCCTGACAACAAAGTAGTCTACATAATAACGTACAATGAAAAAGCCAATCAGGTTACCGGATTTTCGATCCGATTTAGCCGAAAGTGAAGTATAAAAGACCAAAACTGTTCGTTTCGGCCACTTATCACCGCTATCATCGCTGCTCTCACGATCGTAAATAATGGAAAACAAAATTGCTAGAATTAGTTGGAAACGTGGACAGTATTCGGATGTTTACCGTTCCACTATCGTTGACCCATCTCCATTAAAAGAGGGTCAGAAAGTAAAGGTGGTTTGGGGTAAAACTCGCAAGGAGTACGCCGCAGTTGTAGCTTGCTACCCTCTTGAAGAAGAAGTCCAGCAGACTTCCACAGAAGAACAGAGCAGCCTGCCGCCACGTCGGGCGCGAGCAAAGCGAAAATTGGTAAGTATTTGGTTAGTTAAATAGCTTAACTCGAACTTCTCACTAGCAAAAACTTAAAAGTTCTTCTCTTCATGTATGTTGCGGACGTTTACTCTCGGCTACCTGGAATCTTTGTTGACTAGTTTTGTTACCCTTATCAGCACGAATGCTACTCTATTTCTTAAGGACAAGCAGACCCCTTTTCTGTTAATGTGGGAGATTTTAACGCATTTCTTATCCTACTTACAGATCCCAGAATCACCACCTACAGAAGAAACTGCCAGCAAGAAGGGCCGCAAAGAGAAAGGAAAGCAGCAAGAAAAACAGAAAGAAAAACGGAAAGAAAAACCAAAAGGAAAGGTGGGTATTAATCGGAGTAGTTTTTTAAAATTAGTAGATTTTGTTGCTGAACTCCTGCTGTCGTGATAACACAAGCTTGGGTCAAATGCATGTTGTGGTTTTATGACAATATCGATCGCTGACTAGTTGGAAAGAAATCGGCCCTTACAGAACGTACAGTTTACTCAACTGAAAGAAGGTTCCCCTAAGAAAAAAAGAGTGTTCGAGATATCAGGAGTTCGTTAGTTATACTTCTATAAACTTGCGAAGGAACGTTTTGTGGAAGTAACCCTACACAAAACGTTCTGTGACTTTCGTAATTTATTGGTGCTATTTTAAGAGACGCGAGTTTGAAAATGTGTCATTTGAAGCTTGAAATCGATCGTGAATTCTTTATCATAGAGCTTCTTTTTAATCGATATTTAGTCATCTCGCTATTTGAAAAATCAAGTTACTTTGTAGAAGTACGCTCAGCGTATAGTTGAACTGGACATGAATGAAAGGACTGGTTCGGGAAGCGACTGTAAATCCATGGTGCTAAAACAAATTATATATATTAGAAGCTTTACTGTAGTTACCGCGTCTTAGTTGAATAAGAAATGGAAAATCAAATGTGATCTCTGTTCATGGCTGGACTCATTTCACTTAAAGTGCTTTGTCTATCTCGAACACGTCTTTTTTTAATTGTTTCCAGTCTCTCAGGGCAGTTTCTGCCCCAAATCAAAGTCGTTTCGTCTCGAAGTTAGTTCGCCCGGAAGTTTTTTCGTACGATTTAGGCAGCAATATGTGGTTAAGTTGAACAAAACAAGACAGGCTTAAGTTTTCAAATACAATCAGCCATTGATCGATCAACGAACTTTGTTTGACAACACTTCCGATCTACGCGCGTAACAAATACATTTAGTCTCAATGGCTCTTCAACCATGTAAATTATTTGTTACTTGTAAATTCATTTCAAATTACTTCAAGCAAAAAGACTTAAAAGTTGGGGCGAAACGACTTTGAGTTGGCGGGAAACGACCCGGGCGAAATGGACTTTCCATATGTAATATTACCGAACAAAGTGACCGTAATTCGTTTACAACCAAAAACTTAGCATTACTTTTACTGGTTAGATTTTAGATGCAGCATCGCCTTCAAAGGAAGCAGCTGATGTTATATCTTCGTCAGAATCTTCAGATTCTGAAGATGATAGTCCGCTGTCCTCCCTTGTACCAGTTCGCGCTGTCCACGAAAGCAGCGAGATTATGCCGTTAGATGACTTTTCTGACCTCGACGACGAAAATCTTACAACAGTAACTGCAGATTTACTTTCTCAAGCCATCAGTACTGTTGACAACACAACAAACGTAAGTTATTATCTGGGTAATACTGATTGTAAAGCAAAATGTGATTGTTTATCTCAGGGGTGGCCACTCTCTAATGCCTATAGCGCGAATGACACCCTGGCTACTTTACAAAAGAAATCACTTAAATTACTGGAGACATTTTCTCTATTTTTTTTCCGATGTATACCGGTACCCGTAGACTTTCAATCATCGTTGGGTATAGTTTGATCTGTGAAAACTGGCGAGCTAGTTTCATGATTATTCAAGAAAACTACAGTTTTTCAAAGGGACAAACATCACGCAAGACATTGCAAGTTAGTTAGAAAAAATGTCCTTCAACAAATTCCCCTTAGATATTAAAAAAACTACTAATCAAGACTTATAAAAAAGATTTACTTCACTAATTAATATTTGAAGCTTGAAATCGATCGTGTACTCAACCAAGACCTACTCGAAGTATCCTAGAAGGTAATATGTGTGCGATATTTTTTTTTACAGCGGTTGAACCAGTACAGCAATAGCACCTCAGAGGCCATAAGTGAGGAGCTCCACTTATTGAGGACCATCCTAGGCAGATTAGAGTGCTCGTTTGCGAAACAGGAGGCGAAGCTGGACAGACAGGAGGCTAAGCTGGACGCGCTCCTGAATATGATGACCGCTCAAACACCAGTGCCACAGACAGTTCAGTGTACGCCACAAACCTCAACCCAGCCGCCTTCTTTCACAACGCCCGTCGCCATAAACTCTTCTGCGTCTTCAGTGGAATTTCCACCGCCCCTACTTGTGCCGAGGCAGCAGGAGATGCCGGTTAATCTGCACCTGTTTGATGTTGCGACCCAAAGGAGTGCTTTGCCAGATTTAATGGACAACCCTGTGGAAACAGGTAAGCAGTATTGTTAAGTTTGCTAGAACAGAAAAGAATAAGTGACTGAGTTAAGAAGCCGGGATTACAATTAAAAATTGAGTCTAGACAACTTACCTGTTCGTTCTCTCTCTTTCTGAGGAAAAATGCATAAAGTTAGTTTGATAAAAAATGACAAGATCAAAACAGCGTTTCAAAACAGTTTTCAACTAATTTCAGCAACTGACCTGTTTCTTCTCCTGATCTCTTAGGAAATGATACAGTCAAAGTCGGAGGTATGGACAATGTCCGGCTGTCTAGAACAGACTTCACTTTTGCGAAGGCTGCCCACAAACCCACAGCAATGACTCTACGCCTTGTGGACCACCTTTTCCCGAAAGAAACATTGCTGAGATCAACGGTGCATGGTACAAAGGAATATGCTCCCCTAGACCAGAACGTAATTGCTGCAATTAAAGGTTAGTAAATGACATTGCACATCGTGCTTGAACGTACATGGCTTGCAAAATAACACATTCTACAATAAACTACGTTGAATGTAACGGTACAGTTATTGAACTCTCCCCAAAAGACTAATTATTTTCTCGCTCAATGGTGGGGAACTCGTCTTTTGGTTTCCTTTCAACCATGCTGTACACTTTCGACCTAAAATGGCAGTGACGTTTGAAATTCCCAGTTCTAAGGCGTACTGACTTATTATCCACCCGTGCATTTAACAGACTAGAAACACACGTACTTTACCTCAAAATAGCGCTAGCCACACACTTTACTTCTTCTTCGCGAATGTTAGAAGGTCTAACTGCGTACTCTGCCATTTCCTTCGCGAAGCAACGTGTTCGCTCAGAACTTACGAACAGCTCGGTAACAACGTGACATTGATGAATATTCAAAAATTGTCAGAGCAGCAATTAGGTGTTAGAATCACATTTTCACGTATTTGAATTGAGAAAACTTATTGACATCATAATTGTAACTAATTTTCTTTTGTTGGAGAATAATTTCAAAAGCTCGTGCTTTTGAAAACCATACGCAAGACAATAGACATTATTTTATGCTGTAGATCTAAAAATCCGTCCTTTTTTCAACACATTAGAAACATCATTTTTAACGTCTACTTGAAGTGATCTTTGTATTCTGAATTTATTTCAGCTGAAGTGTTGACAGCATTCGCCTACCAGTGCCGGGGCACCGAAGACCGCTTGCGCATGTGGGAGCAGTGCAAAACAAGTATAGCAAAAAGATGCCAGAACTTGCGCAAGAACAGGCCAAACTAAGATATTTTGTTATATTTGTTATGCCATACTTTTAGTTTACATTTAGTTTTCTTTCAATTTCCTTCAAAATTGAGGGACGGTTTTACAGGCTTTAGATTGGAAATGTATTTGAATTTTTTTTGCTGTAGCTAGTGTTCCTTAAAAGGTAGTTTTCATTATCGTATCGTGTGCGTGAAAAGATGCCACGACGGTAAACATTTTTGAAAAGCGATAGGTCCTTGTCAGCCTCCGCCATTTTCGATGCCGATATTGATTTTGTATGGCGAGACAAAATCTTATTGCTTTGCTGTAGCTAGTGTTCCTTAAAATATGTTAAATTATCTTTAGTAGTATAAAAGCAATTTCCTTCGTTTCGACATGCTCCGAATAAAATATAATAGCCAAATTCTCGTATTTAAGCAAAAACAAAGGTGTGGCTGACCAGGGCCCTTTAAACTGGGAAATTAATAAGTTATCTGTTTGGTCATTCTGGAGGAACACAAGTATTTTTGAATTTTCATGCAAAATACAACATATTTAATAAATAAAGATCAGTAGTACAATAGTATGCTGTCATGCTTGTCTCCTGCGACCTTAAATCGCTTTTCGCAACATTCAGCACGCGTTCGAGCTCCTCTCCCTCCCCCTCGCATGCTTTTTTGACACGACAAATCTTTACAGAATCTTCAAAAGATGAAAATGTTCACTGGCTAAAAAAAATACAAATACTTTCGGCTATCAATCTACAGCTTTCGACGGAAGAAGGCTGTAGATTGATAGCCGAAAGTATTTGTAATAAGTATTTGTATATGTCTTATCCTGGCTACACTTTAATCCTTCCCCAGCTCCCTATTTTAAACGCGGAATCTTGCTAAAAACGCTTCGGGTTTCTTCAGATATTAACTTGCAGCATTTCATTTCTGTCCAGTGATCAGGCGATTTCGGGCGCTCAAGAAAAACTGCAAACTCAGAGAGGGGCTTGTAAAAATTTGTCTTTTTCGCGCCAATCCAGCGTAAATGACGTAATAAAGTAAGCCAAATGCGTGGGGCTGGGACCGAGAACAACAAACACATTTTACAAGAGCATTTGACAACCACGAAACCGTGGTTATTGAAACACTCGGTGCGTTAAACACACTCGTTTCTCGAAACGTCGGAGTACTGAAGTTAATCTGCGAAAACGAAAGAACCAGTTTGGATACTATCGCGGACAAAAAAGGAGAAGAGCCTGGTTTAAGAGAAAAACAGGGATAATTTTCTACACAGCTGATATCTGACGAGTACACCGATCAAAATGGGCTTATGTTTGTCTCTTCTGGAATGAAACTAAATTCAAAGTCTTCACTCGTGGTAAGTTTTACTTGTAATTCTCATTTTTTTCTGTTCGTGACTGAACTCCAGTCAGGAAGCGCATTGAAAAGCTTATGTATACTTCGCGAACGTTATACGACGGGTCGATCGAAATAGATCGTGTGAAGAATTGTTGTGTCTGTTTAAAGCGAAATTTCGGGCACTGAGTTAGTGAAACGATGCTTGTAATCGTGAAATATCGTTCGTACCGAAAAGTCGACGAAATAGCGTTCTTTGTTCCAGGGAAATTTCGGTCAAAAGGCCTCGAATTGTCACTCGAACTTTCTCGCGAATTTTCTCGGCAAGTTCGCGTAGACAAAGAACGAAATTCGCGCATTTCGCTTGCGTTACTTTTGCACAATACTGTACATGAAAGTTCGAAGCGAATTTTCAAGTGAAGATTCGCGAAGTTTCATGCAAAGTTCACTGTGATATGAATAAGAATCATGTATGTATCGTTCTCGATGTTGTGTTGTGGCGGCCTGAAAGATGAAAGGAGCTCGAGACGGGAGCAAAAAATCGAGCTGGCCTGAAACACAATCAAGATGTGGTTATAGATGTAAATTTCAACTCCTCTTTTAAACTCACCTTGTTAGTCCACAAGGAAATATTTGCAGAAGGTATCATTTAGGAAAGTTGACATTCCCTCGAGAAGCTGCCGACATATACGTTATGTAATAACACACGAGGTTTTCACACCGTAGACCCAGTCCCTCCGCGGGTTTGTTATTATAGCTACCATAGCAACACTTCGTGTATAAGGAACAGACAACATATTTCATGTTTATTCGCTTAAGCACTCGAATAGCTTATGAGTTAAAAATCATGCCAAAAGTCTCGAATTGAGGTCCTTAACAAACAACGTCTCCCCCAGTTGCAATTTTAAGGTCCTTGAAGAATGAAGGTTTGAGTGTCAGTCTCGCTTACTTGGTGTTTTTCAGAGGAAGTTCTAAACGCCTTTGCCTACCAGTGTCGCATCGCAGAAGATAAACCTCGAATGTGGGAGCAGCGTAAAGTCAGCATTGGCAAACGGTGCCAAAACTTACGGAAAGACAACCGACCAAATTAGAAACTCTTTAAGAAGATTATTACGATTGTTGTTTTGTTTCTTTTTTTTATTGAACTGTGGATTTTTCTTAGGTTTTAACAAACAAGAGTCAGATTGTTTTTGGACTGTCAGATTGTTTCCGGACACCATTTTTCAGGTGTATTAAACAAATTGCCTGCCTTTTTTGCTTAATAAGCAATTTTTCCATGTCAAGTTTGTTTATTAAACTAAAAAGTCGCTATTTTTAGCTTATTAAACAAGAAAGGTTGCTTATTAAGCAAGAAAGTTTGCTTATTAAGCAAGAAAGGTGGTACTTTATGCTTATTAAACATGTGACTTCCGCTTAATAAGCAAGAATGGTAGGTATTCTTGCTTATTAATCAAGTGTCACACAACACCTGTCACACTAAGTTCTTCCGCCATTACGGAAAAAAATATCGACAAAGAAAACAACGCAACGGACAAATCATCATATTTGAAAGTTACAAAATACAAGTTTTGACTGGTCAACCCCTCACTGCAAGCCATAATTAAGTGATGAATTTTCTTTTATCGACAGATATTTTTGTCAAGTTTGTCTTTGCGTCGCGACCGAACGGCGGCCGGCGATACCGAACGGCGGCCGGCGATACCGAACGAGCTGCTTTTTCGATGTTCAAGTTTTGAAACGAAAGTGAACCCTGTTCAGTCGAATTACAACGGCAGAGCAAATAATACAGAAAGGATGGGAGATTCCACTGAACAAGGAGTATCCGCAGGTTTCTAGCTACGGACTGAATTCATCTATTTTAGACTTATTCGCGGAGCGGGTCAATTGTCAGTTACATTACACTGCGTTCTCAGAAATTTGCACTTTCCTTGTTTAATTGTTGAAAGTTTAGGCTCAATTCAGTGAAGAAAGCTCGGATGGACATAACACAGCGAGGAAGTTCTTCTGAAAAGTTCTGAATAAACTGGATTTTCATCGCAGAACCACATGAAAACGATTAGGAAATAAACATTATGTCGGAGGCACTCGAGCTCTACGATCTTGAAATGTAATTTTCGGTTATTAAGCGGAAAAGGTGACACATTTTTGCTTATTAAACAAGTCGCTCTTGCTTACTAAACAAACACGTTGGTTTTTCTTGTTTATTAATCAAGTGTCAATGCTGAGAAAATTAAGAGCTATTTTTCAGACAGCAAGAACGGAAGATTTCAATGAACGAACATGTACTATTGTTTTTGGGTAAAGACATAATCTATCGATGAAATAAACAACATTATGAGCCCAACGTCGTTCTGTCGATCCACACGGAAACTGGATTGCCGCGGCCAGAAATTTTATTGCCTTGAAATTAAGATTGAATACAAAATCTCAGACAGACCTAAGGGAGCGGTAAACCGTTTTTAGTCGCTGTTGGATGAATACATATCCAGTAGAAACAGTAAAATAATATGCTGCAGCTCGCTCGTTTCTCTTGGGATGAGGAGTTTTCAGCTAAAAGTGTTTTGTATGATTGAAGCATTTTGCCTTCGGTCACACAACCACAGTGTGTGGCGTGTTTTTGAAATAGTCAGCGGAATGAAACGATGTTATAGATTTTCATTTGCAGTACGAAAAACACTTAATCGGTCACCTGCTAAAGCGTACACTGAGGTATGCATGAGATTATGATGTTTGGAGGGGGTTTTCGTATTTCAATCTCGTTTGAGCCAAACTTGTTAACCGTAGCTACCAGACCTCTTGAAACGTTAAGGTTGTGGAAAATAAAAACCAGAGCTATGCAGCAAAAGGCACTTGGCACTCTCGCGCAATTCATGACATATTCTCACTCGCGCGTGTTTTGCGCGGGAAAAATATCAGACAGCTTCTACCGCTCTAGTATCGGCCGATGCAGTATAAATCAAAACGGCAATGAATACACAACTTTTTAGCATCAACATGGAATTACTTTAATTAACGATAATGCCAGTTACCTTACCTGAATGATCTCACCTCCTTGTTTTTGGTCTTTACGAGTAAAGAACACAACATCAGGGCCATGCATCCTTATCGCACTTTTATTCACTTCTAAAACTCGTCTTGCCCTTTAAATGTCCGATCTTTCAATGGCTTTGCGAATAACTCATCGGTGACTTGAACTGCTAGAAGTGATGATTTTCGTTTTACAAACACTTCCTCGGCCTCGTGCGTATAGACCATGAGCATATATGCAAAGCAATGTCCCGCACTCCTTCGGCTGGACATATTTAGTCAATATGATTTTACAAGATCACTGACTTGTTTCCTGACTAATGCCCTCCATAATTAACCCCGGGAAGTTACAGTTTTCAATCGCTCTCTGTTCTTTTTACTACAACTGCAATGCAAATCCCGGTCCGGCCTTAAACTGATGGAGAAGTCATCAAACTGTTTACGGTCAATGCATTTGCGAATAAATCTCGATTGTCCTAGCGATTTTAAGTTGAAATTCGACGAACATTTCCTCTGTACTGGCCAGTGTCATGATATGATGATCTCGTTAACACAAAGTGGCTGCGATTTTCAAACGACAAAAAAAACACCTTTGAATTGACGATAAAGGCACTGTCAAAATCTGTCCAATCAAAGTCGTGGCTGTCAAACTGTCAAACTTGGGCACGCCTTGACCAAAATTTTTCCAAAAATGGCGAGACACCCCGAGTAATTAAAAAGTGTGTTATAAAGATGAATGGTTCCGTGCACTTGAAATACCATTGTTTAGGTATTAAGCGAAAAGGGCGTCAGTTTTTGGTTCTTACATAAGTAGCTTTTACTTATTAAACGGAAATGTTAGCTCTTCTTGCTTGATAATCAAATCTTAAAACAATTTTATGAGACCGCACCATTTCAGTGCAAAGATTGAAAGAATATGCCCGCCATCAGAAGATCCTTTTCTCTCTCTCAATTGCTCTCTGACCGGGCTATCTAACTCCTATGAATTTACGTGCCGCTATTTCCAGCACTACTCCTTGAAAAAAGTCGCTTGGAATGTTTTGGGCATATGGGAACGTTTACAATCGAGCCAGTTGTGACCGTATACGAATGAAATCACGACCGATTGAAACTGGGCCTGAAAATCATCGCTCAGTTATAATATTAGCTTTTTTCTCTGCAGGGATTAAATATACTAAATAAAGTAATAAGTCAGACTCATAAGAGACTAATTAGGCGTCAATATTGGACACTACATACAATGTGATGGTTTTTCTTATTAATTTTTCTGATGTCTTGTACTTTCATTTTTACCATTAGGTCGCTCAGGAAGCTACAGATAAGCAGGCACGGTAGCTTGGATTGCAAAGCTAGCCAACTTATTAGAAAGCTTTAGACAGTGGAGTGGATGATGCTTAAAACATATAGCAGGCATGTTGGCCACCTTGTGACAATATTTAGGGGGGAAGTTAGGGATTTTATCCCTGAAAAGTAGGGATTTTTAGGGATAAATGGTTAAAAAGTAGGGCTATTTTAGGGCTTTTATTTAGGAAAGAATGAAGAATTCAACTAACCTTTTTACCACTGGTATCCAAACAGAAAGATACTCAAATGAAATACTGGTTAATTTATAGCATTAATGACTTGGACAGGAAAGGGATCATGACCTGGTGCATGCTACTGGTGTACACAAGCGCAACACCGTGCGTATGCACAAATTCGCTCTTCAGAGAAAGGCACGGTTTTGGTGCAACAGCACAGGGTAAAATCAAAAAAGGCACAAATAAGGCACGGTTTAGGCACAGGCAAGACACATTTTTGGCACTCTTTTGAACAGTTTAGGCACAGCTTAGGCACAGTTCAGGCACATTTTATGAACAGTCAGGCACGTTTTGTGGGACAAGCATCATAATGATTCCTGGGATTCTTTGACCTTATATATCCTAGCCGGTTACAATAGTTCACAGAAGTGGTTAGAGATAGAATAGAGTGCTGTTTAAAATTCATTAGATTGAATAACAAAGATTATTTTTAGGCCTCACACAGATAGGTTTAAAGAATACTTTAAGAGCTCTTAAACACGCATCTTTGCCACTATTTTGCACTATTTAGGCATGGTCTGATCGAGCACTTGACGCACAACCTTAGGCACAACTTGGCCACAGTTTAGGTACAACTAAAGCACAATTTTGGAACAACTTAGGCACAGCTTAGGCACGTTTTACCCACACAAATGAAAATATGTTGCACACCTCATGCACAGCCCAGGCACATTTTATGCACAAACTGTTCGTGCCAAGGCACGCTTTAGAAACTGATTTTAGAGCAACCGCATGCCTTGAAGAATTTTTGCCTTCAAAAAATGCTGTTTTTACCTTGCGAGTTTGGCCGTAGTCTAGATGTGGGTTTTCCCTATTTTTAAGAATTACCCAAGGAAGAAAGCTGAACTTGTGAGTATTTCAAAAATTGGTTTCTTATCTTCTCAATAACAAAAGGAACTAAAACAAAAACGATATTTTAAATTGTGGTTCAGTTTCCATGTAGAAGGATATAACATGACAATCCTGCTGTAAATTTGCTGTAACTTCCTCATTTTTGGATTGCCTACTGTCCTTGTTTTAAGATAATGAGTACCCATAAACCCGGCAATGACTTTTGTGGAGAAAGTTAAAGTGGGTAACTTAAATAAAAACTGAGAGATTCTAAAATGTGCCTAGTGACTCCAAATGTTACGCGGAGCATTCAAAATGGCCCCGTTTTAGACAACGTTTTTGAAATACTTTCTTTCCTTCAACCATATGTAGGTAGACATAAACTTTTTCAATGAGAAGATATTCACAAACGTCAACTTCTTGCCAAATATCAACGTGATCTGATTTTAAACAAGCTCACAAGAGCCAAATTTACAGTATATGATTTTTAGCTGTGTACACCAGTAGCGTGCACCAGACCTCATGCACATCGCGTCTTGAAAATGCTTAGTATGGATCAGGTAGGGCCAATGTAGAACCCATGCCGAGCACTTTCAATGACATCAGTCGCGCTCAACCATCATAGAAAGGAAAAAAGTAGGGATTTTTAGGGGAAAATCGAAAAAAAGCTGAAAAAGTAGGGTTTTTTAGGGCAAGTGAAAATATTTAGGGATTTTTAGGAATTTTAGGGCCACCAACATGCCTGATATAGTTTTAAATTAATTTATCTCAATCCATAAATTTTTTCTTTTCGGGACATCCGATATTTTCCATGAAAGAACGATTGCGAAAAAATGTTTCATCCAATTCTCTTCAAATGAAGACCTGAGGACATTGAAAGAGTGAGATAATTGCCTGGTTATTACATACTTGTCCAATACTCCGACAAATTTATGCATAGCATTGTATTGTATTCTATTGTATTGCGTCGTTCTCAATTGTATTGTATTGTTAATCTATTGTTATGTGGATATAATACAATACAATGGTGTGCATAAATTTGTTGGAGTATTGGACAACCCTCGGTTATTAGGGTAAGATAACTGGGTGCAACATCATGACTAGCGGTTCCTAAATCACTTCATTCAATGGGTGTATGTTTTTGAGAGCGTTTTCAAAACGACTGATAGTACCACAAATTAGAAGCCGTGTTTTGAATTTAAACTTTATGGGTTTAAATAAAGGCCACGAGTCCACAGCTTCTACGTTCGTAATGGAAAAAGATCAACTAAAACGGATCTAGAATTAATGATCGGTTATTTTGACTCTGTTGTTGTTACGCAGTCGGCATGCGTGTATTAATATAAAGAGTCGTTAGCAGTGATCATATGCAAATTTCCTTCGAAGTGAAAGTACTTCGTTCTTGTTATGATTGTTGTTTTGTTAAAGGAATTTTAGCTTTAAATAAAGGCCACGAGTCCACAGCTTCTACGTTCGTAATGGAAAAAGATCAACTAAAACAGATCTAGAATTAATGATCGGTTATTTTGACTCTGTTGTTGTTACGCAGTCGGCATGCGTGTATTAATATAAAGAGTCGTTAGCAGTGATCATATGCAAATTTCCATCGAAGTGAAAGTACTTCGTTCTTGTTGTGATTGTTGTTTTCTTAAAGGAATTTTAGCGCGGACAAGAACGTCCTTGAGCGATTTTTCCTTTCTATAAGAAACAATCGGTGGCTGATTAAATATATCTTTGAGCCTAGGCTGTTGTTGAATGATGTGCCAGCGTTTCATGAGAATCTTTTTAAGATTCGGTGCGGCTGGGTTGAAAGTTGTAACAAACGGTAGTATTTCTTTCGTTTGTTTTGTTTTGTTGCGAAGAGCCTCCTGTCGGTCAGAGAACTGAACTTCACTCAGAACTTTTTGAACGAGTTTTACGGGATAGCCTCTTTGACATATCCTTTCCTGAAATTCTCGTTTGTTTTTTTTAAAGTTTTCTTTGACTGAGTTTGTTCTCAAAAGACGTAACGCTTCTCCTTTGATAAAACCCTTTTTAGTTAAAGGGATGGCAAGATGAGAAGTGCGTATACTGAAAAGTATCAGTAGGCTTAAAGTGTGTTTGTAATTGACAAAACATTTTCTGTAGCTCAGAAAGCTGAGCTTGCATACTAGCGAAATTACACGTTTGTTGAACTTTCTTAGTGTTCTTATGTTGAGGTTTAGGCCTCATTCTGGGTCTGGCACGGTTTTTTGCTGCCTGCAAGGAACTTGACTGTTTCGGCTGATCTGGGTACAGGTTCTGGAGGTGCTGCTGTTGGTCTTGGATGGCCTGGTTGTCAGCAGCAAGGTTCTTTTCCTGCTCTTTGATCATCAGCGCCAGAAGTTCCGCGTGGGCTCTCTGACAAATCTGGTCCATGGAAGTCTGGAACTGGCGGTCAAACCTGATGTGTGGCTTGGGTCTGAACTGCAGGCCGTATGGACACGTGGAGTTTCTCGCGTGTTCTCTCAGGACTTGCAGGGACCGCTTGCACTTGGCTCTACGGGTTTCCAGGTTGGTGAGGCGATTCCGCGTGGTTTTTATGCCCTCATTCTGTTCAGTTCTCTGTTGTTTGGGGGCTGGCTCAGGAATCTTTTCTGGACTCTCAGTGTCACAAGATCTTTTAGGTGACTTGATAGGTGATAGTGCGGGAGCGACGCTGCCCGACATTTCTGCTAAAATGGCGATCATCTCCGAATCGGAAACAGTAGTTGCCATGGTGTTTAGTTCTGAAAGAACTGTTGATCAGCTAATAGCGCAAGACCGGTTTCGGAACCAAACAATTGGATCCTTCGTCAGTTGCTTTATTTTCAAAGAGCTCACAGTGAGAGCTAGTGCTGATAGTGAAGTTCAAGTCTGCTTTTATAGTGCTTATTAATCAGCAAGGTGTTATGTGATTGGTTGTTAAAGCGAGAAGCTGATTGGACCAACTTAATTAACCAATCACGTTATGGAAATTTCGATCCGGCGTAATGTCAAGCTCGCACTTCGCACGTGCCCGTGCTGTTGAGTAATTAGTGCGAAGTATGTTAACAGAACTCGTTTGTTTTTCGATAAAGTTGAAGTCACTCAAATAAAAATGAGTGATGTGGGATATTATCGAATTCTGATCGTTGTTCTGTGGTAGTTGATCAAAAAGGGACGTTGGATAAAAATCCGTTGTCTTGTTGAGACGTAGAGATGCCCTAGATAGGACTAACACTTACGCGGGCAAGTAGCGGTTATACTCCGAAGAGTGTTTCATTTCAGGCTTAAATAAAGGCCACGAGTCCACAGCTTCTATGTTCGTAATGGAAAAAGATCAACTAAAACGGATCTAGAATTGATGATCGGTTATTTTGACTCTGTTGTTGTTACGCAGTCGGCATGCATGTATTAATATAAAGAGTCGTTAGCAGTGTTCATATGCAAATTTCCTTCGAAGTGAAAGTACTTCGTTCTTGTTATGATTGTTGTTTTGTTAAAGGAATTTTAGCTTTAAATAAAGGCCACGAGTCCACAGCTTCTACGTTCGTAATGGAAAAAGATCAACTAAAACGGATCTAGAATTAATGATCGGTTATTTTGACTCTGTTGTTGTTACGCAGTCGGCATGCGTGTATTAATATAAAGAGTCGTTAGCAGTGATCATATGCAAATTTCCATCGAAGTGAAAGTACTTCGTTCTTGTTATGATTGTTGTTTTCTTAAAGGAATTTTAGCGCGGACAAGAACGTCCTTGAGCGATTTTTCCTTTCTATAAGAAACAATCGGTGGCTGATTAAATATATCTTTGAGCCTAGGCTGTTGTTGAATGATGTGCCAGCGTTTCATGAGAATGTTTTTAAGATTCGGTGCGGCTGGGTTGAAAGTTGTAACAAACGGTAGTATTTCTTTCGTTTGTTTTGTTGCGAAGAGCCTCCTGTCGGTCAGAGAACTGAACTTCACTCAGAACTTTTTGAACGAGTTTTACGGGATAGCCTCTTTGACATATCCTTTCCTGAAATTCTCGTTTGTTTTTTTCAAAGTTTTCTTTGACTGAGTTTGTTCTCAAAAGACGTAACGCTTCTCCTTTGATAAAACCCTTTTTAGTTAAAGGGATGGCAAGATGAGAAGTGCGTATACTGAAAAGTATCAGTAGGCTTAAAGTGTGTTTATAATTGACAAAACATTTTCTGTAGCTCAGAAAGCTGAGCTTGCATACTAGCGAAATTACACGTTTGTTGAACTTTCTTAGTGTTCTTATGTTGAGGTTTAGGCCTCATTCTGGGTCTGGCACGGTTTTTTGCTGCCTGCAAGGAACTTGACTGTTTCGGCTGATCTGGATGTAATTGCTACATAATCTGATTACTGTTATTTTTTTTGAGCTGCAATCAGCTGAGTGCGTTTGCGCATCTATAGCGGTAATTTTGAAACCTTTGGACTGTAAAATTACATTCCAGCTATTTGCAGCCGATTTCGGGGGTTGTTATTGTAAAAGCGTACAACTAAATGCTACTTTGACACCATGGGTTGTTCAAAAGAAGACATGTCGCGGAACAAGAGAAAATGACGGGACAGAGAGGGAAGCTCAGGGCGTTGGCCGGGATATGTCATGTCTACGAAAGTTATTTTTAACCCAGCGGAATTAATAAGTCTCCTCGCGGCTTGATAGAAAACGGGGACCGGGAGTGCGGCAGGTCGAGGTCCCTTGCTGGTGTGTTTAATCACTATTTTTCGTCATACTGTTGGCTATGATAAATATAGGTAAATACCCTACAATAGTTACCATTTGCCGACTCTCTTAGGTTGGCTCTGTTTAGTTGCCCCTTTTTTTGTTCCAGCTGTTCGGTTTTTTGTTGTTGTAACCTTAAATTGAATAGTAAGAACAATGACAAAACTAATCAATCAATTTACATGCGCTACGTTACGGGATGAATTTAGCGGGGCTAGTGGCTAACTAAATAAAATAATTAATAAAAAAACACAAAATGAATCTATTAAAATAGAAAACGATTTTTGTATTATACTGTAGGTATAATTTCAAACTAGGTTGTTACAGCAGTGGTGAACCATTGTTGACGTATATTTCTACATACATCTTGGAACACTGGGCTCTAGCCTCTACGGACGTCTGTAAAGAAGCCATTTTTCCCTCAGTACATACTATTTAGTCTAGTGGTCTGCTTTTTACAATAACAAATGGTCGAATTGCCTGCTCTCGCTCGCTGACGCGTCGCACGAATTTCAAATTCATGTGTCTGTCCGCATATTGAAAATAAAAATTACCCAAGAGCGCGCGAGAATTTCTGCAGTTATCGTAAAAAATGATTTTGAGTGCAATTTGGAATCAATAAGCATAAGTAAATTTTTCAAAGACCGCAATTGAAAGGTCAAGCATGGAAATAGCTTGAGTCGAAATAGAAATAGCTGACATTTTTGCTTATATTTAGATATATTATTACCTCCACCTCCATTTCCTCCCTTTCAACCAACTTGAGGAGGGCCTCTTGCACTTGAGGAGTTGGAGAAGCTGGTTCGTCTCTTTCGGCGGCACTCAACGGTTTCAGCAGCGGAAGAATCCACCTCCGTCTGTGGGGAAGTGTTCCTTTCTGTGCAATGAAGGTTTGCCACCACTTCTTTGTCTCGTCGTCAAAATGAAGCTCGAACTTCGGTAGGGCTTGCTGTAATTTTTGAAAATCAATTTTCGTCAGGTCAGGATCGATAATCCTTGGTTGACCTGACGGCATCTTATCAAGGAGCTTTAGCCCCTCTGCTGGGGCCCAATCAGGGCTAGTTGACCACTTCTTGTAAAACAGCAGGGCTCGTCCGTCCGAACCTTTGACGATCTTGAACTGGTGCTGGTGGATGTGACCCGAGAGTTTGGGAACAGCACACCCCTCCATCCATTGCTTCACATCATACATGAAATGTATGATCTTTGCTTCAACGGCTGGAGAGTAGCTGTTTCTAATCTCTCGGATCAGCTCGACAAGGGTTCGGACGTTGATTTTTGCTAGTCTTCTTGAAATACACGAAAACAGTTGATCAATATCTTTGTGGGTGTGCCCCACCATAAGGAATGAAATCTTTATCTGTCAGAAAAATAAAAAGAGAATTCTAACAGTGAGCCACTCTGTTCAGCCAGTTATCATGATCATATTTATTTATTCCCAACGAAATTCGGCGTGAAATTCACAACTTCGTTTCGAAGTTCACAATTTGATTGACAACTACGTAATGAAATTGCCAAGTTCGTAGCGAACTTCGGGAATTTCAAACGAACTTCGGAAACTGTTTGTCAAAAGTTTTGTGAAATGCACTGTAAAATTGCAACTATGTGTATAATGGGAACTGCACGTCACTTGAAGAGAAGAAAACGCCGTAGGAGATTCTCCCATGTGCCGATAGAATCCACGTGCACACTATCAAGAAAGCTGTTTCTTACCTTCTTAAAAATCCTTAACTCCACAAGCAACGCT
>OZ026602.1:15908975-16016475 GCA_964020085.1 Micromussa lordhowensis | reverse complement strand
CTTTTAGGAACAGTCACCAAATTGCTAATACTATGAATTTAAAATTTGACCTTTAAATCTATGACGTCATTTTCCCGCCAAAAATGCAAAAAACAAACAATCTAAAGCCATAGAAACACGCACCACCACAAAATCTTTTATTGTGCTGATTTTCAAGTAAAACGAATAAATATTAGCAAAGTAATTTTTCCCCAAAGAAACTTGGCCGAAAATGAAGCAATAATTGCCAAGCGTGGGATAGCTTTCCCCGAAACTTCTCGTTCGAAATGCCATCATAAATGATGCATGCAAGCCAAAAAATTAAGATAGCTCCCCATTTTTTCCCGCATGTTTTATTTTTGGTTCACGCGATTTTACCACGTATTTTCACTTCCCAGGTGTTTTGCGCACAATTTTTGATAGAAATTTGATTCATTCATTCAGCGATTTAGTTATTGCACATGCAGGTTTTTTCTATTAAAAGTAGCGCGCGCAACACACCGGAAGTGAAAATGCGTCGTAAAAGCAAGTTCAAAGTTCAAAGGAACTTGATATGGAACGGGTCATTTTGCAATTTATGTGCCTTGGCTCTTTGGCTGGCGTTACATATCTTCGCTACACAGTGCTGACAAGCCCCAATAAGGGCGAAACATCTGTCCACTGTTGCGATCCTGCTTTATTGGTTCCTTGTCATGTTGGAGCGCTTACCATTTCAATGGAATTTTCGGTAATTCCGGGAGGAATTCAAATGGAACGGTTCAACCCGGTGGAAAGATTTCGGAAAAAAGGTAATACTTTTCGAGGTATTTCCTTTTTCTCGCTTTTACCGGAATTCCCGTAAATTTCTGCACCATTTGTTCACTCTTACAGTGCCAGGTCTTCACGGTTATACTTCCAAGAAAGAATCCTAAAGATCTGAAAGATGGCGGCAGATTTCCAAAACGTTTATCGCTACAATGTGTGTCTTTGCTCGTCGGTAGCCAGTTGGCGGAGGGTTTAGGACACAACCGCAACCCGGTACTTGTGTTTTCTTTTACATGATTCGGGATGCCAGCGTGCTTCCGCCCTGAGCTATATCGCGGGGAAAAAAGTGGATGCTGATTGCTGGTTTCCCTGACGAAATGTGGATGCTGCAGCAGTCAAAAGAAGAAATTGTCGCCTTCTTCTCCAAAAAACAACTTTCCAAGTCATTTGATAAAACGTCTAGCACGACAGGAAGTTCAGCCGCCATGTCTCTTGTTGTGCCCAGACCCCGGCCCCCTGGCATCCGAAAATTCCGATCAAATGATACGGCTCAATCTATTTCGTTTCCTTAGTGGAAAAAAGTGCAGTTCCATTTGTCCAGAAAAAACTACCGAAAATTCCATTCAAATGGTAAACGCTCTTAGTATCTCGAAATGTTTTTCACGTAGTATCAGCCTTACAGTCTTTTGTCGTAAAATCACACGAACCATAGAACGGATTGTAGGAACTTTGACTTCTGGAGAAATGTAGTGGGTGGTTCAAAGGACCCCCTAGCTGGGAGTTTTTTTCAGGGCTATAACTTTGACTTGCTTATAACTATAATAATCGTCATTATTAGCAGACGGTGCTTTTTACCCGTTGCTGTCATTATCATCGTTATCACGCGGGAAGAAGTATAAAGCCGGCACGTTACCTAACCAAACTACATAAAAAAAATGTGTCTCTCCTTTTCTGCGCTTAGGGCCTGGAAACTGTAACTATTAAGATGATCAACATAAAAGCCTTGAAAAGTACTGAAAATTTTGATGAACAGGAGGCAAAGAAGGTGGGAAGAGTACGTTATTCGCGTCCCTTATAATCTGACGATGGTTTTTAATAAAACAAAAACCACTTCATTCAATTTACCTTAGTTGTCCCGTGTCTAAAAGTGGCGTTTTTGCGGACCGTAGATTCCTCTCCGGTTCTTCTTGTCTCAGCCAAGACTCACTATCATCAACTTTCTTCTTGTGCTTCTTACGGCATGGGACACAGAGAGCTGAGGTAGGCGATTAAAAATTTCTCAGTTACAGTGATACTCAATTGAAAATCGACATACACTGTTTACTGTTATTATTCTAAATCAAATATAGTTTTAGTCTTCAAATTTAATTATACTAGTTAATGAGAATCATACAAACTGAGGAGACTTGACCGCAAATAATTGTGAACCATACGCATGAATAAGTGCATTGCGTTGTCAGACGATTTGATTTCTATAAAAAACATTATTTATTATCAACCAAAGAATACTGTACGTATTTCTATCTGCAATTAAAAGGTCCTACGCAAGATCTATATCAATTTTTAGCGTGATGTGTACTTAAGTACCCTTAATCTAATAAACAGATTTTTCTCTTTTCGAGTCAGGAGTTAGACAGAAATAGATAAGGTAACAGAAAATGTTACTGAAGACTACCTGATCCAACTGCTATAATAACTCCAAACAGCTTTTGAATGTCCTCAGACATATGCAAAGTAATTACATCTCTGCCTTGGATACGCTTCCTGATACCAGCGTGACCAGGATACTGACATGTTACCTTTCTACTTCTCCAAAACTTTCCCCACGTATGGCGATGCCTATAGCAAATCCACATTTTTTGTTTATCCTCCTGAGCAAGGTGAAATAGGCCAGTCCTAGCCAAGATTAGCTCGTTTTCACTTAGGACCTCCTTAGACAGGTGGCAGCTTATCAGATGTTTTTTTACTTCATCGTTACATTCAGACAGCCGTATCAAACCACTTAAGCCACGCGATGACCCACAGTTTTTTCCTTTTTTGCTATTCAAAAAGCAGTCCTGCGCCATGATAAATGTCTCGCTAACTAACGAATTCTTCCTGTACTTGTTTCCAACGCGATACAAGTTCGAGAGATCTAAAGGAACTCACAGGCTATGACTTTGTATACTCGATACGATTTCAATTTCCACGCCCCAGCGAAGCCCACTGTACTTCGTGAGTGGTCAGTGGTTACGCTCGTAAGTTAAAAAATGGGTCTGTGACTTTTTCACTCAGTTGACAAGACTCGCGTCAATCTAAATAGTTGAACTGAATACAAACTGCGAGCAGTCTCTTATATTCCCTTAAAGACAGTGAGGTCACGAATAAAAACTGTGAGCCTGGAGAAGCCACGAGACCGCGCGATACTCGTGTCTCGCATCTTTGCCGCTCCACGCTCTTGGGGTTGGGCAAAGACAGGACAGGACACGTTACTACTGATACGATACCAGAGGTTTAATGGTTTTCTCAATTATCTAAACACATTTTATTACAAGGTAAAGATCTGTTTATCAATCTATGAATTGATGCCAGTCCTTTATGGGACAAAAAGTATTTGAAAGAAAAAAAGAACAGTAAGCATAACAAAAGTTGTCTGCTAGACGAAGCATGCCTTTGCATTAAGACTGAGCGTCCTAATGCAAATTACGATTTTCGAACTTCCCAAAAATTCTCTGAAAATCTGCCCGCACCCACCCCCACCTCGCCACTGCGCCGTACTGTCTTCACTCAGCGGCTGGTCAGCGGTCACGTTTACGAAGTAAATATCGCTTCCTGATCACCGTTCTTGTCGATCAGAAAATCAAAATACCAGCGTGATATTGCCTCGAAGATGAAGTAGTTATGTTATTTGACTCGTACTTTCACATTCGAGTCGAAGCTTAGGTGGCACAGGAGATTTCTTTAGTGTAATCGACGAGCGGAATTCGAACACTGTCTGTAGTGCATGGGGATGTAGAAATGCTAAGTTTAACGAACAATTTCAAATTTTGCCGCTAGAATTGAAAGTAAAGTTCATTTGAATGCTTTGGTATGTATTTGTGACGGTTTTAGATCTGGCTGCTCGATTTATATCTGCTACGCTTCATGTTAACAAGTCCCTGAAAATGGCGGCCAAACTTGGAGATTGCCGAAAATTAGGTAAGTTCATGGAGTTATAAAGTCTTAGTAAAGGTCGGGCCGCAAAGTTTTTTTCTGTAGTTAACTTTTCTATGGCACCTACTTCCTAGCTATGTTAGTTTGATCGGTTAAGAACGCCTCACTTTTTCAAAAATTAACCTTGAATTTGATCGGTTTTAGTGTGTGTGACTTAGGCGAACTGATATGGTGTCATACAAGTCTTCCTGTTTGCTTGATTTAAACGTGATGTGGACGAAAGTCGCATCAATGGTTAAGATAGAGTTAATATACATGGCTGTGGTATTTGTTTTTTGCTGAGTCCCGTAGTTTTTTGTAAATTGCCCTGCAAAATTGTCTCAAATTGAAGTCTTCAAGAGTGTCACGAAGGGCCTTCGCTCGAGTGAAATTTAATTTCCGTAAAACTCAAAAAAATAAAGAGATCCGATCAAACGGATTGTGGTTTTAGTATAGGTACATGAATGTCTTACAACACACAAGAGATGAGCTAAATCTGTGACTTCACGCACTGGTGAATTTTTACATGTTCAGATATCAAATAAGCATATCCCCGCAGTTGAGCATACACTGAAGTAGAATAATAAAAGAAATATAACTTGCAAAGTTAAAGACACGGCTTCCAATAAGCACTTTCTTACCTTTGGGATGACGACATCCGGGAATTGCTCCTTCCACATGCTGTACAGGAATGTTGATTTGGCTAGGCAGGGCCTTTTCTTCTGCTGCATTTCCTCTTGATATATTTTGAAGACGGCGTCTTTTGTGAGGCATGAAGGCAGATTTCGAACCCCGTTGGTTGGCATGCTGTCTGCGTTCATTGCAAATTTGTGCATCCAGCATACGGCGAAGTCGAACGCCACACTCCTGGCTCTACCCCTTTTGGTATCTTCGTCCATTTCAAGATCACATGTTTTTGCGATCTCAAAGTAACTATTTCAAGAAACATAACAGCAACAATAAAGGAATATGAGACTTAGTACCTTCAGCTAACATATAAGGTGGCTCCGTAGGGTAATCATTTTTTTATGATAACTGCAGAAATTCAAGTGCGCTCATTGGTTAAATTTTATTGTCAATATGCGGACAGACACAGCGAGCGAGAGCGGGCAATTCGACAATTTTGTTATCGTAAAAAAAAATCGATGTCAGTTTTTTATGCGTCTTTCCTATTATTGACAATGAATTTCGTCATAACATTGTCAAATTAGTCTGCGGATCCACAGCTACTTTGACAATGTTATGACGAAATTCATGATCAATAACAGGACAGACGCAAAAAAACTGACGTCAATTTGTTAAATCGCGTTACGATAAATGCCATTTACACCCAGTTCTCTCAATGATAAAATTCACTGTCAGTATCGAAAGCGCAGATTACTTATAGCTTTCGACCTCAGTTCTCGCGTGATAGTAAAAGGATATGCATAGGGACATCAAATTATTATTACTATTATCTGAATCTACCTCGATCTCGCAATGCCATAAACTTTGCACCACGCTTTAGTGCAAACTCTGACACCCTCCAAAAATTGTTTCTTCTCCGATGGTCCACTGCCGGGGGGCCGTATGTCGGCTTCTAGGACCTAAAGCAAGCAATAAAATGACTAAAATGAATTGACTAAATACATTAAACGTCAGGTTCACAGCAGAATATAGAGCAGGAGAAAGAATGGGCGTTGAGGCAAGTCTTGTAATTGTTTTTGCTCAAATTAAAATGTTTCCTATCGAAAGTAATAATTTCAGAAGTCTTACTAATAAACCGCGCAAGTTGAATGCACGCGCTATCGAGAATCTGTTAACTGTCGGTTGCTCTTTATGTACAGTTGAATAGACTAATGAACAAAATCAGTAAACGATATCTTAGAAAGAGAAGTATTATAGACACAATCTCGGATAGCAAGTATGTGGGTGGATTGTTTGAGTAAGGGTAGGTTTATAGATGGTCATGTGGGTAGAGTTGCAATGTAAATGTAAACAACATTGCTACGTTAAAATGCGTAGTCATCATACTTTCATGTTGCGTTGAATTATTAGCTTCCAATATGTTAAAAGTAGCATACCTTACTGGCCGATATGGAGTTTATGAGAAATTCCTTTCGTTGTTTGGAATCTTTTCCCCAGAAGTGCTTTCTCTGCTTCGCAAGGTAGCTGATTGGCAGCTGCCGAATACAATTGTCCTTACAACACGAATCTTCCAACTCTCGAATGATTGTTAACGAGTCTGTTTTCTTGGCATATTTTCCTGCAACGAAGGTACAGGCGTAATATTAACTGAATAACAAAACCAATACAACCCTATGAAGCCATAAAGTAAACAATACTCACTTCCATTCGTTCCAGATTTTTGGTCACTCTAAATAAGAACAAAATTATTAAGTTCAATACTACGCACTCACCATAAACTAGCCTTAAGCAAGACTGTAGAATTAAACATAATCTCTAGCGATTTGCGCTAGATTTAACCATCCTTCACAAATGGACTAGAGCATGCAACATATGTGCACGTTAGTCTATTAAACAAAAGTGCTAAAGAACTTACGCGCGTCACGGCTCAAGTGCAATTGTACAAACGTGTTTATTAAACAAAAGTTACTGTTGAATACTTTGGATTGATCACAAACTGGCAAACACTTACAACGAAGAATTTTTCGTGTTTTGTCATCCGCTGAAAGAAGATGAAAATTCCTCATCTCCCTTCAAAATGAAAGTAATTAAGGCTAAGGGGTGAATTACCTCGTCTTCTTTTTTTCCCTTTTCTGCCCAAAATGCGGAATGCGCGGCAACTTCGTCCATTGAGTAGTCGTCGTCATCACTAGGAGAGATGTGATCAATCTAGGATCATATAAAGAGGGATTTAGAACCTGGCAAGAGACTATCTATGATTTGAAATAGATTCTTACATAACTAGCAAAATAGAAATAAAAAAAAAATAGGAATAGATATACCTCTGATTCTTGCTCTTCTAGGGCCGTAAGCTTTGATAAGGCCTCTTGGATCTCTACATCCAGTGCGTTTTCTATCCAGTCATCTTCGGGTTCAACTACCTACGGATGACATGCATCTTTAGCATTGGTTAAATTGTTATTAATTAAATTAATAAAAATGCAGAAACTAAAGCTACGAATTGTAGGCCGCTACCTTTTGTTCATCTGCCGTTTTACAGCGTTCTTGGTTCGCGTCCATCATAGCCAGAAATTCCGAGCCGTAACCCCCCGCGAAGCGTGACGAAACACTGCCATGTGCTCTCTTCTTATTTATAGGAAAATGTATGGAAATTATCGTTCAGTTGATCGCTGAAGAGATTAAGGTGGTTGAATTTCACAGTCCCAATCCAAAGTTCTTTCGTTGTGGCAATACCTTTAATTTGGAAGTGGTTTCGTTGTTGAACATAATATAATTCTTGCGTTTTTTGCTTTTGAAGAATCGCATATAAACTTACAAGAATACGCCATACTAACCTTTTAATTTCATGCAAACCATTGACTCTTTTTTTAAAAGTTTCTTCAACTTGCTAATGAGTGGAATCAGCATCCCAATGTGGAACTTCAAGACCACATGAAGTGCTTTCAATATCCATATCACTAGGCTCTCTTCGACTTGGATATCTTGCGGTTTTTTTCATTTAAAGATGCTTGAATTTCCCGAAAATTGTTCATCTTTGTGTGCACGGCTTTCATAATCGCTCGCACCGAACACTCACTCTACGCGAACTGTTTTCTCCGTCACAAGTGTACTTTTCATAACTAAACTCAACCGCCATTTTGAATAAGCTTGAAGCTATCCTCCAGGCTTCTTTTGGGAATTTTTTGAAGGAGATAGAGCCTGGGACTTGGATTCCCTTGAGGGTTTTTCGTACTGCGTGACATAACAGTCACCGATCGAAACTGATTCTCGATCTGATTTACGGCAACTCAAAAGCGCTTGAAAAGGGCTCTCGTCGTACGAAAGTGAAAGGGAAAAAGAGGAGAGTATCGGTAAAGTTTTTAAAAAGTTTATTTTAGTGAAATTATCTTAAACATAAAGTAATAATTTCGAAATAATCTCTATGTTCTGGGCTCAAAGTTTGCTTGCCGGCAACGGCGCTGGCGTGACTTGTTTACGAGAAAGCCGTACGCCAATCACAACATTGAATGTGGCGACCTATGTAACGCCATTCATGGTTCGGAATTTCTGGCTATGTGTTTCTCCTCAGGTAGAAAGACAACTAAGAGCGCGAAAAAACTGGCATGGGTCGGGCCAAATATCAAAACCAGGGCGCCTTTTTCCGCCCTGATCGTAGCAATCAGGTCTATTCTGGTCAAGAAACTTTCCTTTTTTGGTAATCGTTGCTTGTGACGACCGGATTGATTGACAGATTTGATAGTGAGGCCTGAGCTGGTGTGAGGGATAATATAGGCCGGAGGGTAGACCGGGGCTAAGCGGGTGCATCGATCAATCGGGGTGGTAGTTGCAGCCAGTATGGAGTATTCTCAGGGAGAAGGAAGCGACATGGAGTGGTTTCAGGAACAATTGCGTGAAGAAAGCGAATATTTGCTAAAAGAGTCTGAGTACAAAACGGAGTACGAGGAGGAGGCCAAAGAAAAGGAATCGGATACGGGTCCCATGGACAACTCAAAAGAGGTTGTTGAGGAAGAAGAAGCCGTCTGTGTTCGTCGGCTAAAACGACGTCGAAAAGCAGGGGAAATTTCAGGACGCCAGCTAGCGCTGAAAAAAATTGACAAGGAAGGGAGCCGTGAATGGAATTGTCCATTTCCTCCCCCATTTCTTCCGACCGTTACTACCATGAGGAAGTCCCTAACAGAATTTTCGGATGGCAAGTCAGAAAATTTTGACGCCGAAGCTGCTTCCGCCATGCGGATCTATATCAGCCGAAAGCTTGGCATTGATACCAGGGTAAGTTCTTGTTCTTTTACTCTACGTTATTAATGTTGAGCTTAAAAATTTATTTTTATTTATTTTTTGCACACAGTAGTTAAGTTACGCTAAATCGACACTCCTTTAAAATGGCTCTCACGTCAATGTCGGAGTGTTGGTATCTGATAAACTCTAATCACCTACGTCGGCCCTCTCTGGGCTTTTCTCCAAAAATCAATACGAAACTACATTCTTCTTTTTGCGGTAATGGCTACACCTGCATACGCAGTGGATAATGTGGCTCGAAGATTGGACTGACGGAATGAAATTTTTATGGCCATGCTGACAAGGTTTAGAAAATATTCAGCAATTTTTCTCACTTGAGTTTTTCCCTTTCGACGCACGCGTATAGTATGCAAAGCAATAAGAACGAGGATTAGCGTCCCCCATTTTGTTTAGCAGAAGCTTGGTGGTACGGATGTATACAGTACTACTATAATTTTAATTTTACATTTTCTATTTCGATTTAAGCTTAAGTTTATTCTTAAGCCATGTTATAAGCATAAAACAATTCCAATGGCCCTTTGATGTGTTAGTCTCATTTCATCATGAGCTGCTGAAAAACTGTTGATCACTCGTCAGCCGTCATCCCATCCTGGACATGTTATCCCCAATGCCATCCCCAAGGAATTCTCCAAGATGTTTGTCATGACCTGTGCAGACCTGTGCCTTGCTCCGTCACCAGATGGCGTCATTTCTAAAATCCTCAAAGAAAGTCAAGGTTATCACACTAGGTGATACCCTAAATGCGATTTTCTTTCTGGGAGGATCCAATGCGATTTTTTTTCACCCAGCTACGGCTTACACGTAGTTGTTCTGCAGTAGCTTTGAATTTCCCGGCTTTGCCGTGGCTTTCGAACGGCGATGATTTCGCCGTTTTGTCAAAAAAAAAATTGGCACACAGGATCGGTGTATTTTAGAAAATCTCTTCTACAAATCCAGAAGCAAAGTGCAAAAGATTATTCTCAAGTGATTGGTTTATAAGTTAGACTGAATTGAAAATGGCCTGTCCGTGTTTGTGTCATCGTCGTCTGTCATCGTAACTCCCCGTAAGCTTATTAATATTTAATGAATTTGAAATGGCGCGTCCCCGTCGTCCGTCGTCCCAGCATCCCAGGCTAGAGGAGGAGGACTAAACTGGAGTCAGACATATTGGATTCTGTCTTGTTGATCATTCAGCCATCAGCCTCTTAAGATGATTCCGACTGGCCGTATCCTTTTAGAGACTATACTTGTAATCTAAAACCTTTGGTTTTGCCTTACAATTAAGCAGTTAATGGTACCTCGCTAAATTAAACTCGCCGCTACCTCCATTAGTCTTTTGAGACTGCATTTACCATCGGCTAATAAGCTCAACTCGAATTCGGTGATCTTGTACACTATGTAAGAACTCTCTCCAAACTCGAACTAAATGCCAATTTTGATTCCCTCAGTCCCATGTTATCGTTCCCTTGAGAACTAAAACACAAAATTAAGCTTATATCTTAATTCGGGCAACACCATTAAATTATTTTAAAACACTGAATCGGAAAATCAAAAAACAGAGGTAAGCAGCCGTAAGCTTGTACAGCCTGGTCTTCTGAATGAATCAGAGATTAGCAAAGTTATTCGTGTTGAAAATCATGAATATTAAAACAGCGGGGAGCAACTACACTTCGGACCACCTCTTTTACATGTGTCAAAATCTTTTGAAGAACGAAGCATAACACAATAGGCACCTACGTGATTCAATGAAATGTAAATAAGTGGCCCTGCATTCTGTAGTAGCAGGGGAACAGGGAGAGTGATAACACCCCTGACTAATAAACGAAATGATAGACATTGTCATGTCTTTTTTTTTACTTTTCCAGATTAACATTAGCCCATTTAACTTTTAAGTAAACAAAGAATGAATGCATCGCTCTGCACATGATTCTAGCATTATGAAAAGTGGTTTCTAAGGGCAAGTGAAACAAAAACTGGTTATGATTTGTCAACCTCGTTGTAAGCATTTCACCTTCTGTTATTCTATAGAATTATAGTCATGATGGGTATGATATGATTTCTGTTAAATTCATAATTTTTCAATTAACTACTCACCCTTTCAAATTATCTCAAACATTGTCATACAAGGATCACTGACATCTAATTTTTTAAGTGTTATTGTTTTGGTTATAATACTCTTGTGAGAATAGGTCATTTCAGAATTACCTGAGGCCTCTTCCTCGAAGCGAGTCTTGGTGCTCATCCTTTCATATGCAAATCAATTTTTCATTCACACGCAAATTAAACTCATTTTCATGAGAATGAAAATTGATTTGCATATGAAAAGATGAGTACCAAGACTCGCTTCAAAAATGAGGCCTGAGGTAATTCGGAAATGGCCTATTAAACTCTGTTGAATTAATTTAATTAATCAAATTATTATAGTACCATAATTGATCTGGATGCATCCTTTAAATTTTGCAGGATGGAAGTACCACTGTGCTAACAAACTATTTCAAAATAGCGTTGCTACCAAAGCACCTGTTTAACATGGCCCTAAACATTGTGGAATTGTATGAGGATGGAGAGCTGATTCCTCCTTCCGGCAGTAATCAGAGACAGAGGAGGTCCATCTCTCCATCTTCATTCAATGAGGCAGGCAAAAAATCGAAAAAATGATGACAGAGTGGTCAGACACTGGGATTAGGCCAGGCCCTAACACCTCAAAGGTACATTACTCCCAAAAATTCTGAACTAATTTTACAGCAATATACAATATGTGAAAATTATACAATAAATTTTCTCTGTTTTCAAATTATATAGGATTCTGCAGTTCAAAAGGAAAAACATGGCTCTCCAGTTGTAAGTGCATTGTTTTGTTTTTATTATCCTTTAGATACAGTGTTCTTTTGTAGCTGTCCAGCTCTACCCATAATATTGCAACTTAGATCTTTGGCAAGGATCCTTTAAGACCTGAAAAGAATTTGACAACATATTTGAGCAAATTCTTGTGCCAAGAATTTGGTGGGAGATCCTTGCAAGAATTGAAAAGATGTCTATTGATCTTGGTAAGAAAAATTGAGGATTATTTCTGGATAACATCCCCAGGATCCTTTGAAAGAACTGCACCAGGGCTGTTCACGTGGTGAGCAGGGTTATTATTTGTAAGATGTATGACAAAATAGAGATGTCCTGTTTTATTGTTGTTGTATTTACTTGCCACAGGGTACAAGGGAATTAAAAAACAATCAGTTGCAGAAAGCATTGCATAAAGAAAAAGAGGTAAGGTTTGTGTTAATTCAAATTAGTCCATAATAATTAGTAAATAGTCATCAGAAAGTAATTTTAGCGGAGCTCCGGCGGCCGAAGGCCGCCAAGCGGAGCCCCATACCCATATTAGGAAACTGAAGGGAACCCATGAACTGATTTTCTCATGTGTATCATGGCTAGCGGTATTGCTCGTGGGCGCGTACGCACGACGGCGACGACGACGGTGGAGTCGCGCAAGATGGCGGCCATAAGGGGATCATAAGGGGACCTCTAAACCAAAAGGAGGCTTAATTTTTCGCGGGCTTTCTGGAGCTCAACGCGGCTACACAATATGCTAGGTCAGCTAAAGGAGTAACGTTTGTCGTGTTTACGTGGAAACGGTTTGGAAAATATTTTTTTCCTGCAGTTTTTGCTGCCAGTTTTAAATCGAGGATTGGTTGACAAATATAGCTGTGGTCAGGACCACATTGGTGGCTACGCAGTTATTCAAGTCAAGCAGCTTTGGAGGGAAACTAAAGCTGAGTGTTTCTTTTGAAACTGATTTGTTTTGAGTTGCTTTTTGCTTTGTATTGGATTTTTTTGCGTATCTTTGGAAAATTTTTAAATTTGTTTCACAAGGTTGCCGTCAAGGTTGCATGATGCCGGGAAGATCTATGACAGAAGAGCAGAAACAAAAAAAGCGAGAAAGAGACCGTGAACGACAAAGGGAAAGGAGACGGAACAGAACCGAAGAACAGCGCGAAGCAGAGTTAAAACAACGGCGAGAAACGAGAAGGAAGAGAACGGAGGAAGAGCGTGAGGTTGAGTTACAAAAACGGCGAGAAATAAGAAGCAGTAGAACGGAGGAAGAACGTGAAACTGAACTAGAAAGACTGCGAGAAATAACAAGCAGGAGAACGGGAGAAGAGCGTGAAACTGAACTTCAGAGACTGCGAGAAATAAGAAGTAACAGAACGGAGGAAGAGCGTGAAGCTGAACTACAAAGACTGCGAGAAATAAGAAGCAACAGAACGGATGAAGAGCGTGACGCTGAACTACAAAGAAAGAGAGAATTAAGAAGCAGCAGAACGGAGAAAGAAAGGGAAGAAGAATTACAGCGGCTACGAGATATGAGAAGGAACAGGAGTGAAGAGGAGAGCGCTCGAGAGAGAGAACGGCATCGGGAAATAAGAAGGAAAGGTACGGAGGAGCGGCGAGAAATAAACCGGGAAGGGGTGAGAGAAATAAGACGAAATTCACGCCTGGAGCAGCATGAGGCCAGAAGATTTCCAGGTAAAGTAATGCCATATGTTGCTTGGCAACTTGGTCTTAAAACAACAACCAGATTAGTCACGTCATATAATTTATACAACAGACAAGATGGCCGCTCGGCGATCAAAATGATTGTTACGGTCAAGTTCAAAATAGTAGAAATGAGCTTGTAGTAAGCAATAGAAAGTTGATGGGCTGTGAAATAGGAGATGCTGCTGCTGCAACTGCTCCTAAAGAGAAATTCTAATTGTCGGCCGATTGATCATTGTGGTTCTGGTTTTTGTCGTTCCTCTTCGCGTATTTTTTCAAGGAATTTCTGGGAATTTACTATATGGTACAGCAACGTGTAAGCTTATTTTATTTCTTGGGTTAACTCGCATTTATTTTGGGATAAATATTTTGTACTGGTTCTTTTTTGTTTTGCGAAACATTTGCCTACGAGCAGATTACTCTTATCTGTACGTCTTAATTTTATTTTAAATCACTCCGATCCTCTCTAACCTTAATTATCATGACACCAAACGTTTTTCACCATTTTTACTTTTATGATTGAGGATTTACTAGCCAGCTGAGGGACGTGCTTTACACTTGGGTAATGACCAATGAATTAACTGGATCTTTTTTTTGTTTGTAGACCATTCTGCTGCAGAAATTAACATTGGAAATGAAAACCCTTCTCCCATTTCGACAGTGATAACTAATACAGGTACACATGTCATGAACACTGTGGTAAATGTAACTTCAAAACATTTAGGTGAACTAAATCACACTTTTTTATATAGTGTTTTTAACTTTTTAGCTGTGGTTCTACAGTGGCAAGTACAATTTTGCAAATTTGTACTGCAAACCATTTTCTGATTTGTATGCTATGAATGTCTGTTAATTTCATCTCGACCCACTATGATCTAACTTCAAAACATTTAGGTGAACTAAATCACACTTTTTTATATAGTGTTTTTAACTTTTTAGCTGTGGTTCTACAGTGGCAAGTACAATTTTGCAAATTTGTACTGCAAACCATTTTCTGATTTGTATGATATGAATGTCTGTTAATTTCATCTCGACCCACTATGATCTATTGAAATATTATTGCAAGAGAATTTTAATAATATCACAATAATATCACTTGCATATAGTTGGGCAAGCACAAAGGTAGGGTAAGAGACGCTCGAGGTGCAGCTGAGAGCGTCTCTAGCTACCTAAGTGCTTGCCCAACTATATGCAAGTGAATTGACTCTCGCAAGACATTGTCCATTGCTTTTATAGCATAGCAAGACATTTTTCACGCTGAGAAGTTGCTTTCTCTGCACTGATCAAATTGCAAATTCTGCACGTGCATGTGCACGTGCTGTTTTATACTTTCCTTACATGCGCACGTGCACATGCACGTGTTGTTTTCACTGGGAGCACTTTCGTTTTGTTGATCTTTCGACGCTTCCGATGTTTCTGCAACCATTTCAGACACGTTTTCTAAGTCTTCAAAGTCATCAAGAAATTCTAACTCAAACGTTGGGTTATAACTAGCCATTAGTAACAGCTAAATTTAAGTTTTACTGGAAAAGTGTTGTCAGAAAAACTTTTGCTAGCATGAAATTTCATTGACAATGATGTCAGCCTGAACAATCTCAATGAACCACACATTTCTTTTTCATAAAAAATAAGCCAATCAGAGCATGGGGTAGCATATAGCTATGTTATAAATGCTTATAATATATAGATTTAGGTCAACCTAAAAGCGGAGCTCCTGTAGCCCGATTAGGCTTATCCAGGATAAGGTTGAATTTTGAGTTCAGTTTTGTAACTTTGCTGCAAGGTTTTCTGCATATTGTTTGGCCTTCTGTTTTGTGTTTAATAATCACAAAACCTGATACACACAAAAAAACTGTAAACAAAGAACATTTGTAGGGACGAAACAGTTATAATTTGGTTAACTTTTAAACCTGGATTAGAGTTAACAGGCTTCCGAACAACCCAGCTCTGTTTTCAACAAGTTGACCTGACATGAGCTGCAATCCAATCGAAAACCAGTACTTGGTCAGCAGTCAACTTAAATAAAACGCGTGACCTTGATGAGCTCTAAAATTGAGCCTGTGATACGGTCATGTGATACTGGTCAGCAGATACCTTGATTTGACAGGTGTCAATTGATCATAACATGATGTCATATATCAAAAAAGTACATGGTAAACCAAGAGCGTTCTGTAATAATTCTAAAGGGAGTGTTGCGTTAAAATGTCCATGCTGTCCATGCTGTCCATGGATAGTTTTTAGAATCACCCAATAGATGTTTTTCACTGATTAGCATCTGATGTAATACAACAACAACAACCATTTATTTTGTTTTGTACATAAAATATTATACAGCAAAAAATAACCTTAACTAAAATAAACAAAAAAAACCTCTCAGAATAGTAAGAACTAAACAAAGCTGAGTAGTTACAAAGAATATTATGCCTTATTACATCGGTTGTAGAAGAAATAAAGAAAAGAAGACAGAGAAGACAAAAAAAAGATGTAGACATAAATGTAAAAATGAAAGTATGAAGAACAAGAAATACAAGTAGTAATAGTAACCAGATCCATGAATTAAAGTAAGCCTAATTGAGAAAATACAGGACTGGACTGAGCATCTTGTTTCGAGAATGTGATTATACGTAGAGCCTGTTTTTGCAAGGTAACAATTGTTTCTAAAGTTGTGGCATAAGCATTTCCCCACAAAACCAAGCCATAGGCAAGAAAGGGATACACCAAGGAATACTAAAGCTGAGAGAGAATATCATTAGTAACAAAGTGCCTGACCTTAGATAGGAAGATATTAAGTGTATTGTCACTGCTTAATGTCACTCAACTACCACTTTAAAAGCATACCCCAACCCCTTTTAAGCACTATTACTGATATATAATTCTGTAGCATTTACTCTTCTGGGGGTGAATTACAGTTTATTAATTAACAATGAATTTAGTGGATCTTTTTTCCTTTTAAAATGCCATGTTCTTACCATGCTGCTGCATAAAATAACATTGGAAATCTAAATTAACCTTGTTCCTACTGTAACAGTGATTACTAATACAGGTACATATGACATATATACTGTGGTAGCTTAAAGCAGTTTAAGGTGGGCAAACACAGTCTTTGCTAATGCATTCTAGAATCCTTGATAATGATTGCTTATGCGATCACGTTCGAAGACAAAATATCAAACATGTCAGTGACAGAGTAATAAGCTATTGTTCTTAACAGTATTTTGATTTGTGCTATTTCCATGTAGGCTATTTTTTTTTTCTTTTTTTTTCATCTAAAGCCATGCATGATACATAGAGTAACTTTGCTGGTTTGTCATTATTGCCATGAAAACCCTGGTGTGTCCCAGAATTGAGACTCAATATATGTTTAGTTTTTCTTTCAACTGAAATGAACTGCTTTTTTCAATCCAGAAGTCAAACGAGTGGATTAAAAAATCAAAACATTATCAGAGGAAATTGTGAAAATTACTTTGATTGTTTAATAAAGAATTGCCAAAAACTATTGGGCTAAAAATAATATTATCTGAATGATGTTAACATGTGAGCATTGTTCCAAGGTTTTATCATTGCATTGACCCTATTGCGTAGTACTAGTTGTAGTTAAATAAATTAGCCAGAAATCTTCCAGTTTGGAAAGAGGTATAATCATTGGGCTATACTAAAAAAACAATTATTTTTATATGTATCAGTAAAAGATTACATGCTTTTTGTATTTTCAACTTTGACAGCTGGCATGCATGAAAATTAAATTGCAATCATTTGTTAAAACAAAAGGAAAAAATAGATTGTAATAACAAAATAAAATTATTTTAAAAACACTATGGCTATATCTAAATCTACAGAAAACTATACTTTGAACCCACTAATTCTTAAAGAATTAAAAACACCATGTGTACAAGTCATTTACATGTACATGCATATACCACGTACCAATGCAGCAGAGTGCAATTATTTATCAAGGTACTATACCTAGCCACATTTCATTAACAACAAATGCCATACTTTAATAATGGGTTTCAGCTTGGTTGATATTCGTTCACCCATTTTCCAATCCTTATACGTCTATTTGGGATTTTGACCAAAAATAGCTTCAGAAAGTGAGTTGTCCCAGATATGTCCAAGTTCCACTCTCTCTAGCTTAATCTTGATAGGTGCATTAGAGATTTACATTTTTTAGTAGGGGGTAGTGATACTCTCAGTCATGTTGACATAGATTTTCATTTGTGCATAATTTTATTTGTACATGTCTGTCAGTGGATACTCATTCTTGTAGGGTATGTATATAAGTGTTCTTTTTTTAAAAAAATAACCAACTAAAAATTAGTCAAAGGGAAAGTAGATACATAAAATCAGTAGAAGGTATTGTTGATAGAATAAGATTGCATAGCATTTTAACAAAAGCACCTATATTCAAGTGCATTTGGGGGTGGCTATTGGAAATGGAACCTTGCCAGAGTACAAAATAAATATGGTAATTCCCTTCCCCATACTTTCCCCTTTCTTTTACAACTACTGTAGTTTGCAACATTATTCTAAAGCTGATGTATAGTAATCATTAATTTTACCAGAAGATGTTGAAAGGGTGAATCCTGTATTAGAAGACTTGGTTGAAGGAAGTAACTTATTGGAAACACAGCAGGCTGTTCCCGAAATAGATAACCATGATGGCCACTTAGAAGATAGTCGTCTAATTGACCGAGCAAGAGCAGTAGGAGTGGTCTATGAGTTTGCACATCCTGGTGTAGATGAAACAGATGATGACAGAAGAAAAAGACAGCAGCGAAATCGAAGGAGAGTTACTGATGAGGAGAGGAGGCTACGTGATGTTGTTGGAGACCTCCCACCACCACCGCCAGCAGGGTCCAGTCAGTTGGAGGACAATGCATACTTTGCTATCCGGAAGTTTGAGGTGGAGCAGATGACATATATGTTTAATTGTTGTGAAGTTTGCAATGAACGGAGATTGGAAGGCAAATGTGCAAGGAACATGTGTACTCGTTGCAGAAAAGATAAGAAGGTGCCAAAAGTATGGTCAGATGAAAACAATATGGATCCAATGCCAGTGCCTAAGGAACTGTCTGAAATGTCAGATGCTGAACAGATGTTGATAGCTAGACTAGCACCCACCGTACATGTGCACATGTTGAAACATGGGGGAATTGCTTCAAGGGGTCACTGCATTGCCTTTCCTCAAGCAGTGCAAGAACCAGCGACTATTCTGCCACGTCTACCCGCAGAAGTGGACATCATACGTGTCAGAAGGCAAGGAAAAGATGACACCCACAAGGACTTTAGAGTTAGAAGACATCGGGTAGAAAGTGCACTACGTTGGCTGAAGGGCAACAATCCTGCCTATACCAACATAGTTATTGATGAGGCTCGTCTGCAGAATTTACCAGCTGATGGTGAGTTGCCCAATTTGAGAACAGTTGAGTTTTCTGAAACAACAGAACACGTGGATGACCAAGGTCCTGCCCCACAGCAGTTGGATGCAGGGGAAACAGATAGAAACGATGACTCGACAGTCTCTGGGGTTATTCTTCCTGAGCCAGGAGTGAATGTGCAAGCACAGGTTGAAGCGGCCTTAAATGAAGTTGTTTCCGAACCCCAGGAAGCTGAAACTGGAAGGGCTCAGCAAGGTGACGAACGACCTGTGATCCCATGGCCGAGCATTGATACAACGCCAGCATCTGAGTTTACAACTCCGTATTTCTTCACGATGGCTTTCCCTTGCTTGTTCCCATATGGAAAAGGTGATTTTCATATCAATCGTCCTATGACATGTCCCACACTGCATGATTGGGGCGAGCACCTGCTGTGGTATCAGGATGGGAGGTTTGCTAGGCACAAAGTATGGAAGTTTGTTGTACACAACATGATCATGAGGAAGCGTGCCTTAGAACAGAGCAGATACTTTGTTGATCAGCAACTAGGAGACCCCCATTTAACAGTTGCAGATCTCCAAGAAAGGCTAGCAAGGGGGGATACTTCATTCACTAACAAGCTGTTGTATTTTGGAGCAAATTTGCGTGGCACTGCACAGTATTGGCATCAAAGACGGAGAGAGCTTCGAGCTTTGGTTGAGTTCATGGTGAATGAGAAGAAAGGATTGCCTTCATTTTTTATGACTGGAAGTTGTGCTGAGTTTTACTTTCCTCCACTCAGAAGACTACTTGAACAGTACATTTTGCTGAGCACAGGGAAAGAAGTTAACCTTGCTGAAGATAGCAATTCCCGCTACAAGGCTGTGCAAGAGAACACCCATGTTGTCGTAAAGTATTTTGACCTGCGTACTCAGTCATACCATGACAAGGTTCTAAAGCCTGTGTTTGGTGTCTCTGACTATTGGTACCGCTACGAATTTGCCAAGTCACGGGGTCAAATCCACTGGCACCAACTCAGCTGGAGAGAAGACAGACAGCCACACGAGCTCTTGAACCAAGCCCGTGAAGATGACTGTGATGAAGATGAGTGTGCTGCCATACTTAATCAGTGGGCAGATGAAAACCTATCCATGACAGCATCACACCCAGCTGGTAGTGATGAAGAAGGAAAACCACGGATGGATCTCTGGCCTCTTCCCGAGGGGTCAGCTGACCCCATACCAAATGACCAAGATCCCCTGGTAAAGATGCTAATGGATATAGCCTCAACCCAAGATGCGATCCTGGAGGATCATTTGCTTTTGGTGAACCGAGTTGGGTTGCACAGTTGTTCTGATTATTGCTTGAGGACACCTCGTCATCCTGAGCAAGGATTGCAGCCTAACGAGAGGGTGTGCCGCATGGAATTTGGAAGTGAGTTTCACCGAGGGAAGAAACTGCACAGTGAGCCAGAAATTGTTAATGATCACAATGGAGCCCCTCGCCTTGAGATGCCACGTGACCACCCACGTGTTATTCAGCATTCGTCTTACCAATTGCAGTCGTGGAGAGCAAATGGGGATGTAAGCTTGATTCTGTCTAATTCTTCCCCAGACAATCCTAGCACAGATGACATCATAGCTATAATCGACTATGTGTGTGGCTATGCATGCAAAGACAGCGAACCCACTGGTGCTACTGCTGACCTCTTTGAGGATATGGTAAATGCTGTTGATGCAGCCGATGCTGACCAAGTGACTGGGAAATCAATTTGCGCCAAGATGTTGATAAAGACTGTGGGAAGACGAGACATCAGTGGGCCGGAGGCATCATTTGAGCTGAGTGGATTAGCACTTTGGCATTGTAGTCGACATTTTACTTATTTGTCAATGACAGGGTCAAGGCGCCTCGAACGTGATGGTGACACTGCGACACGCAGCACGCCTTTGGATAAGTACCTTGCAAGACCGCAAGAGCAGCGTTGCTCCTGGTACCAGTTTGCATCGAAGGATGGCAAGGTTCCAGTCGTAAGTGGGGGTGCTACCCATGCAACGTGGCCAGTGAATGAGGACTACTGCAGATCAATGCTTCTCTTGCACTGGCCAAACTGGTTTGAAATCCAAGAAGTAAAAGGAGAGGCTGAATCTTGGATTAATCGTTTCAAGGACTTTCTCACAACTAATGAGTGCCCAACATTTGTGAAGGCTCAAGTCTCTAAGGCACAGCATTACGCCGAGCACCCGCAAGAACCATTATTTGAAGACAATGTGGATGATGATGCTGTTGAAGAAGAACAACCTGACTGGGTTGATGTCTATGCAGGCCAGAATCAGAGATATGAAGGTGTAGAGAAGGACTTTGATTATGATGATGGTGGAGAGCAGTATGACTGGAGCAGCATTTCAATCAATCTTCCTGAGGGTAAAGACCCAAAGAAATGGCTTGAAGATACCATCAAGCAAGCTGAAGAACAGGAGACTGTGGGCCTTGAATTACCAGATGTGTCTCCATTGACATTAAATGACAATCAGAGAGCTCTAGTCATTCTAGTGTTGCAAACACTCTATAAACTTGTCGAAAATGAGCTTGATTATCGTCCTTTGCGACTTGTTGTCTCTGGAACTGCAGGAACAGGAAAATCATATGTTATCAAGTGCCTTCAGAAGCTAGTGCGGCAATTGTTTGGAAAGAATGCTGCAGTACAGGTCATAACCCCAACTGGGAATTCTGCCTATCTTGTTCAAGGTAGTACTGCTCACAGCTTTTTAGGAATCCCAACTGGTGGAAGATCTTGTAACGAGCTAACTGTACCTTCAGGTCCTGTGTTAGAGAAAATTCAGAACAGGTGTGAAAATCTGAAAGTTCTGATTGGTGACGAGCGATCAATGTTTGGTCGAACCACACTGGGCTGGATGGAACAGCATACACGATATGCAGTTAACAGAGGAGCCAATGCAGAAGAGCTTTGGGGAGCCATTCCTGTAGTAGTGCTTATGGGAGATGATGTACAGTTACCTCCTGTGTGTGACACTCCAGTGTACATCGACCATAGCCGTAGTGCACCATCTAACCATGGTCGGTTGGTGTGGACCAGTTTTGACAGTGCCTTGGAGCTAACTCAGATCGTGAGGCAAACTGAATCTGAGGAGCAGCTCAGAGATGTGCTCATGTCTATGAGAACATATACTACAACACCCCAGCAAGTGCAGTGGCTACAAAAGTTCCAGTGGCATAATCTACGCATAAGCCATGGTCAAGACCTTCTTCGCAGGATGGATGAACAAGGCCTTTATGTCTTCCCAACACATCGTTTGGAATGGGAACGCAATAAGGCTAAGCTGCTAGAGTGTAACCGAGAGCCAGACCATCCAGTAGCAAAGATTAAGGCAGTTGATAATGGCAGGCATGCACAGAAGGCCGACAGCAATAAGGCAGGTGGGTTACTGCCACTTCTGTATCTCTGTCGTGAAAGCAAGGTGATGCTGACAGTAAACCTGAAGGCTACATGGGGCTTGTTCAATGGAGCAGTGGGCACAGTAGTGGATATTATCTACAATAATGGTTCTAGACCAACGGATGACCCAGCACCATTACCCGATGTGGTGTTTGTACGGTTTCCGGGATATAAGGGTCCACACTATATGGATGATGATCCCACAGTTGTACCAATTGTACCTGTTAGTCGGTGCACTGACTGTGTATGCCGGTGTAAGCGTGTTCAGGTTCCATTAAGACTGTCGTGGGGAACGACAATCCACAAATGTCAAGGAATGAGTGTAGGCACAGGAGAGGCATTCAGATATATTGTGATTCACCCTGGAAAACATGACTTTGAAGCAAAGAATCCAGGAGCCCTTTTCGTAGCACTGTCAAGAGCAAAATCAGCAGGTGGAGAAGGCATGGATCCTGACTTTGCTTTTCATGAAGATGTCCTACTAAATGATGATAGATTGAGGCCTGTGAACACTCCCACTACCCGAGCTAGAGCTGTGGAAATGGAAAGGCTGCATACCTTAGCCACTCAGTGTCAGGAAAGAGAGATTTTTACACCAGCATATCGAGATGGAATCTTTCAGAGACTGGTGGAGTGGGCACAGTCTCAAAGTCATTGAGGTATTTCCCAATTAGTCCACTGCATTTTGAGAAAATGCAGAAAAGGTATGACACTCAGTACAATACTAAGCAAAAGTGTTGAAAAAAAAAAAGTGACTTAACTTTCTTACAACCAGTTTGTGTTGCTGTGGATATGCAAATGTCTAACGTAAAATAATCATTAAGAAGGAAATACCTTGCTAATCAACATGTGTTCCTACATGCAGTTGACCTTGCTCTACACTATATGGGACCATGCATGTCAATCAAAAATGGTTAAATCCCTCAGACTGGTGGAGTGGGAAGTCAGTTTCAAAGGCATTGCAGTATTTCTCAACTAGTCCATTGCATTTTGAGCTAAAATTGCACAAAGGTAGATGTGTTACGGTACAGTACCATGCGAAAGTGTTGTCATTATGTGTGAGTGTATCACTGCTTTAGTGGATTAACTTGGAACTGTGTACATGTACCTGTGGGTCGGTGAATGGCCACATGAAATAATTAAGAAGGAAATGAAGTGCTAATCAAACTGTGTACGTACAGTTAAGCTGGATCTGTGATCATGCATGTCAATTAAAAATGGTAAAATCTTCTTTAATGACTGCATACATTATAACTTGTTTTGTTTTTTAATCCATCACACTTTAAAGGTTGAATGCTTTTAAAACACTCCCAGTACGCAAGCTACATGTAGAGCTGTGGAAATGGACAGACTGCATGTGTGAGCCAGTTGGTGTCAGGACTAGGCTATCGACATTAAACCGTGAAGTGGGCACAATTTCAAAGCCACTGAGTCAGACATATCTCTTGAGTAGTGCACTGCATTTTGAGCAGAAATGTATAAAGGTGTGATGGTACAGTGCTATTCAAATGAAATGCGTATGATGTGTGATCATATCACTTTTTTAGTGGATTAACTATCGTGCAACCTGTTTGTGCAGCTGTGGGTCTTTGAATGACCATGTACATGCTTTTAAGCTCGGTCTGTGACCATGCATGTCAGTTAAAAATGATGAATTCTCTTTTAGTCACTGCATACAGTACAACTTGTATTGGTTTTTAAACCCTCATACTTTAGCCAGAAAAGAGCTAGGCTTAATTGCACAGGTTTAAGCAACTTTTGTGTGTTTGATTTTATTAACTAATGCTTTTCGAACTAATTCATATTTAATGGAAGTGTTGCCTATGATAGAGTCATAGGATAAAAATAGGAACATTTGAAAAAGGAATTGAATACAACTATTAAGATGATGATATGACAAACATTCTGTTGCTAGACCTGATTTAGAACTATAACTAAATCCATTATTATTGTTGCATTGGGTTTATTCTTTGTTGTAGTTGCTGTAGTTGCAGTAGAAAGAGCACCTTAACTTTAGCAACCCTGCCAAGTTTAAGCATTTCAAGTGAAATATCAGCTGAGGAAATGTATGGTGAAAATTGAAAAATTTACAGACGTTTGTTTGACTGGAGGTATGCATTATACCCCGAGTCATACAAACGTCTGTAAATTTTACAATTTTCAACTTACCTTTTCTCAGCTGATATTTCACCTGAAGTGCTGAAACTTGGCAGGGTTACTAAAGTTAAGGTGCTCTTTCTAGTGCTGGTATTCGTTTTTAATTTTGACTTATTTGAATTTTCAGCCGCCATTTTGGAGAAGGGTCTATTATGAAAGCCACTGAATGCATAATATTATGTGCTTCAACATTCATGAACTCTGGTAACTGATACTGAGCAGATGGCAGCTAGCAAAGAGGTGGCCCTGGATGCTGGGTAAACCATCACCATAAAATTCACAAAATACATACATGTAATGACGTCAGCTATTTTGAGTTAAGTTTCTAATCATGTGTTTATTACTTAGGAAAAGGAAACTAATTAAAACACATTTCTAACATAATTACATAATAAATTTGCATCTAAATGATAAAATTCACTAAGTTGGTCATCCTCATTAAGCAATATAGCTTTTTGAAATAAGTAAAATTTAAGTGTGTGTTTTGTGAATTGTTATGAAATGATGTTGAGAGAATTTACCAGACAGCATGGGTCACTGGTACTGTTTTACCAGCTCAGCTGTTATTTTAACATGCATTGAGCAGATGGTCATACACTTGCGATTGAAGCCAGCTCTGTGTTACACTGAGCAGATGGCTAAACCTGAGGCAGATGCCAGCTCCCGTGTGCAAGGTTGTACTGTGCATGTGGTGTAAATGGGGTTGTACTGTTCACAGTAAATAAATTTTCATTTGTAACCCCTTTATAATTGGCTAAATATTTTGGACAGACTAATTCACACATGTAAAATGAAGTCATTGACTAAAATATTAAGCACGAGTGTACTTTTGAGCATCAGCTGGTTAATGACTCAAGCCAAACAACTTCTTCATTTACACCCTGTAAGAGCAGATGGCAGCCTCCAGTACGTTGCTATGCAGATGCCAGCTCTGAGATGTTTGCAAGGGTCAGCTAAAAATATAGCTATGAACAACCTGGGTTCCACAGCATTCAGAAAAAGAGAAAGGAGCTTTTCCAATGACATTTTCTTTTACAAAATGCCAGCTGCATTTAAGAAGTAGAAAACATGTACCGTGTTTCTATCGAGTTATACAAACGCAAGTGGAAGTTTGGGAGAACGAGAAATGCTGTGCGAACACGAGCCACAGGTGATTGTTTCCACAGCTTTTTTGAGTTCTCCCAAACTTTCACGAGTGTTTGTATAACTCGATAGAAACACGGAGTACATGTTATCTATTTCTTTTAGAAAACACCACGACGAGAAAACGGAAAACAACTTGTTAACTTTGATTATCAAAATGTAAATTCTCTTTGCTCGCGCCATGACTACATCAACAGAACACGCTAGTTCTGTGTCTGTATTGAGTTATACAAACACAGTTTTTAACCAATCAGCGCATGTGCTTTCCTAGGACTGTTTTCTAAAATACATTGGAACATTGCACAGACCGTTAATGTACAAATCATTTATGTATAGTGTCAATAGTCCACTATGTGGTCCACTTGAAAGTGTGATGGTGACAGAACATACATGTAATTGCTGAATATTATTGAGTGGTAAAATATAAGTAATAGATTGAAAACTGAGAATAATAAACAATTATTGGATGAGGTTGAGCATGATGTCATGAATTATCAAAACTGATCAGAAGCCCCTAGGGTTTATTGTAAGTTTCATTTTATTTCATAGAATGTTTACAAGCTTTATAAATGGAATGTCAGAAATAACTTCCAACTTAAATAAAAAATTCTTTTTTTTCTGTTAATAGGTTGGATTAACAGTTAATTTGATAGCATTAGTGGGTATTTAAGATTGTACAATAATGGATACTGCAGTTAACATAATAGATTATTTAGACAATAAAGTGTTTCTGTTAAGAAACTATCGACTGATAGTTGACTAAAATTTGTTCTTAATTAAAAACACATTTGCTTCAGAAGTCAAACAAGCTTGGTCCAATTTAGGAACTAACACTGAAAAACCCCTCTGGGAAGTGTTAGTAAATGCCCGGCAACAATGAGTGATGGTGGTGCCTTCATGAAACCCCCGCCTGTTAGAGCGGCCAATACACAGCGAGGTCTAGGATGAGATCTTAAAAAAATGCTGTGGGGGACCGGGAACCCTTATTTTTGTTCACAAGAGAAACACATTTCTGTGTAAAACTAAATGGACGCATATGACATGAAAAATAATTTCTGCTTATTTCAAAGGCCCTTTAAAGTACTGAGGAATGGCGGTTTTTTTTTTGAAATATCGTGAATATATTCACGTTTTGCCATTATGCAAATTAGATCAGTGATGACGTCACATTGTTTGCAACTAAAAATGGTAAATACTGAATAAACATTAAAGCAGTGTTCTTGAAACCTAGCACCATAAATGTGCATCACAAGAAACAAAATGACACCCTCAATGGTGTTGCCATAGCAACTCTTTCTGCCCCAATCTCTTTCTGTCCAAAAAAAGAGGCCAACAATGCATTTTGATCTCTTATTTGTCTGATAGGGGGTGAATGGAATCTAAAATACATGAGTTGTGTTGATGAAGAAAACTGAAAAAGAAATAGAGAATTGCTTTGTACATGTATATCAAAAATTTAGATTATTTTCTTCTGGCCAGACTTCCATGATCATCACACTATGAACTAAAAACCCACGAAAATCCTGTGAATTTAGTCACCCTAAATGCATGAGAATTTTAAGGCCTAGAAATGTCTTCATTTAACAGTCAAACAGTGGCCATGAAATTAACAAATGGTTAACGCCATAGCGTGTACTATCGAGTTTTATACAATAACAAAATCAATGCACGCGCTCTTATTGGTTCATCAGCTATGTTTTATTGTGCCGGTAAACCCATGGAAAAATCGCACGCCTTCTGAATTATTATATAAAAGCAATAGACAACAAGTTTCTATGGTTTATAGGCTGATAAACCACTTGGAATGTTGGTAGAACACTCGAAGAATTTGTAAATCACTCGCCAGCGGCTCGTGGTTTACAAATTCTTCTCGTGTTCTATCAACATCCCGTGTGGTTTATCAGCCTATAAACCATAGAAACTTGTGGTCTATTGCTTAAATGGTGCACACGGGAGGTTTCTAAGCACAAAAGAAGCGTAAGAGTCCCACAAGATGATAGCCGAGTGCAACTCTAGCTTTTTGAGTGCTTAGCAACCTCCCAAGTGCACCATAACTCAATAGTTAACAATTATTCACCGAAGTGGAGGTAAATATCCACCACTTTCACAGATACTGAGGTGAATAATTGTTTTAGTATATACCACACAAGCTGAATAACTAGCGGCCCAAAGAGTAACTTCATAGTTAAAATATAGCGACAAAAGCCTTTTTGTTTGTCTTCGGCTGCTCGGAGGTGAATAGTACTTGGCTAATCACCTGCAAGCTAGCCAATCAGCGTGCACAAAAAGTACTATTCACTTGCGTGATATATACTAATACATGCTCTGGCATTTACCATTTGTTTTATAACATAACATTGAGACACTGGAACAACAGAAGTCTTTTAGAGTCCATATCACGCTGCTGGCATCAATGTGTCATGCAATGCCTTTTTCAGGTCGCACTCTGAAGAAAAACATTTTCTTCAACGTTGATATTGTGGTAAAAGACAAATTGAAATGTGTGGTTTATCATAGTCTGTAATCTTACCAACAACGAGTATGTGTCATTACTCGCTTTCCAAACATTTTTTTTGTATTGTTTCTGCATATCAAGCGAGTTTGTAAAAGGTTTTGAAAGGAAAGTCTCATGCGTACAAGCAGCTCATTTGCATAATGCAGCACATGCACTTTCAAGTCTGAGTCGGTGCTTTCACTTGTCAAGACAAATATTTATTTCGTTATCTTTGATATTCTGGTAAAAAACAAATTGAATGTGGTTTAGCATGGTCTGTACTCTTATTGACAACGACACACGTCATCACAGTGGTCAAAATGTTGTGGACAAATTGAGCTACATCACAAAGAGCGCGCTTTGCTTTAGTTATTGAGCACGTCAGCAGCATACACCCATGGGCAAATAGTACATGCTGAATTACCCAATCAGAGCATACGCTTTGCTTTAGTTGTGTTATAAAAGCAGTTATTACTAATTGTTATAAAACTCTGGACTTTACAAAATAAAGCACAGTTAATATTTAACGCTGTACAATAAAAAAATCAATTTTCCTAACATTGCTGATCAATGACCAAGTTTCACCGAGAAAACTAGCAGCAGAGGTAAGGGGGACATCATGTTGAGCAGCATAGCTGGAGCAACAACAAGTCGTTCACCGATTCAGAGTCAGGACCCCAATCATAAAATGGCGATGTGCAAGAGTTAAATTAAACAAATATTTTTTTTGTCAAGAAGTTTTAAAACAAAGTCTAAGGCAGGTGTGATAAATAGATGCATACCTTGAAAAAGAGAAGCTCACTTGTTAGGGGTTCAAGCAAAGTTTCCCTAGCCACTATAGTTTTGGTTTTCGCTTTGTTCTAAGACATATGTACACCCTCTGTCTTAAGGTATTAATGAACTTAAATAATTGCTAAAACTGAATCCTTTTGTATGTAGCACCACATCCAGTAATTAGTTTGTGGGATTTTGGAAAAAAAAAGAATCTCACCGATTCACACAGTTACCGGTACTCATGTGAAGCAACAATCATGAATTTTGTAATAACTGTAGTCCAAAAATGAAGTAGACTCTAGAAAGTAAATTTGACAAAGGCTGCTGACTGATTGAGGGTTGTTAATGTTTTATTCAAGCAACATATACTTGATACAAGCTTTTGCTGACAAGGATCACAAAAATCTGAAATGGTACTCCCACAACCCTGGTTACCTTTAGTTTCTACTATCTAGTGAAACCACAACCTGCATGCCTCTTGTAAGATTTGAGTTTTAAATAGAACCAATAAACTGTAACCATGCTAGCGTTCTGCAAACAGAATAAAAGTATAAATAAACAAATTAATTTCAAATAACACAATAGCCACCTAATTTGTTATATAAACTACACCTACATGTAGATTCTAACCAGAGACCTACAGATATTCATTTACCCCTCAGGCCAATAACACCAAACATTTAAGTACATTATGGGAGTAGAATCTTTGTCCTTTATGTTTTAAAGATACTAATTTATGCAGTGCATAATTTACTCTGAATGATGGTACTGCTTGGCAAAATCCAAGAGTTTAGCTGTTCTATTTTTATGATTCTGTGGTTATTTTATGAAAAAGCCATGGAAATGTATATACAATTGAATATTTTTTGATGGTCTATGTACATGTAATTTACTAATGTGAAAAGATGTTCAGACTTCACTTCCACTTTGCTGATAATCAAACTGAAAATCGTAAGTGTAAGACAGAGACTATGGGCTGCAGACCGAGATTAGGTAAAATGTAGACTAAGATTAAAATGTCGACTGCAGACTACAGACTTCAAAAGTATATAATTATTGTGTTATAATAATAGTATCAGGCACTGATCTTTCCACCAATTTCATTGATATGCGACCCTGCATCAAACCTCTGCTGATCGTTTGGCATTTCTCTTCTGTTAATCATGCATTCCTCATTATTTTGGTGTTATACATGTAGGGGCGCCTCTCTTGTTTTCATTATATGACGGCCACTACAGTCTATGTAGCCTCTTTGTTTAACATGGTTGCTTGTTATTCTTTAAGCTTACTTTGGCAAGTGGTCTTTTGCTTGTGCAGGGGTTTAGAGTGAGCATTGCAGCAAGATTTCTGCGAAAGGGGAAGACATTAGCCTGTGTTGCAGACGAAACTAAACCCTGGTATAGTCTGTATGCAAATCAGCGACTAAAAGCTTGTTCTGCCTCCCCGTGTGTCACAAAGGTTTTCTATAATAGGTTCTAATTGGCTCTTGCATATGGCTCTTTTTTTTCATGCACCGTGATGAGACGTGTAGATCTCATGGAGCCATGGTTACACTCGTAATGAATACCATATACACAAAACAAACATGGCTGCGATCACGAAATTACCTGGCGAGGCATAATTAAATGTGAAAGTTTTACTGAAATGTTATTCGGAGTTGCTAACAGTAACACGATGGTAGGTTTATTTTCTTTGCCACTTTGAACGTTCGGTTAGCATTCACAGCCCCACAGGATTTACATTTTAGGAACTTGTCATGTATGCATGTTTTGGTTTAGAATGAACAATATCCACGACAATCAGCAGGTATCAAACGATGAAAGATTTTCCGAAACCAGCAGGGAGATTAACAAATGCATCGTTGTGCCAAAAAACTTTCACAGATTCCCATTCATCGAGAAGATTGCCAGATAGTTCAAACTGCTTTTTACCACCTTAAATGATAATTTCATGATTGCTGCCAGCTGCCTTGTTTGTTTTGTGTATCTGGTATTCATCAAGAGCGTAACCATGGTTCCACGAGATTCACTCATCCAATCATGGTGCATGAAAGAACAGCCATAATTATGCAAGACACAATTGGAACCTATTATAGAAAGCCCTGGTAACACGTGGGGGGCGGTACAAGCTTTTGGTGACTCACTGATTCACAGACAGACTATACCAGGGTTTAGTTTTGTCTGAACACAGGCTAGGAAGACATTTGTGAAGAAAATTTTGAGAATCTACATGTACAGAAATACCTCCACAGTTGATTAGCTATTCCGGATGGGAAAAGGAAGACAAATGGACGGTTGGTGAAAAAAGAAGTAGACTTGGAGAATAACAAGCAACCATGTTGAACGAATAGGCTATACAGTGGCTGCATTATTTTTGAAAACAAGACCAGCACTTCTATAACACCATATAGGGAAGGCATGATTGAAGGAAGCAAATGGCCAAATGCTGGCAAGAGTTTTGATTTGGGGATCGCATATCGATGAAATTGGTAGTATTACATGATTATTAAGGCTAAATGTAGTAAAAGACTACACTCCGGTCAGCCTGAATGACCCTCTGGTTAGACTCGAAATCACTCCAATTAGCCTGGATATCACTCAGTTAACCCGTATTAAAAGCCTACCGCTATCAACAATTAAAATTAGAAAAAAACGATTTATAAGCTTATTAGATGGCTCACCTTTTAATCTTTTCAAGAAAGTAACTATTCTTGTGTCAACATTTCATGGCGTTCAAGTTCGAATTTTCAACCGCGTGTCTTGTTAATTACCTTTCGTGTACGCGTTCCTTGTGATCTTTCAAACTGAGAACGAATTTTTCCGATACTAAACTCACCCCAAATGTCCGGATCATGTGTATTTTGTGCACCCCTCGACCGATGTATCGGTCCATATATCGACCGACACTCGACCGATGTATCGGTCAAAATGTCGACCGATACTCGACCGATATGTCGGTCGACATATCAACCCCGAGATATCGACCGAGATATGTCGGTCGAGATGTTGATCGACCGAGAGTGTTTGTCCGATTGTCGGTCGCCATGTCGATCGATAGGCCACCGACATTGCGCCGATACTTGCTAGACAACAACTGAATTTGCGACACATGATCCGAACATAAAGCTTTCAGAAATTTGTAAGGTTGACGAGACAAGGAAGAAATGTACATAACTTATACATCTGACAGTGACAATCTACGCTATTATCAGTTGAGTAGGGCGCGACTACGTTTGGTCACCAAGTTTTAATGTTATGCGTCAAACCACTGCTCGCCTCGAATAGCTGTAGCTACCTGCGAGCAGTGGTAAATCATATTCTATAATTATAAATTTTCTGAATAAACTTGAAACTTGAATAAACTTGTTTTAACGTTAAAACTATGATGTTGTCAGGGGCAACTTGTCTGGTTTCCCATGGTAACGATATCAGCAGCCGTGCGTCGCCTACCATGAAAGCCTGCCATGAAAAGACAAACGACCTCGGCCAGTAGCAATATGGTGTTTTAAGTAAGTAAGTAAGTAAGTTTATTAACGTGACCAAACACTTAGCTAACCAGCTACTTTACAGGAATAGTCACAAAATAAAATAGTAATAATGATAATAAAAGGAAAAAGTAATGAAAAATGATTAATAAAAATACTAAAATAGATAAAAAAAAAAGATACTATTTACAAGACTCTGTTACAAGATACTATTTACAATGTTTCTAGGATTATTGAATGTTATAGTGTAAAATTTATAAAATGTTTTAAAATATATCAGCATGTGATTACGACATGTAGCGGCCAGCCAAATCCGTATCTAATATCTGTTTCTTGAACAGTTTATAAGAGTCCGCTTTTCTGTATTCATTCGGGTAATTTATTCCACAGGTTGGCTCCTTCGTATCTGAGTGATTTAAGTCCGTACTTAGTAGTATTTACTTTTGGTAATGTCAGGATTTTGTCTCCTCGAAGATTATAATTACTTTTCCTTATTTCCACTAGGTCGTGTAGTGATTCTGACACACACTGCCTGTTAACTACTTTGTATACAGTAGCGCTTTGCTGCTTATCACGTCAAAGGCCGACAAGTTGCCACTGGAAAAGGAGTTCGTTGCCCGTGACAACAACACGATTTTAACGTTAAAAACTGGTGACCAAACTTGGTCGCGCCTTACTCAACTGATGATCGTAGTATATTATACGACAGTCGACCGATATACCACCAACAGTCGACCGATACTGCACCGACAATCAATGGTTAACGTATCGGCCGAGTGTCGGGCGCTATATCGATCGAGATATCGGCCGACGGTCGACCGACACATCGACCGATGTATCGGTCGACATATCAACCGACATAACGGCCGACATATCTCGGTCGATATATCGGCCGAGTGTCGGTCGATACGTCGACTGACATATCGGTCGAGTATCGGTTGATATGTCGACCGATACATTGGTCGAGTGTCGGCCGATATATCGACCGATACATCGGTCGAGGGGTGCACAAAATACACATGATCCAAATGTCCTTTCCCAGTGCTCCTCTCGAGTGGCGAGAATCCGCTGAGTGGAGGCGCGAGACTTCGTGAAGTGCGGCAGAAACACGGGAGGACTGGGGCGATTAAAAATCTTACAGAAATGGCCTTTTACTTCGTGTAGAAGACAGCAGAAGACACAGCTGACGTACAACAATAGAAGAGAAAAGGACAAAAGAACGAGGAAAACAATAGGTTTGTTTAGCGGCGTTCTTTTGTTTAGTGTACTGTGTCTTCTACCCGAAGTAAGAGCCCAGAAATGTTTCCAAAAGAAAGAGAAGATACCCAGCGAAGTTTAAGACTTTTCAGATGGGAGCTTTGCAAAAGTTGCAAATATCCATACAAAGACTTATAATTTTGAGTCCTGACTCTGCCCAATCAATACAAACTCTTTATTTTAGGTGACATTTAAAGAGCTATCATTTTGCCATTTTCCATTAAACGATAGATTTTGACATTTATTAACCGTGACCCTGTATGTTAGTCAGAACTGACCAGATTAATACCCAACTTGGGGATTTTGTGAATCTCGGTGTGTTGATCTTTCTGACTATGTGGATCAATAGTTGCTTATCCCATAATTAACAGACTCGTACCTAGTCCCTCACGGTTTGAAATCAGGCAATTGTCAAATTATGACAACATTACTACGATACGCTTTGTTCATTTGTTGCTTGATTGTTAATGAAGGATGAAATGATCAGTTAGGGGATATCCACTTTTTGTGATTTTTTGGTTGCTAGCCAATTTAATGCCATGGAATGTTTCTGACATTCTGGTGATCTTTAGTCAGTATAGAGCTATTGCCACTCATAACTGTTTTGATATGTCACCAGTTGCAACCACTAAAACTATTGGCTAAACAAAGTGGTCAATTGATGTACACTCCCCCTAATGATCTTAGCCACATTACTGAATAATCTTTATCAGGGAACAAACTGGTGGTATTGTTAAATGTCACTTGTTACCACATAATTTGAGCCAAAACAGTTGTCCACAAAAATTGTTAGTTTTTGAAAATTGGGTTGTTCTGTATTAAGATCCAAAGATCAACAGGAATAAGTAAACAAAAGCTCAACTTAAGAAATAGGTGATGAAAATGACTGTGTAAACTGTTTGTACAGTATGTTTGAGAATACAAAAAAGCATATGGCATTTAGGTAAGCCAAAAATTCTCATACATGGAATTTTTTATAGCTCATATACAATGCACTTCCATGAACTTTTTACAAAAGAAAATCAAATTCAAGCAAAGAATGTACATAGCAGCATACATGTAGCTAATATGGATGAGCTATAGCAGATGGAGATTCATTGGTGGTACAGTGTTATTTTCACTTTAATTTACCACAGTACTGTCAGTGTCACAAATAATTTACTCTGACTAAGTCAGAGGTATGCAAGATACAAGAAGAAGAAATTCAACATCTAAAATCAAATCTTTCATTTTAATCAAAATATACAAACTTCTTAAAGATACAGAAACTATAAACCTGTAAAAAAATGAAATATTCTGAAAAGTAAATTTATATTGGAAAAGAAAACAAAATTTAGCAACTAAAAAAATTTTAAGGTGACATTTGTGGTTTTGCCACCCTCCCGGCCACGGTGGCCACCATGGCCACGACGAAAGTGGCTGCCACCTCGACCAGCCCGCCAAAACTGAGGGGCTGGTCCTGAAGGACACTCCCTGTAGGAGTGCCCCCAACCCTTGCATGTGAAACATTTGACTGAAAAGAAAAAAAGAAAATGACATAAGGCAAAATTTATTATCCTCTCATGCTACTGGCTTCAGTTGTCAAACTAGTTGGGTGATATTTCTTTGTTTCAAATTCTGTCACATGATGGAGACAATAGGACATTTGATGACAGCAGTAGGACAAAGACAAATTGAAGCTAAGAGGTTTTAATATCTGCATTTATTGTTCTCAGTTTATTATCATTGGAAGTGATTGTAATGTATTAATGTGGAAACAAAACTAAACTTCATTAAAAAATATCATGAAAGTGGTGTCAACAAAAAAATGTAGAATGGTTCTACTAATATCATTCTCACATCATAAGCATTTTTAAAGAGAGAAAAACCTTCCAACTATTTTTTTTATGATTTTTTCCTTGACACAACATAGAATTAAATATCTGCCTGCAAGGCAGTTTCATTAACTGTTTAAAACGTTTTGGAGAGCACTTTTTTAGCTTTAATTATGCTAGAAATGGTGTAGTTTAATTAGCTTAAAATTCAAAATTAGACAATAGCATTTCGATGTTTCTTCTTAAATACAAAAAAGCCTTTTAGATTTTCACTTCCTTATTGATATTTTGATTGTAACTCCCATTTGAAAATAGTCTTGTACAATGTATTCAGTATTAATATACATGTTTCAGTTATCACTTACTCCTTTGCTTTGTCAGCCTTGGCCGCTCAGGCCCAGGCGGCACAACAGGCGGGGCTCCTGGTGGTGGCAGGGCTCCTGGTGGTGGCAGGGCTCCTGGTGGTGGCAGGACACCTGCTGCACCTGGAGGAGCTCTTACAGGGGGAGCCGCTCCTTCTTGGTAATGTGCTGCACCCCCTGCAGGAGCTCCTGCAGGTGCAGCTTGTTCTGGGGCAACTCTACCCGTGGGCATTTCTTCATCATGACCTGTTTCAAAATAAGTTGAATAACAATGTTATCTCAGTCACTAAATAATAACACCTGATAGGTGGAACTTAGTTTCCTTCGCAGCCGTTATTAAGGTCGCCACGCAATGATCATCCCCACTAACGGCTGCTCCCCCGGGGGGGGGGGGGGGACTTCCATATGAAATAGACGGGGATGCTCGTCGGAAATTTTGAATTTAACCCCTAAAGGAGACCATCTGTGCATGGCTCAAGGTTTTTGTGACCCCTAAAGGAGACCAATCTGAACATGGCTCAAGCAAATTTTGACCCCTAAAAGAGACCGCTTAAAAACAAACAAATACGACATGCAATGAGTTTTAATGATATAAAGACATAATCATTGAATGTTTTTATCTAAAAGTAGTTTTTAAAAGCATTGTCATAAATTAAGCTTATAATCACAGAGGCAATGTGGTAAACAGAACAAGTTAAAAAGAAAATTTGACTTCTGTTTCTCTTCGCATGATTCTGTGTTTTTTTCGCGGAACCCTAAACGAGACCTTGGCGGCATAAAATATTGGCGCTTTGCCCGGAACACCCTAAGCGAGACCAAAATCCAAAATTTACACCCCTAAGCGAGACGACGAGCATTCCCGTCTGTTTCATATGGGAGTTCCCCCCCCCCCCCTGGGGGGCTGCTCACTCAAGCTCTGCATGTCTTTCCCTTTGTTACACCAGCGGATCAAAATTTCCATCAGTCCTGTGTGTTATCAACAGATCTGATCAAAATCCACCAATCACATGCAGCCATTAATGTGACCTTCAGACCTTCTATACATCATGCTAGTGGGCTGTGATTGGGGGATTTCGATCCGACCTGTCCATAACATGTATGATTAACTGAAATTTTAGACACGTTTCTGCGCGTGTTTTGCTTTCGAAAGTCGTGTATCAACGAAAACAGTGGTAAATGCTACAAGTCTTTTGTGAAATACCAAAAAGCAGAAGAACATGTCCAAGACATAAAAACTGAGCTGAAGTCTATACTTATTCAGCAAGTGGAAGATGTATGAAACGACTACAACAAATCTGAAGGTTGCGTAAATCACCGCATAACAACCACTCTCAACGAGATGAAATTAGAGGATACATTCCTACGATGTCATAAGCGTTCGCACTGATCTTTAGTCAGTGAAAGCAAAGGCTTAGAACAAAACTGGTTAGGCACTATCTAAGTAGTTTTATTATTATAATTTTATTATCACAAATTTATATGGCCAGACTTGCCAGTATAGGAATCGAAAACTATAGGTAGAGCTTGAACAATGACAGATTTACCAAAGCCAGTAGGTAAGCTAACAAATATATCTTTTTTTCTTGAGCACTACCTGGGTTAATACTTCCTTTTGAGTGTTATTTGAGTTGCTAAACTCAAATTTCTTACACACTTCTGAAAAAGCAGAGGAGAGATCCGCCATGTTTGTTTTTAAGTAATGAGAGGGACTAGGACCAGGTTTCCAAAAATGGAAGCTTTCTCCTTATTGGTCAATTTGAGGGAAAGGAATGCAGAGCTCGAGTGAGCAGCCGTTAGTGGGGAGGATCATTGCGTGATGACCCTAATAACGCCTACGAAGGAGACTAAAGTGGAACAAGCAACAGCAGGTGGAACAGCTGGTAGCATAGCAGCAGGTCTAGCAACACAGCAGCAGGTCTAGCAGTACAGCAGCAGGTCTAGTGGCAGCAGGTGGGACAGCAGCAGGTGGCAGAGTGAGTGCCACTGGAGGGGCTCCTGCAGGTGGCTCTACAGGGACCCTTTACAGATTGCACAGCTGGGGTTACGGGCATTTCACCATCACCTGTTTCAAAATAATTAAACACACTGACTTACAACTCTTGAAAGGTAGAGGCTTAAGAATATTTAAGAAATGGCCATTAAATTAATTAAGGTGACTGCATGTAATTGAATTAACAATCCTTATCACAATCCAATAGTGAAAAATGCCCATTGTTTAGACCAAAACAATTGCACAGGCTATACTCTTAAACTCACCAATGTTATTATCTGCTCCACTCCTCGCTGCAAAAAGTGGAAAAGAAAAATTCTTAGTCTTTTTTTGCATCATGTTAGTATTAAAAATTTAATTGGCTTTATCCAAGGTGACCATGCAATATGTACAAAGTAAATTACTCAATACACCTAGTTCCCACTAATGTCAATATTCTGGATCATGACTACTATTTCAAAGAAGACTGGGACATTGATGTAACTTTCAGGTGTGCTTCTTTTTTATAGATAGAAAGATGGAAACTTTAACAATATTCGGTACACTTACTGTACATGTACCTCAGTTGACTGCCATCATGTAATTGAAATAAGCTGCAGACTATAATAATTGCTAAATTGCTGAAAATTATACTAAAGTATATAGGGTTTGCAAAAAATTCCACTCTGAATGACAGACACATTCTGCAGCCAATAAGGAATGAAATTTGATATTGGTGATTCACTATTTTTTTCTGCTCATGAACCATGCCAGCGATGACTCCCCCACCCTTACCTGTACTATCCTCTCTTAAATACAGGCAATATGGGAAGTAAATGTATCATATGCCTTCCTGAACTTGCCTTTGGAAGATGGGCAGGGATATGGACGGCAATGAAGCATTCAAGGCTATATCTTTCCCTTCTTTGGGATTGAACATGTCTGACAGTAAATTTCATTGTTAAATTTATATTTGATTCACCACCACCAAAGAATTTTCATTTATGTTACGTACTCTAAAATATATGTTTAACTCACCATCTAATATTTCACCATTGGCTGCTGAAAAGGTTAGAAACAATGAAAACTGATTGGTGATGAGTTATTGCATAATATGAACCAAGAAAAAAAAACTCTTTTGGAAAAGTAAATTAGCAACAGGTAATGACATTGACTGTTTCTTAGCAACTCACCAGGTCCCCTTCTTCCAGTGTCTGTGAAAAGGGATAAAAGGCTGACCTTATTGAAGAATTTCCAAGATAAGTCCAGTATAAATTAACAAAGATATGTAAATCAATTACAATAATTATTGGTGAAGCTTATTAATGTTGACTCTTGTTAACTTTAAAAACTTCCTTTCTATGGTATTATATGCATGGGGTTAGTCTGCTCACAAACACAATAACAATGATCGCTAGTCTTCTAAAAACGTGTATTCTGGCTTAATTCTGTTTCAAGAAAAAATGCTATTCTTGCTTTTCTAACATTTGTTCTGCTCAATGTAATATTTAAATAAGCATAAAAATAGCAATAAATCTCCTGAATCAATTTCAAAGAACAAACACAATACATATCTCTAATACCATAATGCATCTATCAATGTCAAGCCGGCAGAGGGAAGCCAGGCCATAGGGGAGGGATTTGACATTTTCCAAAAGATTGCTGTAAAATTCCCTACCCCTGGGGCAAAAATGTGAGGTCAAATGTAACTGCAATTCTTCACCCAGGGAAATAATTTGTGGTCATATGTTTGCGAAAAATCCAAATGCCCTACCCCCAGGCCAAAGCAATCGATCAAATCCCTGCCCTATGCCCCGTCCCCCCCCCTTCCCCCGCCCCACTGGCTTGACATTGATAGGTGCAAAACATCTAGAAATGAGTGCTTCTCTGGAAATTTTTTAAGAACAGAGAACAATGACAAAATCCTTCTCAAGAATTAGTGTTTCAGTCGAGTATTTCATCCCATATTCAGTGCAATTACTAAGCAAATCCAAGCGCCAAAATAAAATGATGAATCTACTCCTTGATGTGTCACAATGTGGAGAGATGACTAAGTTTTACTTGTACCTTTGTACCTTTTGTAATTTTGATGTAAATTATTATTACATAGGTTGCTGTCCATTACTTTTGTGCATGGTTTTCTTAATTTTAATTCTTGCCCCTGTATTGATTAGTTCTGGAACTAGTAAGTACTCGACAATACTAGTTCGCGCATTTTACAATTTTGAGAAGGTCATAAAGGTAAGAGGTAACTTACATCCCACTAGCCGTCCCCCGGCCCTTGATGCAGACATCAAGCTTACATTAGAATTTCCTAAAGGAGAAAGGAACAATTTTATTAAATATGAAAAAAAGAGCTTACTCTTCCACTTTCACAGAATTTAAGCTTTAAAACTTCAGAAACTTACACTGCATATGCTCGAAATAGCTAGGGATTTCAAGCTTATACTTGTTCTTATGAACTGAACTCTTTTAGCCTGCTTAAACTTACCTCTTCTTGCAAAGAAGTTGTTGAAGGATGGCATTCTGCAACAAAAATATAACATAACCTTAAGCTTAAGTCTTAAGTTCAATGATTAAGCTTTTATCAAAATCTTACACAAAAAGAAAATAAAACTTGGCAGTTTAACACGGTGACAACTTAGAAAACCGGTCTTAAAGTTTTTATATCTTCGCCCCTATATAAAGCTATGTTTGCAAATAATTGAGAAATTAACACCAAACATTTGCCAAAGAGTGCTTCTGAAAGCACCCACACAACCTAGTATATCACACAACTCGATTGGTCACAAAAAAAAATGTCGCCTAGCGACACCCTGGCGTCTTTGGCGACACGAGCTCGACGCGAATTCAACACGAACTCCAAGACGACAAAAAGACGCCGGTTCGCCTCGGTTGAGCTGCGGGCCTGGGTCTGGGAATGTAAGATGTCCAGCCTTAACTTATGTTAGAGAAAAAAAGAGAGAAAACAATTGTACTCACCTCACAATTGGCTTGACATCGATCCAACTGAAAATTCAGTGTATGCTTTGTCTCAATGGCGGGAAATTTTTGCCGTTCACCACTATTTCCCGCGGATTTTTCCCGCCGAAATTTCTGCACGGGGTGGGGGCGCACAGATCGATCAGGGTCTGCGCGCCAGAAGATTCCTCACTTTCTTCTACGATTGGAACAATATTACTGATCTGCTTTAGATTTTTAAGGACCCGACTTGCAAAAAGCAATATATCAGAGGCCCGATTCTCGTTTCTCGAAGTTCCCGAACCCTTTACTTTCACAACCCGGGCTAGACTACTAGCTTCTGAGTGGAAGTCCCTCTTTCTTATAACCCCCAAAATTGTTTTTCGTTAACACGACGCAACAGGGCAAAAAGGTAAATTTGGTTGAATCCTTGATTTTCTATGCGCTTTCAAGGTCGCAGCTAAGCCGCCGCGTTTTGGTAGTCTCGGTCGCGAAATCAGCGCTTTCCTCGCTCCCAGGAAGGGGCTATATATTTTTAAGTTGGCTTACTGTACAGTGCAAAAACGGTAGACTGATCCCCACGGCGAAGAGAGGAAAAGAAATAAAACAGCGATGAAATTAAAACAAATACATAATATATTTGCCCGATATTTCGGTTTGAAAAACAAACCTTCTACGGGGGCTAAATGAAAATGAATACAAAAATACAAAATGACCGTTACAAATTAGAGCTTTGAAATATTAGAAGATTTGCTTACTGTACAGGTTTAATGGAGTATAAGAGCCGAACTTTTAACTCCTTTGTAAAAGGTTCCAAGCTGCTTTCCCTTTCACCATTTACTGTTTGCTTAAGTCTTTTACCATTCTATGTGAAATTTGAACAATTAAACGTCAACAAATGGGTAAAATGAGCGACCGAGACCACAATGAGAGACTGGGCACTAGTAGGTTAAGTCACGCGTTTCTCAGAACCTATCCGTATGACCCCACCTCAAAATTTGAGGAATAAGAAATTGGCTCTGATTTAACACTCGGGCAAAGTAAAATAAAAATCTGTAAGACAGATTTTTTTTGCGTAATAAGAAAATGTGAAATCAAAAATAGCTCAAAATCTCTCTTACAGATTTTTTAAAAAGTTTGGCTCTAAAAATCATTCACCACAAGAAATCGCAACTGTGAAAATTTCAACATAGGTTGTACCGCAGGTTCTCGAGCAATCCTCGATCAAAGACAGGTTTTTACAACCTCGGATGAGAATTAAATTGCGCATACCCTTTATTTAAGCGTACGCTAATGTGACGTCATGGATCGCGTGCGAAAAAGCAAGAATGAAATTTAACTCTCTTTTACCGGTTATTTATGCACCTTTTCAGTCATTTATTATTGGCCCTAGGCTTGAACACATGTTTGAAAGCAGTTCAAACTATTGCTACGTATATTAAAGTGATTAAATACCTTTCAAGTGCTAAATGTGGTTTCGTTTTTCTTAGATTTACTTGCGTCATTTTTGCTCGCGTGATTAATACTGACTGATCTAGCAGGTAATAGGCCGTTCCGAAATTCAGCAGGGAACTGGGACGAGTTTCAAATTTTAACTAATCGATAAACTGACACCACCACATGAAAGATCATGTTGAGACTGGTCATTTGACCCAGTTTGATGCTTTTAGGGTAAATAGAGATAAAGATATGGAGCTTGAAATTTGGTTGAAAATCCATACAAACGTCTCTAATTTTGAGACAGTGTCCTCCAAAATCATATAAACTCTTAAAATTTCTTAAAATTTCAGTTTTGTGACAACTGTAAAATCCCGTCATGCAACTTCCATTTGAAAGAAGCTGAGATGAAAATCGCTATGCTTGCCCATTTGAAAGACTATCACGGAAATCATATAAAAAATTTAAGAGTTTTTATGGTTTTGGGGGACGCTGTCTCAAAATTAGAGACGTTTGCCTGGATTTTAAACATATTTCAAGGTCCATAACTTGGTCAATGTTCACCCTAAAAATATCAAACTTGGTCAAATGACCAATCTCAACATGATCTTTTATGTGATGGTGTCAGATTATCGCCTGGTTAAAATTTGAAACTCGCCCCAGTTCCCTGATGAATTTCGGAACGGCCTATTGTAGCGCACGCTCCTGAGTCTCGGACAAACTGTAGTAAGCCCTTAAACATAACTAAAGCAAAGCTCGCGCTCTGACTGGTTCATTTAATGTCTACTATTCGCCCATGGGTGTATGCTGCTGACGTACTCAATAGCCAAAGCGCTTTGTGATGTAGCTCAATGAAAAGATTTCTGTTGTCCCAATGTCTTAATTTTACGTTATAAAACAAATGGTAAACGTGCACTATTGAGTTATGGATGCACTATGGAGGTTTGCTAAGCACTCTTACGCTTCTTTCGTGCTTAGCAACCTCCCGCGTACATCCATCGGTCAATAGTGCACGCTATGGCGTTTACCATTTGTTAATCCTCGCCGTTTATTTCCTGCCTTACTCGATGGATTAAAGCGAACAAAAAAGGACAACGCGTACTTTATTCACACCCAGAAAGCCATAGCAAAATCTCAAATCTTCTGATCACAGAGCTGTATTACTCACATACTCTAGACGTACCCTTCACGTATAAATTTTCAGGTGGGATCCGTATAATTATGGCCTTAATATGCCTAACATGTTGGGCTATTTTATTCCTGACTAACAAGTGGAGGTCCGCTTTTAGGCTGGCCTAAATCTATATATTATCTTCACCTACATGTATTGTCTTTGTGCCAAGTGGCCATGATACCTATAATGGCAATGCCTATCCAAATTATATAAGATAATTTTAAAAAAGTGTACTTGACTTGATGCAGTTCTGAAAGTAGCAAACTTATAAACAGGCCTTTTCAATTCTTTTCCAGGAACTGAAGGAAGAAAGAAGAAAGAGTGCACGCTTGAGTGCAGATATAAAAATCTTAGAAAAGGTGGGTTAACGTTTGGCATGTAAAACATTACCAAACAAGACACTTCACAGGTGTTGATTTTTTTTTATTCTGATACCATATGCAGCAACTACAGGGGTCCCAAGAGACAGTTTCTCATCTTGAAAGGCGATATGATCTCATGAAAGAGGTAATCACAACTTGATTTGTTGATCACTAAACTCTTGTGCTGACATCATTTAAATTTGACGTTTATTGTTTTCTTCTTATTTCTTGTCAGCAAAATGAAGGAAATTCACAAATAATAAAATTTCTAAAAGAAGAAAACCAATCGCTGAAAGAAGTAAGTAATCTGACTGTTATTTTTTTTCAGAATGAACATCCTGACAAATGCTAAGCAAGTGTCTTTCATAAATGGAAACCCATTGCAAGTTTATTTTAATTAGTACGTTGCCATGAATCTGACATCCACCTGTTCTTGAAGTTTTTTGCTGCTCTCTAAACATACTCTTCTTTATTTAAATATTATTAGTTGTAACTTTCACGCCAACAAGCGAATGAACCATCCTTACTAACAATTATTGCCAAAAAAATCTCACTGCACGACTGAAATCACTTAGTAGCAAAACTCTGAGAATTTTCCTGCATAATCTTTAAACTATGCCATCTTGTCAGGCTTGTATTTTGCTTGCTGGCAGGAACACATACTTGATTATAGTCAAACTCAGAACACTGCCAAGTCCATTTAATTTGTCTGAAATCTTTATTGCATAGTAAAACATCATCAGCAAGATCTTCAAGTACAGAATCCAAAGAAAACTATCACAAGATACATCCTCCATCTTCATACTTGATTACCGATTGAAGGTCTAAATAATTGCTATCTTTTGCTTGGAGAACCACATCCAGTAATTTGTTTGAGGGGCTTTGGATAATAAGAATCCTGCTAATGAAATAACGAAATGAAATAATATAATAGGCGTAAGACTGTCTAACTTTAACTGTCTAATTTCAATGCCGAAATTAGTTTGTCTGATATTGTATCTGTGACACCATGCATATAGGGAAAGAATATTTGATTTTAGTATATACCACATAAGTAAATAGTCCTTTTCGCACGCCCTGATTGGCTAGCTCGGAGGTGATTAGCCAAGTACTATTCACCTCCGAGCAGCCGAAGAGAAACAAAATGGCTTTTGGCGTTATATTGTCACAAATAAAGTTACTCTTTGGGCCGCTAGTTATTCAGCTTGTGTGGTATATACTAAAACAATTATTCGCCTCAGTGTCGGTGAAAGTGGTGAATATTTACCTCGCCACTTCGCAGCTTGGTAAATATCCACCACTATCCACCTCCACTTCGGTGAATAATTGTTAAATATAATACATTGAATGAGCAAGGACTGTTAAATATGTTGTATTACTGTTTCAGAATTTAGAGGCAAAAGATGACCTCCTGAGAAAGTTCAAAGTAAGTGATCTGAGATGATCTCCCTTCCACATATGATATTTTACAATGTGCCAAACCGTTCAGTGAGGCATCAGGCATGAATGCACTGCAGTAACTGGAAATTAAAATGAGTATAGAGATCAATCAAAACAATTAGTTGCTTTGAAATGGCAGCATGATCGAATGAATTTAATTTTAACAGTATTTTTTTGGTTCACAAAAAAATATATCTAGAGAACAGAAGTCCTAAAGAAAACACCAGATGATGTGAGTACAACAATATTTAGCTTTATTACCAGTCCTGTACATTTCAGCAGAAACAGATCACCATGGTTTTTGTTCACAAGTAATATAACATGAGAAAAACTGTGTTTGAACCACAAAAGGAGTTGACAATATGATGTAGGCCTAGCAGACACACTTGAAGGACTTTGGAAATGTGGTCAAACATTGTCTTGAGTGTACGTTATCTCCTCTCAATTGAAACTTAAACTAAGATCGGTTGGTATTAAAGTGCTACTGCGACCAGATGTAACATGGGAAATGTCTGTTTTTAATTCACATGTCAGGGCTTCCTGTCTTAAAATAATTTATCAAGAATTGTAAGTAATTTTAAGGAGGTCACTACAAAAAAAGGTATATTTTTTGTCCAGGCTAACAAAAACCTTACAGTAAGTTTAGCCACGCACCAAAGTTTTAGCCTCTAAAGTGCAGGTTTTCGTTATGCCAATCGTTCATTTCGTTATGCCAAGAAAGCCCAAAATTTGAACATCGTTGTCGCCATTTTGAGCAGTACTCAGCAGCCAGGCTGCATTTTCGTGATGTCATTCTGTCCAAAAGATTTTGTCCAAATGACTTCTGACAAGCCTTTTAAATACCACTCTGGTTTATGGCTTTTCTTGAGCCATAGCACATGGAGCCAAACATGCTACAGACTCCAAAATGATAGCATTGAAGATAGTGAAGTGGATAGTGGTAATCCCTTTGAAAAAATAGATTGTGCCAACCTTGTGAAGAATGCCACGTCAGTCACAGGTTTTTCAGAGGCTAAAACTTGGTGAGTGGAAAAGTTAAATGTTTACCTGCTTTAGGCAAAGACCAAAACAGTAGGCTTTTTGGTGTGACCTTCTTCTTAAATACTGTATTTAGAATTCTTCAAATGTTCTCAACAGAGCACACAAGACGAGTGCAGTGGAACTAAGCAATCTTCGAAAGGTATTTGACGTAGACAGCATCATAATTACATTGAACATTGAACATAATTTTTGTTGATAATTAGTACTATGGAGTATTATTGATTAATTGACTATGAATCCGATGATCAATTTTCATCAATTAGATACACTCTATAATAAGGTGAGACCTAGAAAGTTCTGCTATGGCCAACACTGTGAATTGTTCCTAATTGTACTTTTTTACCCTGTACATACACCCAGGGCAGGCCAACTGGGACCACAGTCATGATCTTGATAATCTTGATGATCATGATCCAGAAGGACTTGTTGGTATATTTTAAGGTCATTGCATTATTTTTGGGCCACTCACTGCAGCTAACAGGTCATCTTTAATCAGCTACTTTAAGTGGGTGACTTGTGGTGGTGAAGTGTCGCGTGAAAACCGTAATAATTACTTTGAAGAAGACCAGCAAACAGAAATACAAAATTAATTAGCAGAGATTGATTTCGAGATGTTGGCTACAGTGGGTCAATTACAAACGTCTTTGTAGTACTGCATGATATTTATTTGTCTTTATTTTGCAATATCCCTATCACAAGTCAAGGGGACTTTTTGCAACGGTAACCCTAATTTTATTATTTAAAATCAATTACCTTTTGCAGGAAATCGCTGATTATTATCTGTCTTTACTACATCTTTTGTAGGCTTCAGTTCAAGCAGAAGAAAAATTAGCGGTAAGTTTTAGGAACTGTAGTACATATTAGGTACCATGAGACATTTTAAACTGGGCCAAGTATGTCAATGGAGGATTTAATATTGAATTGATGATTTAACTTGCACTAAGAAACATACAGTAATTTTATATTAATTATGCACAGCCATATTTTCAAATCATTACACATCTGATTTCAGCAAAGTTTCTGTGTCCACTGCATGGACATGCCCTGATCATGGTTCATGGTCATGGCCACATTTTGGATGCCTTCTTTTTCCTGATCATGGTACATACACAGAATAGTGGGTTTGTTAAGTGTTATAACTTGAACATTGCGAGACATTTTTTCTGAAAGCAAAAGCAATATGCACATTAAGCTTTAGCATTCAGATAATTGATAACTTGATTTTTTGGGGTTAAATTCATTCAGTTTGGTGAAATGCTTATTGTTGATATCACTGAGTAGTATGTAAAGATGTATTTTATGGGAGCACTATTTTGAGGCTTTCTTAAAGGAAGTATAACACCGAGTCTACTTTTAGTTTATCTATAATGGTTTTTGAAAGAATTCCATTAAATTTTTATTCAATTAGTTGAATGCAACACAGCCAAAAACCAAAAAAAAAGATCTTCCTGCCCAAGCAGACAAGGTACTTATATAAAATATTAGATTGAACCTGTCAATAACATGTTTTGAATAAGAAATATCTCACATTTTCTTCCTCAACGTAAAGTATTTTACTTGTAAGTATACACAAGGTCAGTAATTTAATTGCTTGGAAAATATGCTTTTTAATTCATATTATGTTATACTGTTTAAGGCTTGGCGAAAGGAAGTAAAACACTGAGTGTACTTTTCGTTTATCTCTAATTTTCTGATTGGATTTTCATTGAATTTTATTCAATTAGTTGAATGTAACACAGCCAAAAAAGAAAAAAGATGTTCTTCCTGCCCAAGCAGACAAGGTACTTATATAAAACATTACACGTCACGTGAGCAAGTAAATGCTAAGTTTCTCGCGTTTCCTTTGGTGAATTTTTTTTAAAATTTGGCTCAGTTGTAACCACATACCATTCCTATAAAATACCTTATTTTTGTTAAAATCTGTCAGAGCTAATCTCGTATATTTAGAATAATGAGAAATTACAGAATATTGGAAAAACTGTCTGAACAACCTTGACTTTTTACCAGTTCAAAATGTCAGGCAGTATCATTTCCATGATGTGGCAAAATATGAAAAAATTCACCAAAGAAAAGTATAAATATTAAGGAGTTTAGGTCAAGATGAGTAATATATCTGCCTGTCGTTAGATGAGATGTTACCAAGGTAACGACCTTAATCCAAAAATTGACAACCAAAACATAAGCCTTATTTTAACCGTACCCATACTGGTAAATCTCTAAGGTGAAAACTTTAAGAGAAATTAACTGCATTTCCTTTCCTAATAACTCCAGCGAGCCACCCTAAGAGTCCTTATGAGCCCGATGAGGATAAGTAAGTAACTAATAGATGAGTCAGAGGAAGATGCCTGCAAGGCACCCTTATGAAAACGATTTAATTGCAGTGTAGTTGCGGCAACCATACTGTAACTGAAATGTAGTCGCTGCAACTAGTTGCCAAAAGATTGCCCAATCTTGCAGCAATCTTTTAAGTGAGAACAGCATTGTTGGTGACCTTACTGTGACCTTGCTGCAACTAGCATAAGTTGAACCAGTTGCTGCAAAGAAGCGGCAAACAAAACAGCTGCAGGCATACATATAAAATGCGTTATGGTCATGACTGTAAGTCAAGGGGAATTTATCTGCAATGACTTAAATTGCATGTATAGGTTAATTTTTTTATGTATAAAGTTAAATTTGTTCAAAGTGTTTTGTGGCACATAACGCGTACGTACACCGCTTTATATAAGTTAACCATGCATCAGACACAACTACCGTTTGTTGAAACACTTGTATAGCTATAGCAATCATAACTTTGAAAACTTGACTTATTTGAAGAAGTCGATGTGCTGTTGCTAGTATATTTCCCATCATAAGATGAAATAGCAACTTGATTTTATCGTATGTCATAAAAAATGTGCTAAATATAAGTGTACGTAATACCCAGTGACACACGAACCCACAATTAAGCAGATGCATGCACTCTTTAATTAATCTTGTACTTGTAGCCATACAATAATGTGGTAAACAAATAATATTGTATCCCGTTTATAACCTACTTTATTTACAAAAATTCACAATTTTAAGTTTCAGTCACATTCTGTTTTGTTGGGAAATTCCTCTACGAATACAACACATTTTTGTGCGGTATCAGATAGATCCACAAACATACATTTTGAAACAATGTCTTTCACACAGATAACATGGCACGTTTCTTTTGAATAACGCTTGCAAGCTTTGATGTGTGGCAATTTGACTGCCATAAAGTTTCTATTTTCGGTCGAATCTACAATAAGGGGATTACTGTTTTTTTCTAAAGGGGTCACAAAAGCAACAGCTGAAAAATGCCTACACCCACAATCGATACTGGCACAGTCACAAGCGTGATTGTATCGGGCAAAAAAATCAATTTGACCATATCTCATAGTTGCATTAAAACGGTATTTAACTGTAAATGAATTACGCACCTTAACTCTACCATATGTTCGAGAGAAAAAAATGGTCCCATCCTCCGTTTTTAAACGATTTACAATGTTCAAAGTACCAGTAACATTTAAAAGGTGCACATACCCACTTATGTCCAGGATTGAACGCAGCTACAAATTTTACAACTTTTACGATTTTTCCTTGGAGTACCAAATTTAACAAAATTTGCGACTTTTCGTTCAACTCTACAAGATTTACAAAAATTCACTGCCTCAACGATTTTTCAACACGTTGTGGCGAAATTTACAATTTTATGCTAATCAACCAGCAAGTGTTGGCTTGCGGATTTTACAAAATTTACAAAATTTGCGATTTTTCGCTAACTTAACGATTTCTCGCTAAGTCATTGCGAAATTTGCGATTTTTTGCACTTCTTTGTAATGCAAATTCCACCCTCCAGTGCCGACCTGCGGATTTTACAAAATTTGCGATTTTTCGCAGTTAATTAACATAACACAAAAAGACCGCCAAAGACTACAAGCATGTTTATGTACTCTCTGGAACGGTAAAGCGGGATGAAAATATGCCATTATCGCATACATGTAACAAACAAAACAAGATACAGTACCGCTCAAATGTAAGTTACCACCTTCTCGAGAGACGCGTCTCGTTTCTCTCGAGACTCGTCTCGTTTCTCTCGAGACGCGTCTCGTTTCATTCGAGTCGTTTCTCGTTTCTCGCGAGTGCACTGCAAGTACCTGTGCTTTGTATTGTGGTAACACACAAAGCCAAAGTTCGAATACAGTGATGTGAGGATTACAAATTTTCATTTTAGGTGGTGAGATTAAGAAATGATCATCGTTTGATATTGTTTTTTTTTACAGAGACCAAACTTAAAATTACAAAGCCAGACTTTTTTCACATCGGCTTATAGTAGTTTTCGTATCACTGTAGATGTAAATTAAACACTATTCAAGTTCGCGATCGACGCTGACTTGAATCAGCGACACGCTTGTGTTTACACTGTCCTTGAAGCCCTATTTGCGAAAACCCGGCATAAGAGATGACTGTCACGCAATAAAAAAATAAATCGAACAACATCCAGTTGAAAACGTTAGGAAATTGTGATATTATGGAAGTTAAATAAGACACTCCAAGTTTTTAGGTTTGTGTGTCTTCCCAAACTTCAGATATTCGTCAAAATGTTTCGCAGAATTGATTTCAGATCTCGCGAAAATGTTTTCACAATGCTACATGTATCTGCCTAATCCTGCCTCTGTACACTGACAAGAATGAATGACTTGTTTACAACGCAAAGCAAGTATCTTTCTGAAAGAAACTGCATGAAGTATAAATGTTATTTTTCCGCATGATTCGGTACTTATTTACTTATAGTTGTGGAAAGATCAAAAAACATACGCTTGTGAAACTTCTCCTAAATTTAGTGGCGAAAATTTGGGTCAGTTGCGAATGTAAACGTGAATTGCATGCTGCGTCAATCTGCGTACGTTTTGTCTAAACTAATTCTCAAGCTTTCCGAAGAATTTGAAATTATGCTTTCCACTTAATCTGTTTACTCGTTACAAAACTTTTGCGGCTTAAAATGGCGAATCTGAGCGATCTGGTGGATTTTGCGTTGACTGTGAAGTCTACACGTTTATATGAGAAGGAGTCAGGGGTGGAAGGCTCATTTTCGACCGCTCCAGCGCCAAGCAGATTTGAATCGCCCTGCTTCAAAATCGAACACCATATAAACTGAAAGGTTGATGCTTCTTCTCGTGGCATTCAATCAAAGATCCATTAAAAATCCAAGTTCTAACTGTCGAATAATTTTCGAGAAATTTCGAAGCAATCAGCATCTTCGGCTGGGAGGAGAAGCAGTCACGCTGTTCGCTCCACCCTGATTGGATACTTTCTTTACTATCATCCAATCAGCGTGGAGTAACAGCGTGACTGCGGATGAGCTTTCAGAAAGCAAGTCGTTTGAACACAGTGCGAACACAGCGCTTAAAACGATTTTCACAGAGCATTTTTTAAACATCTAACAAGCAGTTTCATCAGTAGCTCATGTTGATTATCCCTCTACAATATTTCCTAAATGACATAAAAGCATCTTCAACATAAACACTCGCAGCACTTCACTTTCCAATGGAAACTACTATTTATTATATTTTTTACCGAAGGATCACGGCGACACAAAAGTGACTCGCTCCATGATAAAATTTAAGTGAGTAAATGCTTACTAGATTGCCGCTATCCTAACTGATGTTGTAGTCGTGAGCTGATATAAAACAATTCATACTTATTAAAAGCCGTGATAACTTTTCACGTTTATTGGTTTACTTGTTCTTTGGGAGCCGCGATCTGTCGTCGCACCATGGTAATATATTAAATTCACTTTACTTTTGCGTGTAACTACTCTAATGAACAGTTGGTGTTTGAAATTCAAGCGCTATGGCTGATCCGCGAACGCGAACACTCCTGCAAAAATCAGGGTATTTTAATAGCAAATAGTTTAAGGTTGATTCAGTGTTGGTCATGACTTTTTTCAGATGTGGTGGCTCCTAAAGGAGCCGTTTTGTTTATTGCTCTAAAAAGAGCTGTTCTCAGTGTCCGGATGCCCGGCCTTCCCGCTGAACTACCAAAGGCACAACCTTCTGTAAGTGTTCGATGTACTTTGTGCATTTCTCGGCCGTCATCCTTTCCTGCCAAAACCGTGTTATCCCGCTGAGCAGTTCATCCTTGGTTGAGGGCTTTTCAATGGTACGAAGAAAGTGCTTAAGTTCGTGCCAGATTAACTCGATTGGGTTTAGGTCTGGGCTTTCCGGAGGTGTCTTCCACCAGTTGATTCCGCTCCGAGTCATAAAGTCTTGCGCCAGACGGCTTGTGTGCTTTGGGTCGTTGTCTTGCTGGAAGCGATGACCATCAGGAAAGCGCGAATTGATGAAGGGCAGAAGAGTTTTTTCCAAGATTTCGTTCACGTAAAACGTTGCATCCATGTTCCCTGAGAAGATGAGAACTCTAGTCGCTCCTCTTTTCGAGATGCCAGCCCAGATGTGTACCTTGAAGGGATGCTTTGCGCGTCCTTTCAGCTTCGGCTGTTCCCACCTGCGGCGAAAGCAAAGCTTCGCGTGCTTTTCCATATGAACGGAACATTCATCAGTGAAGATCACGTCATCAAACTGCTCGTTGTCTTCCAAACATTTCATGCAGAACTCCAGTCGCTTGGCACGGTTCGTCTCGCGTATGAGTTGGCAATACTTCGTGCCAGTTTGCACCCACCCGAGCTTCTGTCTCAGTCTTTTCACTTTGCTGTCGGAGAAGTCAACACCGAACTGTTCCTGAAGCGTTTTGCGAAGCTTTGGTGCCGTGAGCTCATCATTCTTCTCCATTTCAGCATCAATGAAGTTCAATACTTCTGGTGTGACTTTTTCATTCGGACGGCCAGGCTGAGGGGCATTCGCAAATGACTGCCTTTCCTGGAACCTTTTTAAGAAACGCCTGACACTGAGGCGACTTATTTTGCAGTCGTCCTCGCCAAGTATTTTCACAATTTGAGTAATATTTGTATTTTGTTCTCTAAGCCTGACAATTTTTTCCTTTTGCTCATTTGTTAATCGACCCATGGTTGAAAATATTATCTTACAGTAAAAGGTCTTGCAATAGTCGCAAAAATACAAAACATTTCTAATAGCCAATGAGCAACGATCTATTTCGATCCTCTGTGCAACTAGCCAGTCCGATATTGATAAAATACAATACATTTGAAAACGCCAATGAGCATGCAGTATTTTGGATTCACCATTAACAAAGGGCAAATTTAAATACTGAGCAGCCAATCGGTGACGAGTGATTTTGATCCGTTTTTAAACAAAGCAACTCCAAGGTGCACTATAAAAGCGACCAAGTCTTTTAAAACACCACAGTAACTTGATTACTCTGCTAAACGCCACGTGCACTCTCACCAGTTTTTGTCAGCAACAAAGTTAAAATGTCTGCAAGACTATGTCGCCAGAGGCAATTACCGTCAAAGGCATTGTTTTACTTCCATGAGGAGGGCAAGACTGGCATTGCCCCTACACGGCTGATAATAGAAAAAGATGCAGCTGCAGTTGGAACAGACGTTACTGTCAACTGGCAGGGGGAGCATGTTCCTGCCAAAATTATTGCATTAAGTGGTAAGTATAGTTGTAACAATCTTGTAATATTAAACTGTTCAACTCCGTTAAATATATGAGGCAATAATTTTTGTGTTTTATTTTCCTGCGTAGATCATCATCACGTCTTACATGAGGAGGATCTTACCTTTTCTTGCCAAACGCTTGGGAGTGACGACAAGGAAAACCAGTCAACAAGGAAAAAGAAACCGCGCAAAGTAAGTTGAGATCTCTTAGTGTCAAAGAAACTTCAAGAGCACAGAAAACAGTGCTTACTATGATTGTTACTGTAATAGACATTTTACGCAATTAGAACGCTAATTAGTTTTTCGAGTGAGCGCTCTCCACTTCGTACCGTAAATTAAGTCAACTAGACAGGGAGATTATTTAGAATCACAAACAATTCGCTTTAGTGGGAGATTGCTCCAAGAAAGAATAGATCGCTTAAGTCAGTTAATCCCGTAACATTTTTAGGTTCGCGTTTTCAAATCTTAAGGATAATTGAGTCAGCGAACGGTTAAGTTCGCACAATTTGCAGAAAAAATCTTAAATCACACTTTGAATTAGAGAAAATAATTCCTTTACGCTTGCATCAGCTTGAGAAAAATAGTTCAGTCACGCTTGCATTCAACTTTTTGAGATGTTTGAGTCATTTAAAGGTTAAGTTCGCACGATCTGCGGAAAAAGAATTATTGAGATGATTGAGTCATTGCGTTCTTCTCTTTGTACCGTAAATTAAATCGAGTAGATAGTGAAATTGTTTACTGTGCGAAATAGTCCTTAAATAAGATTGTATGGTAATACAACACTAGAGTGTATAGAATCACAAACAATTCGCTTTATGGGGAGATTTTGCGGAAAGAAAATCTTAAATCACACCTTGAATTAGAGAAAATAATCCCTTTACGCTTGCATCGGCTTTTTGAGATGACTGAGTCATTTAAAGACTAAAGTTCACACAATTTGCGGAAAAAATTATTAGTCACACCTTGAATTAGCATAAGTTCACACATTACGCGTGGGTTGAACATAAAAACTAAAAACAATAATGCCTGAACATTTTAAGTTGCCGAAAAAATCTTAAGTCACACCTTATGTTCGCACAATGGGTTGAACGCTAACTTAAGAAAAATAGCTCCATAACGCTTAGTTGAGAAAAATAGTTCAGTTACGCTTGCATTCAACTTTTTGAGATGTTTGAGTCATTTAAAGGCTAAGTTCGCACGATCTGCGGAAAAAAAGAATTATCCTCTTTGTACCGTCAATTAAATCGAGTAGATAGTGAAATTGTTTACTGTGCCAAATAGTCCTTAAATAAAATTGTATGGTAATACAACACTAGAGTGTATAGAATCACAAACAATTCGCTTTATGGGGAGATTGCTCCAAGAAAGAAAAGATCGCTTAAGTCAGTTAATCCGGTAACATTTTTCGGTTCGCATATTCAACTCTCAAGGATAATCGAGTCAGTGAACGGTTAAGTTCGCACGATTTGCGGGAAAAAAAGTCTTAAATCACACTTTACGCTTGCATCAGCTTTTTTGAGATGACTGAGTCATTTAAAGACTAAAGTTTGCACGATTTGCGGAAAAAATTATTAGTCACACCTTGAATTAGCATAAGTTCACACATTACGCGTGGGTTGAACATAAAAACTAAAAACAATAATGCCTGAACATTTCAAGTTCACCTACATGTAACAGTGAAAGCAAGAAGCACAAACACAAAATTGCATTCAACTTTTTGAAGTGTTTGAGTCATTCAAAGGTTAAGTTCGCACGATTTGCCGAAAAAATCTTAAGTCACACCTTATGTTCGCACAATACGCGTGGGTTGAACGCTAACTTGAGGAAAATAGCTCCATAATGCTTAGTTGAGAAAAATAGTTCAGTTACGCTTGCATTCAACTTTTTGAGATGCTTGAGTCATTTAAAGGCTAAGTTCGCACGATGTGCGGAAAAAGAATTATCCTCTTTGTACCGTCAATTAAATCAAGTAGATAGTGAAATTGTTTACTGTGCCAAATAGTCCTTAAATAAAATTGTATGGTAATACAGCACTAGAGTGTATAGAATCACAAACAATTCGCTTTATGGGGAGGTAGCTTTTTCCCGCACGATTTGCGGGAAAAAAAGTCTTAAATCACACTTTACGCTTGCATCAGCTTTTTTGAGATGACTGAGTCATTTAAAGACTAAAGTTCGCACGATTTGCGGAAAAAATTATTAGTCACACCTTGAATTAGCATAAGTTCACACATTACGCGTGGGTTGAACATAAAAACTAAAAACAATAATGCCTGAACATTTCAAGTTCACCTACATGTAACAGTGAAAGCAAGAAGCACAAACACAAAATTGCATTCAACTTTTTGAAGTGTTTGAGTCATTCAAACGTTAAGTTCGCACGATTTGCCGAAAAAATCTTAAGTCACACCTTATGTTCGCACAATACGCGTGGGTTGAACGCTAACTTGAGGAAAATAGCTCCATAATGCTTAGTTGAGAAAAATAGTTCAGTTACGCTTGCATTCAACTTTTTGAGATGCTTGAGTCATTTAAAGGCTAAGTTCGCACGATGTGCGGAAAAAGAATTATCCTCTTTGTACCGTCAATTAAATCAAGTAGATAGTGAAATTGTTTACTGTGCCAAATAGTCCTTAAATAAAATTGTATGGTAATACAACACTAGAGTGTATAGAATCACAAACAATTCGCTTTATGGGGAGGTAGCTCCAAGAAAGAAAAGATCGCTTAAGTCAGTCCATCCCGTAACATTTTAGCTTCGCGTATTCAACTCTCAAGGATAATCGAGTCAGTTAGCGATTAAGTTCGCAGGATTTGCGGAAAAAAAATCTTAAATCACACCATGAATTAGAGAAAATAATTCATTTACGCATCAACTTTTTCAGATGACCGAGTCATTGAACGGCTAAGTTCGCACGATTTGCAGAAAAAAAAAAACTGTTAGTCACACCTTGAATCGGCATAAGTTCACACATTACACGTGGGTTGAACGTAAAAACTAAAAACAATAATGCTGAGTATAACGAACTATGCTGGGTTGGATAACTTGAGAAAAATAGTTCGATAATTCTTCAAGTCAGTAAGAGTCGCTTTTGCTGGTTTTTTTCAAAATAACTAATTCAATGAAAGGTTAAGTTCATAATAATAGTTGACATTAAGAGCCTTTCACCCTTCTTGAAGTGTTTTGAATGTAGTGAACTGAAGAGTTAATAACTGTACTTTTTTTTTTACTTCAGGATACGCAGAAAACAATAATTGACGCTACGAAGGATACGTCAAAGAAAAGTAAGAAGAATGGAGGCAAAAAGGTAACTTGAAAACAGATCTATTTTTATGCTAAAGGGGGCAAGTTTCTAAAGAAACTGTGGTGCTGCGTCGGTGGGAGTATTACAAGATAATTTGGTTTTATCAACTGGGTTGATAATGTGAATTGGCCACCGTAAAGAGATTCGGAAGCTGACGTTTCGAGCGTTAGCCCTTCGTCGGAGCGAATCGCTTCCCCTCCGACGAAGGGCTAACGCTCGAAACGTCAGCTTCCGAATCTCTTTACGGTAGACAATTCACATTATCAACCCAGTTGATAAAACCAAATTATCTATTTTTATGCTGATTACGAAAGTCATGACAACATGTGCAATTGTACCATACCAGAGTACTTTTACAGCAGCCTCTCATTATATTACGTTGACTTATTTTTCTTTTCCATTGGCTTGGCAGGATGAATGTCATGTACTCCTAGCAGTAGAGCCACCTAATAACCAGGATAGAGGCGAAAAGGTAACTTACTTGATTGGGATTTTACTTTCACATATTTAGATCTACATGTATTTTTTTAGTGACTTCAGTGTACTGAGATGCTATATCATTAGGATCGCCATACATGTTCTGGCTTGCAAATATTTTTTTAAAAAGGCTGTCCTGAAACTGAACTGTTAATTATCTCCAGTTTCATTTATTTCCCCTTTACTTAAGTTTTCAACTTCTTTTATCTCCTACAGGATGAACCTCAGGAAGTAATTTCTGTAGAGCCAGAGGACCAAGAGCCTGCCCGACCCGAGTTGCCTCCTCTGCGGTCACCGCCACTGCCGACATCAACGCCAAGGCCTAAACGTTTCCAAGACCAGCTAAGTTTCCTCGATGATCTTCTCGGGAAGAAAGAGGACAACGAAGTGGTACATGAGAAGCTAGATATACTAATAGAAAACCAAAAAGTAGTGCTAGAAAACCAGAAGGCATTGTTTAAATTAATGGGGCATTTTATGAAGGGAGGGAGTGTTAGGACACAGGAAAGAACAAATGTGCGTGAAGAAATTAGTCATGGCTTAGGGCGTATTGCAAGTATTTCGGTGGGGAGGGATAGGGAAAAGACAAGTTTTGTTTCAAGGGACATTGTTGATGTTATTGGGGAGTCGTCGGAATATGGAGGAAATTTAGGGCGCTCTTCAAATGTTTCTGAGGATTTGATTGGTGTGGGGGAGGAGTATAGGGGAAATAACACTGTTTCATCGGGGTTTGGAGGGAATTTACCTGATTTAGGGGACATTTCAAATGTTCTCGGGGATTCAATAATAAGTTCGGGGGAAGAGTATCGGGGAAGGAGTTTAGTGGACATTTCAAATGTCATTGGGAGATCAAACAGTTTGGGAGAGGAGTCTAGGGGAAGTAAAAATATTTCACGGGAAGAGTCATCGGGAGAGGAAGGGGAAAAATTTATGGGGGAGGCATTACTTTTGAAGCGGTCTAGTTGCAGTGTGGGAAATTTCGCAGCAAAGTTTTTAAATGTTATTTTCACGCCAGAGGAGTTAGTTAACCGAAATTGTACTGGGACTAGGGGGAAAGGGAGCCTGGATGCTGGGAAACTAGGTATAATAAAAAAGTATGTTTTAAAACTGTATCCATGTGCACCGGCACTAGAGGAGACAGTGTGGAGAAAATGTGTAGTGGCAATTGACGAGTTTCTGCGAAGGAAAAAGCGGGATGGGCGGCAGGAGTAACTAAGGTTATATAAGGTCATATTCTTTTAAGGTTTAAAAATACTATAGTTGTAGTCAGGCATGATAATAATAAGAAATAAAAAATGTGTTGTCACTGACTAAAACTTTGTGTGGACGTTTCGGTTAAAATACCGAAACATCCACACAAAGTTTTTTAGTCAGCGACAACACATTTTTTTTTATTTCTTTTTATTCTTTTAAGGTATTTGAGTGTTCTGAAATATTCCTAGGCCAGTTTCTTAGCTTGTCCCTCGACAAAACATTCCTGGGAAACGCACCAAATTGGCCAAGCTGAAAACTTACCTGTACCGTATTCGCCTCGGGTTCTCTTAGAATTAACAATTGATCTGGAAATTCCAGTACACTCAACTATTCATTACTCTTCGAAACAAAAAGTTTTCCTTTATGCGAGTCTTGATTAATTAGTTTATGAATGTCCAGATCAAATATTGTTACGTGTATATGCAAATACCAGTACAAATAAAAATAGTGTGTTGAATGAATAAACAATGTGCTGTTTGTGTCGTTTCTAATTACGGTCAGTACAAAATGCAGACTGCAGACCGGGTACAAAATGCAGACTAGGTACAGACTGCAGATTGAGTACAAAATTCAGACTGACAAGACAAACGTTTTTTTTTTTACGTCAAAAACGTGTCGACATTTGATTTTATAACTTAGAGGGATGAGTCAACATGAGCTACCAGATTAGAGTATTTTGCCAAAGGGTAATAAGCTTAAAAACTTTTTTGTTTTAAAAAACGTACTGAGGTCGACACAATAAACTGTTCACCCATGCGAAAACCTTTCATCGAGTAGTCACGGCCGCAACTGACCGCGACCACATCAGGTTAATTTATGACAACAAGATATTTTGTACCACGCTGTTTTGATGTTCACTGAAACGCCCCTCCGTTAAACTGACGAAACTGCTTGTTAGATGTTTGAATGCTCCTTGAATGTCATTTTAGGTTAACTTAGGGTTCGAATGACTTGCGTTTGTGGCATTCTGAAAGCTCATCCGCAGTCAGGCTGTTACTCCACGCTGATTGGATGATGGTAAAGAATGCATCCAATCAGCATGGAGCAAACAGCGTGACTGGTGCTCTTAGCACATGAAAACCCGACCTCGAATGCTGGACGCTTCGAAAGCTGTGTCTTTCGGTTTCCCAGAGTTTTATTTAACTGCTTCCCTTGATGTGCTTTTGAAGGTCTACCTAGTGGTGACTAAACTTGGTTTTACTCAACATTTTAGTAAATCGAAAGCTCTATCAACCAAAATGAACGCAGTAAACTGAAGTCTCGGATGTCAAAGATCGCTAACATGATGTATTTCAGACTTTCGCCGTTTCGACGTTAATTTACCTTGCTTTTGTGTAAATTTAAATCTGGAAATGTTGTCAGAGAAGACAATGTTCTCAATTACCAAAGGATAGTACTATTGAAAAGGCGAAAAATTGAGAAGACTTCAAAAGCTAGCCCACGACTTCGCTCCCGGCCCGAGTGGCGTTTCGCGTGAAGCTCGGGCCGCAAGTTAGATATTTGCGTTTGTAGTTCACAGAAATGTGTTTAACTTTTCGCTGTTTCCGTTACATTTTGGTCGTTTGCAACTTGTTTGAAAATATCACGTTGCCGAAAACTACTTTTGTACACGAACATGCGATATGTTTGTTCGACATGAATAGAGCAATCAATGGATACACGGAGTATCTTACAGTGACATTCGATGATACTTACATGTGAGTATAGTAGCACCGTCTTTGATATGCACGCTGGCTTCTTGCGAGTAATATATTCCAGACTAAATGCTTCAGTGATTCTCGAGAGAAACGAGACGCGTCTCGAGAGAAACGAGACTCGTCTCGAGAGAAACGAGACGCGTCTCGAGAGAAACGAGACGCGTCTCGCGAGAAACGAGACGAGAGGTGGTAACTTACATTTGAGCGGTACTGTAACAAGCTGCATGTTTCTCTCGTTCTAAGGCGTTTGTTGTTGACCGAATATCTTATTCAAAACGGGTTAAGGAAAAAGTGAGCGGAGTGATATGAAATTAACATAACGTATCTCAAGAAAAACATAACACGGGATAAGCGTTTCTTGTTGCCCGAGTATCTATTCCACCTTCTTCTAAGCTTGCGTGTCCATAGAAAGATAAAACGGGAGGACAATATTCCAGTCCACTGAACACTCTTTGTATTAACCTTGTAGCGAAGAACTCACGTTATTAACATAGTTAATAAACTGTATATAAAAACAACGAATACACCTCGTTCTTTCATCCACTTGGCCGAAATGGCAAAGACGCCCGCCGTGGCAGTATTAGAATGCTAAACACGCTCTTTTTTGAAACCCCGACGGCGTAGAATCGGTACATTACCTTCAACAAGAAAGATTCTTGTTCTAAAATGCTTTCAACGATTTTTTATCGTACGCTTGTCTTTTGGATGATAAAGGGCGATAATATTCCACCAATCTACAAACCTAACAAACACGTGCGGATAAATGCTTCTACCGCAGTCCCACAGTGGTCATGATTAACATAATAACTCTATATAAAAACTACGAATACACCTCGTTATTTCATCCACTGTGGCCGACATGGTAAAGAACGCCCGCCGTCGTAGTTATTAGAAAGCTAAACAAGGTCTTTTCTGAAACCTTATTTTTTGTTCTGCATAGAACAAATGCTTGAGAACGAACCATTACAGTGTGATATCCATTCTTGTGTTTCGTTAATCCCACATCGGTCGTGGCTTATTCTGAAACGCTATCAGCGATATTTTAGCGCATGCCTGTCTTTGGGATGATAAAGCGCAAGGAAAATCACCATTCTACAACGATGTGGCGTATTAAATTGTCCTAAAACTCAAAGTAGAATTCATAAAAAATTTAAAGGACATTTCGGACCTCTTACATAACGGCATGTCTGTTGATACAGAAAGGTCAGCGGTCCCATGCTGCTTAGTTCCTTTAATGTTTACCTCCTTTTATCTTTTTTTTTTGCGCAAAGTGACTGTGTAAATCGGCATACCTATTAAGTGTTTGTGCTAGGGACCATCAGATTGCTTGTAAGTATACGCGTTGTCAATTTATTTCCACTTCGTTGCCTTTGATTTCAATTTCAATTTCCTTCGTGTTTACACCCTCCATATATTTTGTAGTTGCAGAAACATCAACATACCTATCTGTATGCTGCATTCTTTATTGGCAACCGTTATTAAAGGCTATGGAAACTTCAGACAATTCGATATTAAGTGGCTACCCTGCTTTGCGTGGACCTGTGAGTTTAATAGTAAATATTAACACTAAAGTTCGTGTTGGAAAATCTTTGCAAATTTGCAGGAAGCTTCCGTGGAATAACCTTTTATGCACGTTGTAACCCATGAGAACTAAAAAACACAACTTATTTCCACATACAAATGAGTTCTCCCAACGTCCGTACCCCTATTAAAGGACATTCCACTGTTGCAAGCAGTCAATAACCATGAGATGTTCATACTTCAAGTTTAATTAACCTTGCTCATCTCACTAGAGATAGAGGAAATAACTTGAATGGAATTTAAGTTTGATGTGAGGTGAAGGTGAAATGTACTTCACTTTAATGTTCTGGTTTATCTTACATTTACTATTTAGGCCTATCAAAAGATACATAAGATATATAATCCATGCTTTTGCAAATTGAACTGAACATCACAATTTGGGTTATTTTAATCAAGGACTTTCATCTGACTCTTTGAATAATTTCCTTTCATTTCTTTGATGGGCTAGCAAATTTTCGTAAATATCGCAGTTTCCCTAAATTTCATTGATTTTGTCTATGGTCTTGCAGATGTCAGCAGATTTAGCAGTTTTTGTAAATTTCGTAACTTTCGATGGGCCTTCCCTGCAACCCTTCGAATGAATTTCGTTGATCGAATGAATTTCGTTGATTTTGCAAGTGGTGTGGCAAATTATCGTAAATTTTGCAGTTTTCGTAAATTTCGTAATTTTCGTAACTTTCGATGGGTCTGCCCTGCAACTCTTTGACTACATTTCGTTGATATTGTTACAGGTATGGCGAATTATCATAAATTTCGCAGTTTTCGCAAATTTCGTATCTTTCAATGGGCCTTCCTGGCAACCCTTTGAATGAATTTCATTGATTTTGTAAGTGGCCTGGATATTATCGTAAATTTCGCAGTTTTCGTAAATTTCGTAACTTTCGATGAGCCTTCCCTGCAACTTTTTGAATAAATTTCGTTGATTTTGTCAATGGTCTTGCGAATTATCGTAAAATTCGAAAAATTTCGCAATTCTCGTAACTTTCGATGGGTCTGCCCTGCTACTGTTTGAATACATTTCGTTGATATTGTAACAGGTATGGCGAATTCTTGTAAATTTTGCAGTTTTTGCAAATTTTGTAATTTTTGTAAGTATCTTATCTTTTGATGGGCCTTCCCTGCAACCATTTGAATAAATGTCGTTGATTTTGTAGGTGGCCTGGCGAATTATCGTAAATTTCACAGTTTTCGTAAATTTCGTAATTTTCGTAATATTCGCAATTCTCGTAACTTTCGATGGGCCTTCCCAGCAACTTTTTGAATAAATTTCGTTGATTTTGTCAATGGTCTTGCGAATTATCGTAAATTTCGCAGTTTTCGTAAATTTTGTAATTTTCGTACCTTTCGATGGTCCTTCCCTGCAACCCTTTGAATGAATTTCGTTGATTTTGTAAGTGGCCTGGCGAATTATCGTAAATTTCGCAGTTTTCGTAAATTTCGTAATTTTTGTAATATTCGCAATTCTCGTAACTTTTGATGGGCCTTCCCTGCAACTTTTTGAATAAATTTCGTTGATTTTGTCAATGGTCTTGCGAAGTATCGTAAATTTCGCAGTTTTCGTAAATTTCGTAACTTTCGATGGGCCTTCCCTACAACCCTTTCAACCCTTTGAATGAATTTCGTTGATTTTGTAAGTGGCCTGGCAAATTATTGTAAATTTCGCAGTTTTCGTAAATACCGTAATTTTCGCAATTCTTGTTACTTTCGATGGGCCTTCCCTGCAACTTTTTGAATAAATTTCGTTGATTTTGTCAATGGTCTTGCGAATTCTTGAGAAATTTCGCAGTTTTCGTAAATTTCGTCATTTTTGCAATTCTCGTATCTTTCAATGGGTCTGCCCTGCATCTCATTGAATACATTTCGTTGATATTGTAACAGGTACGGCGAATTATCGTAAATTTCGCAGTTTTAGCAAATTTTGTAATTTTCGTATCTTTCGATGGGCCTTCCCTGCAACCCTTTGAATAAATTTCGTAAATATTGTAATTGCTCTGGCGAGTTATCTTAAATTTTGCAGTTTTCGTAAATTTCGTAATTTTTCCAATTGTCGTAACTTTCGATGGGCCTTCCCAACCCTCTGAATAAATTACATAGACTCTGCCAATGGTCTTGCGAATTATCGTAAATTTCGCAGTTTTCGTAGCTGCGTTCAATCCTGGACATTACTCCACATACCCCAAGAAATCCTTCAGTGCGTGCATTTTGTATGTCGCTCAATTGAAGTGAATATGGTTTGCCTAAACCCTGAAAACCGTTTCCAAAGTCTAAGTAATTACTGCTGGAAGATTTGTTACTGACCATTTTTCGAAGGAACTTTCCCTCGAGTGTTTCGTCTGACACCGCCTCAATCATGCATGGCAGTTTTCTAAACAATCCAATACCGCACGCTATCTGCAGTTCAACTCGTTGAGTTCCATGAAAGAGTTTGAGCAGTTTCCCATTCATGTTCTCAAAGGGAAAACAGGACTGGCACCACAAAGGTCCTAGATTAAAAAGAGGCCTTTTTGGTTTGGAGTACTCAAAAATGGCTTAAAGTGCTACTACGACGAAATTTTCATATTTTTTTTCCGACCATTTTCCTCAAAAACATAAAATATAGATCCAAAGTAAGGTAAATTACCATGAATCGGTTCCGTCTTTTTTCTGCCTTGATATAACCCTCCAAAAATCGTAAAAACACGTCCGCCATTGCTTCGTTCGTAAACCTAGAGTCCGCTGTATTTTACATCAGCGGTGTTTCTTGTGACGTTATCCAATCAACTCCCTCTCGCTTGAGCTACAGAAATTCACAGAGTCAGTATGGATTCACCTTGCGTATCGTCGGATAACGAGTCCGAACAAAGCTTTAATTTAGATGATGTGACATGCATTCATGACGATGATGATAGAGAGCTTCTGGCAACTGAAGAAGAGGCAGCTAGGTGAGTAGTTATACAGTTGGGGGTATAAGCGCATTTACCAACACAGATTTCAAATACTGATTCCAAGGTCAAACAAAACCCAAGGTCAAATATGAAATTAAATAAATAGATTAATCCTTTAACCAATACTGAAAATAAAAATTTAAACTAAAGATATAAACAATACTGATTCCAAGGTCAAACAAAACCCAAGGTCAAATATGAAATTAAATAAATAGATTAATCCTTTAACCAATACTGAAAATAAAAATTTAAACTAAAGATATAAACAATACTAAAACACAGAAGCCAAGGTCAAATCTTATCAGCTTATTCAGTCGGCTTATTCAGTCGGCTGAATCAAATCAATTTTCATACCTAGGTTATGTCTGGAAAGATAGACAAAAATAATTATATTTTTGGCTACCCAATAGATAGCGAATTACAGCATATTTTTACTGTATTTATCAACACAAACTTAATTGTATTTCTCTACAATATATATTTAGATAAAAATCAAATTCTTAATTCAGTCGGCTTATTCACTTTCTGATTCATTTTCTTCTGCAATGACTTTTAATTTTTTTGTGTTTTGTTTATTGATGTCTAGTTTTTTAATTAATTCACTCTTCAAATTTGTTAGTCTGTATTTAAATTCTTCAGCAATGTCTTCAAACATTGAATGAAATTCTTTACTATATACTTGTTCAAATTTCTGTTCATCTATTGTGTCTCCATCTATTTCACGACTGATTATATATTTATAATTTTCTATGGAGTGTTCGTGTATTTTGTCGATGATTTCAATTAAACCTAATAAAGTTTCTTTTTCAAAGCTTTCAATTTTTCGTTCATATTTTTTTTTTAAATAACCCTCATATATTGAATCCATTGTATATATTGTATATTATACATTATTTTTTTAAATTGCATGCGTCCAGAATATCGATCTTTCATTGTGTGACTTTCTTGGAAAACCAGATGTTATATTCGGGTATTCCCCGCTGTCATTGAAGTGGGTATGTAAATTTTGTCTGATGCATAAGACAAAATTTCATTGGTCACCTGCAGAAAAAGATATTTCCCTCAACCAATCATATAACGATAAGTATCAAGTGTTTTAATTATAAATTTTGTGAGTAAAATATTTTGACAATCTTTACTCAATAATTTTACTCACAAGTATAATCTTTACTCAAAGTGGAAGAGTGTACTTGTCCATATTGTGATCAACTATTAGTAGAAGTTAACAAAGCGGCTGAGTTATGTTGTGGTGAACGGGATATTGAAACTGTGAATGGTATGAATGTTTGTATTAATTGTGGCTTAGTTCATAGTTGTGAATATTTCACACCATACTTTGACTTCCATGAAAATTTGTATAGGATACGACGAAAATCAATATATCATCGGAAATACCATATTGAGAATGTGTTGGATAGTATATCAAGTAAGAATAATATTCAATTAACTTACCACCAGAGAAAGTGTATCCACAAGGTATTCATTGAGATGGACAGTGTTTTACACAAAGTTGGCGATGGACGCAAACGTATTATGAGTATCAAATATATTATCAAACAATTATTCAAGATGCTTGGGCTTCCTTACAAAGATATTAATGTAACGAAGTCGAAGAGGACATTAAAATCTTATGAACAATATTGGGAAAAGATTCAATCATTGATAGGTGATAGAATTCAGTCGATGGTTAACGTATGAATTTTTCATCGTATTTTATCAAATATTTGTCAACAATTGGACTGTTGTCTGTCACATAATCATCTATGTTTTTCATTGTATTGTAAATGTGATGTGGATTGAACTCTCCACTTCTCATAATGTCTTTTATTTCATTTAATAAATGCTGATAACTTTGATAAGCATATGTACAATTTTGGATCTTAAGATCAAGATCCTTATGTTTCATCCAACCATGAATCAAGAGTGCTACTGTACTTATGGTAATCAAACTAATACCGCCGGTTGCTATACTGGAAGCAAAACCTCCAGATGCAAATACTATGGATAGTGAGTTCCCCAATAATTTCCATTTTTTGAGGCGTTTTGATGCTTGTTTATGAGCCCAACACTTTTTATGATATGAGTGGTAGTAAGATTTTAATTCTTCAATCTGTTCTTCTGTCAGTTTGTCTGAAATGTGATTCCAGTTGAATATGCTTTTTCGGTGTTCTTTCATATATATTGTTTATATTATGATCTTTTTGGATAAGCAATATATCAATCCGGAAATCTGGCCGCATAATGGAGATCGTTTCACACATTTTGGTGTTTTGTTTTTGTGAATGACATAAGTATATCCTCGGTCTAATTGATGATGGCTATAGAATCGACCAAAAGCATCATGTAGAATGCTATGTGAGTGTAATATGTCAGACCAATTGAATATTCTTTCAAGGAAATGTGTGAGGCATCCATTTCCAGGACCAATTAGATCGATTTCGTTGTTATTTAGCTCAAGTACCCTATCAATTGATATGAGTGTATCGAAATTATTGAGGTAAAGATATTGATACACTAAAGCTGACTTTAGTATAACATCATTCACCTTTTCGTATTTTGGTTTGGTTATTTCAAATAAGCAGTTGACGTATTTGATTGTATCACTTATCATATATATGTGTTATATATTAATGAATGAGTCACTATTCTTTTTGATTTTTCAGTATTTGTTCATACCATTCAATATTTCAAGGAATAATATTTTTTTATATTGAATACCATTCGCAGGTGAAGTATTTAAACTGATTCCAGTTCGTTGAATATAGTATGATGAGCTGATCTTAATTTTGTTAGTGTTTGTTGATATTGGTTCAATGTATGATTCTTTCAAAAAATCTCTATCATTGTTGAGATGTAAGTTGTACATTCAGAAATGTGGAGCTACGCTATTGGTTGGTGCCTGGCAATGTGAAAAACAACAGAATGAATTAGTTGAATGAAAAGCGTTCGTTGATACCGTGAGGATTAAGAGTGCCGATTTGAAAAATAAATCTTTGTTCAAGAGTTTTACGGCTTTCTGTGCCTCCTTGATGTAGGGAGAGGCCGCAGACTGCCATATGTTGCTTAGAATGATTCGGCATATTAAAGTGTCTAGCAACCGGTTTAGAAGCGTCTTTATCGTCTTTCTCTACGTCGCGAAGGTGTTCTCGGAAACGGTCGCCTAGTCGTCTACCTGTTTCGCCGATATATAACTTTTTGCAAAGAGTGCAAGTTATACAGTAGATGACATTGGCTGAGGTACAGGTAAATTGATCTGTGATCTTAATGGATCGCTTGGGTCCCGACAATTTCTCAACGTTGTAAATGAAAGGACATGTTTTACATCGCGCGCGTGCGCATTTAAAAGTTCCAGGTTGTTCAGTCGTTTTGAATGCACTTCTAACTAAAAAGTTACCTATGTTTTTGTCGCGTTTGAATGAAATTAATGGCGGTTGCGAAAAGATTCTACCAGTATCGGGATCATTTTGAAGTAATTTAAAGTTTTTCAGAATTCTACAATGTCGCTCTGAACTGTCTAAAATCTGTCCAGCTATCTTAGTTCAATCTATTCGCACCAAAATTCAGGAGGTCAATTCTAAACTTTTTAACCATTTACACCAAATTAAGGCCCATAAACTTGAACAATTAACAGGTCCTCCTATTTCTTGTGACTCGTCACTTGAAAGCCTTAGCACCGTAGTTACTATTCCAGAAAATCTTTCGCTTTCCGATGCAGAGAAATCCGTCCTTAGTAAGGGCTTGAATTTTGTTCCTATATCCAAAAACCTTGACGAATTCTCGGTTAAGCAAGATGTTGAAAAATTTCTTCGCCGCGTTCAACTTAAAGCCTTTTTCCATGACAAAGAGGATGATTCTAACACCTCGGACAAAGATATTTTCGAGACGCTTCAGACTCGAAAATCGAAGTGGACTCCCCCAGAGGGCCAGTTCGCCTCTTTAGATTTTTTCATCAACAAATGCCGTCATGACATCAACAAACTAAATTTCAATCGTAACACCAAATTTTCAAACCTTTCTTCGGAAGAGAGGGCGGCGCTTAAAAAAAAAAAAATCTTAGTAAGCGCAAAGACATAATTGTGAAAGCGGCCGACAAAGGCGGCGCTTTGGTTGTTTGGCGGGCCGACCTCTACCAAAAAGAAGCTTTGCGGCAACTTTCCGACACCTCTTTTTATGCCAAAGTTGATAAAGATCTCACTTCCACTAACCAACAAATTGTCAAGAGCACCATTAACGAACTTATAGTAAAACAAGATTTACCGGCTACTGCTACAAATCTCATCATCACCACTCCTAGAACTTCATGTATTTACTTTTTGCCTAAAATTCACAAACCTAACAACCCAGGCCGACCTATCGTCTCTGCGTGTAGTTGCCCTACCGAACTCATTTCTAGCTATTTAGACAAAATTATGGCACCTATCGTCAGATCCTTACCGTCTTATGTTAAAGACAGTCAACACGCCCTTCAAATTTTTTGCGATTTCAATTTCCTGGGTGAAGACAAACTTATTTTTACTATGGACATTACATCCCTTTACACCGTCATCCCTAATGGCGAAGGTCTTCTAGCCCTCAAACATTTTTTTGATTTACGCACTGTTAAGGAACCAAGCTCGGAAACACTGCTCCGCCTGGCTGAACTAGTTTTAACACTAAATTGTTTTTCATTCGCTACCAGTTATTGTAAACAAATCAATGGTGTGGCCATGGGCACCAAAATGGGACCCAGCTACGCCAATCTTTTCGTAGGCTACATTGAACACGAATTTTTTAATCAATACAACGGCCCTAAACCTGAGCTATACCGTCGCTACATTGACGATTGTGTCGGCGCCACTTCCTCTACCAGAGAGGAACTCAATCAATTTATAACTGCTGTTAATTCGTTTCATCCGGCTCTTAAGTATACCTGGGAAATTTCCAATACTTCTTTGGCATTTCTAGATATCAAAGTTTCTGTCGAAGGCAACGGTTTATGCACCAGTGTGCACTACAAACCCACAGATTCTCATAGCTATTTGTTGCATTCATCTTCACATCCATCACACGTCAAGAATTCTATTCCTTATTCTCAGTTTCTTAGACTTCGTCGCCTTTGTAGTGAGGACTCTGATTTTTCCTTTAAATCAGAGGAAATGTGCAATTTTTTCGACAAACGTGGATATCCTGCCTCTGTTGTTCAAGCAGGCCATCATCGTGCCCAACAAATTGATCGGCAGTCAGCACTACAAACGTCTCAGAAGGAGAATAATAATAGAATTCCATTCACCCTCACATTTCACCCTCACAATCACGCAGTAAAATCCATCATTCTCAAAAACTTTAAATTACTTCAAAATGATCCCGATACTGGTAGAATCTTTTCGCAACCGCCATTAATTTCATTCAAACGCGACAAAAACATAGGTAACTTTTTAGTTAGAAGTGCATTCAAAACGACTGAACAACCTGGAACTTTTAAATGCGCACGCGTGCGATGTAAAACATGTCCTTTCATTTACAACGTTGAGAAATTGTCGGGACCCAAGCGATCCATTAAGATCACAGATCAATTTACCTGTACCTCAGCCAATGTCATCTACTGTATAACTTGCACTCTTTGCAAAAAGTTATATATCGGCGAAACAGGTAGACGACTAGGCGACCGTTTCCGAGAACACCTTCGCGACGTAGAGAAAGACGATAAAGACGCTTCTAAACCGGTTGCTAGACACTTTAATATGCCGAATCATTCTAAGCAACATATGGCAGTCTGCGGCCTCTCCCTACATCAAGGAGGCACAGAAAGCCGTAAAACTCTTGAACAAAGATTTATTTTTCAAATCGGCACTCTTAATCCTCACGGTATCAACGAACGCTTTTCATTCAACTAATTCATTCTGTTGTTTTTCACGTTGCCAGGCACCAACCAATAGCGTAGCTCCACATTTCTGTATATAAACCACACACAACCCACAATTCCTTGATTCGCTCCGACGAAGGGCTAACGCTCGAAACGTCAGCTTCCAAATCTCTTTACGGTGGACAATTCACATTATCAACCCAGTTGATAAAACCAAATTATTTAAGCTTATTAGCCTTTGGCAAAATACTCTAATCTGGCAGCTCATGTTGACTCATCCCTCTAAGTTATAAAAGCGAATGTCAACACGTTTTTGACGTAAAAAAAAACGTTTGTTTTGTCAGTCTGAATTTTGTACTCGATCTGCAGTCTGCAGTTTGTACCTAGTCTGCATTTTGTACCTGGTCTGCAGTCTGCATTTTGTACTGACCATAATTAGAAATGACACAAACAGCACATTGTTTATTCATTCAACACACTATTTTTATTTGTACCGGTATTTGCATATACATGTAACAACATTTGATCTGGACATTCATAAACTAATTAATCAAGACTCGCATAAAGGAAAACTTTTTGTTTCGAAGAGTAATGAATATTTGAGTGTACAGGAATTTCCAGATCAATTGTTAATTCTAAGAGGGGATAGTCCACATGAGCTACTGACGAAACTGCTTGTTAGATGTTTAAAAAATGCTCTGTGAAAATCGTTTTACGCGCTGTGTTCGCGCTGTGTTCAAACGACTTGCTTTCTGAAAGCTCATCCGCGGTCACGCTGTTACTCCATGCTGATTGGATGGTAGTAAAGAAAGTACGCAATCAGGGTGGAGCAAACAGCGTGACAGCTTCTCTTTGGTATACAAAATCCCAGCCGAGGATGCTGATCGCTTAGAAATTTCTCGAAAATTATTCGACAGTTAGCACTTGGATTTTTAATGGATCTTCGATTGAATTCCACGAGAAGAAGCATCAACCTTTCAGTTTATATGGTGTTCGATTTTGAAGCCGGGCGATTCAAATCTGCTTGGCACTGGAGCGGTCGAAAATTAGCCTTCCACCCCTGACTCCTTCTCATTTAAACGTGTAGACTTCACAGTCGACGCAAAATCCACCAGATCGCTCAAATTCGCCATTTTAAGCCGCAAAAGTTTTGTAACGAGTAAACAGATTAAGTGGAAAGCATAATTTCAAATTCTTCGGAAAGCTTGAGAATTAGTTTAGACAAAACGTACGCAGAATGACGCAGCATGCAATTCACGTTTACATTCGCAAATGACCCAAATTTTCGCCACTAAATGTAGGAGAAGTTTCACAAGTGTTATGTCTTTTGATCTTTCCACAACTATAAGTAAATCAGTACCGAATCATGCGGAAAAATAACATTGATACTTCATGCAGTTTCTTTCAGGAAGATACTTGCTTTGCGTTGTAAACAAGTCATTCATTCTTGTCAGTGTACAGAGGCAGGATTAGGCAGATACATGTAGCATTGTGAGAACATTTTCGCAAGTTCTGAAGTCAATTCTACGAAACATTTTGACGAATATCTGAAGTTTGGGAAGACACACAAACCTAAAAACTTGGAGAAGTGTCTTATTTAACTTCCATAATATCACAATTTCCTAACATTTTCCACTGGATGTTGTTCGATTTATTTTTTTATTGCGTGACAGTCATCTCTTATGCCAGGTTTTCACAAATAGGGCTTCAAGGACAGTGCAGGGGGGGATTAAATAGTATCCCAGAGTCCTTTGCGTTTTCAACTATATTATCAAAATTTGAAGTTACGTCATCAGTATCTCTGAGAGCGCAAACCAAGCGTATCGGTAAAGATGGCGGACAACTTCATAACGTGTTATGACGCAAAATGCTCTGCTTTTCAAATAACCAGACTGATTTACGTCCACTGCGTATCAGTAGAAGAATTTGGTGTTTATTTGAAAGGTTTCTCCTGTGCCGCACTGTGTTGCAAGGAGATTCATTGGAGTTATGCAGTAGTGATGCAACTGATGAGCTCTTCGATGGATTACTGAGTCCAGTCTTAACCCGCATAAAAGAGGTTTCAGGTTTGAGGCAACTCTGAGAAAGCCCAACCAGAAATTCTATACTGATTGACAATTGAGTAGAGACTAAGTCAAATAGTACATCATATTTTCTAATATTTACTGTGATCTTGTGACCAGAATGTGAAATAGCAAAAATGAAAGATATTATGAAAACAGCTGTTTTCATGGTTTGTAAATTGTTATTGTTTTTCTCTCAGTGAACAGAGTATGAATAAATAAACAAAATGATTATAAAAGGAATGTAACTGCTGAATTATCTTTGAGTTTGACTCTTTACTTGGTTTTTCTCTTTTAAGTTATTTTCTATCTGGGCAAACTTACTCCATATTTACAGTTTTAGCACATTTTGTGCCCTGAAGCAAAGTCGGCCTGAACTTATTTGCTACACTTTTGCTTTAGTTTGCTTACCAGGGTAAATCCATTTTGTCGTCCAGTGTAAGTACCACTGTACATGCTGGGCAAAACACATCGTGCGCACAACATTAAACAACTGTCAAACAAGAAACGGAGATTGTGGCAAACATCAAGTTTCTAACTTTGATCAGAACCCTGCTTGAAAAGGGAAGAGTACTGTCTCTCGATGATGCTCAGAAGGCACGTATGGACATCTTACATTACCACAGATGTGATTCGTCGCCTTCTCGAAAGTATTTAACGGAGCTGATTGTCACTAACATTGACAGCATTGTATTTGTATGCGCTTTTCGACGCATTTCGAGGCAGATCGATTGTTTGACAGCTGCAAAAGTTCCCACTATAGATTCCGCGGTTACCAATTTATCTAATAGTGATTTAAGGGCTGTTTTTCACTGTTCTAAGATTCTGTGCAAAGGAATCTTACAAACAGGCAGTCGGCAATTTGATGGAACATTAAATGCTGACACCAGCGAGATGATCCTGACCAAGCTCTTGATTCTGCTTCAGTGGACTCCCTTGGGTGTAGCCACTGAACTTCAAACGGAGAAGCACACAGATGAAGTCAACACAAAAGCCGTCCTTCTTGCCTAGCAAATTATGTACGAGGTTACAACACACTGACAGGTGAAGCATGAACCCAAATCTGACACAGATGACAACAAGCCATTCTGCCATCAGCGTGAATATCCATTACAGGTCGGAGTCAGTATATTAGCGCATCAATAGATGCGAAGCAGATCTATAACTGACGTACTTCACAAGCTTGGCATGTCCATTGACTATACCTGAATATTACGCATCGAAACACAGCTGGCTCAAGCATCTTAAGTCATTTAAATGGTCATGGTACCTATATACCCCCAGCGCTAGCCAAAGGCCAATTTATCTACTTTGCTGTTGACAATTCTGATTTTTCAGAGGACACTCCTAAAGGAAGAAGCACTGCATGTGACAGCAATGGTTCTCTATCAGAGGTACAACATATTGAATAAATGGTTTTATAAACCACAAGAATTCATCAGAAGTGATTCATTTCCATTTTTCAAAGCTGAAATCGCCGTAGTCAATGTGTTTCACCTCACTGACAAATATGGCAGGATCGTGGATCCATTATGGTTTGGCTCTGTTAGAAAGAAAGATTCAGTCGTTGTCACCACTCTCTTCAGAATAGTTGGAAGGGCATTTCGAAGAAAGAACTTGGATACTGATGAAATTATCGCTTCCACAGAACTTCAAGCGAACAGACATTTATTAAACTTCCTTCAATTTGATTCGGAGATGGCGGCAAGTCAAAGTAAGCTGATCGGCTCTGCATAGATGCCGCAGCCTTTATTCGCAACTCCACCAGCGACCCCACCCGAAGAAACTATTGCCTTTCCAAGTTTTAATCAGCCGATAAAAGCTCTGCAGAAGCTCAACCCCTCCATAGGAGCACAGCTCTTTGTGAGACACGCTGATATTGGAAAGGTTTTGGGCTACGGGCTGCTTTATGGTCCAGATGAAAGGCATAAAAAAATTCCTGCAAGATATGTGTTATCCACTGCACTGTGCACAGTTGCCGAGAAAAAGGGAATTAAGAGTCATTGTCTGAGAAAACCAGGCAGAGGTGAAAGATGGGGGTCGACCGATTTCCTTCAATGATAATGAATGATGGTATTTGGCGACTCTCCTGTTGTTGCCTTTCATAGTTTGACCACCCCCTTGGATTTGCCCCTCACTGACCCTGACAACAATATATGCAGAATTTGAAGCTCAATAAACTATATTTCGCGTCATTTCTGGAGACTCGTATCGATTTGTGTTGTTTACCGTTTAAATTACTTTATTAAAGGAAAATAACCCGACAACATAAAACTTAATGTTTCATAGAATTTTGCAATTTCATTGCGACCGCAAATGTCTGGAGCCAAATGTGAGGTAATTTTGAAACTGTTTTTCTCAGAGGTGCGGCGTTCCGTGTGCCGGCACATAATGTACACAGAAATTTGCGGAATCATAAATGACGAAGAGAGATGTATTCATAAAGATGGAGAAAGGAGCAAAAGCAGAGGCGAAAAGAAAGGAAAAGAGAATAAACAAGGCTAACAAATATCGCAGATTGCCGTAAACACATGTAAAGCACATGTAAACAAAAGCACATGCTAACAAATATCGCAGATCGCCGTAAGCACATGTAAAAAGTGGCAGCACAGATTGTAGAGGAGCAAGTCCGGGAAGCACGTGCGTCAAGAAAATGGGCCGGCGCAGACAAAGACAAAGGCGTAACAAAAAAGGCACCTTGTCTAAGTTTGGGTTTAGTGAAGGAAATTAATCACTTTAACATAATTGTCGGAGGAAAACATTTAGGATCAGGTACTTATAGTCCTGCTACCTAGGGTCCTACAGGGGACTGGATGTTGTAGTCAAACAACTAAAAGTAAAAAATACAGCAGAGAAATGCAGGAAGATGCAGACACGAGAATCTGTAAGAAATTGATTTACAAGGCTGGGATTATTAACAAGTTAAGTGACCATCCTGGTGTTATTACTCCAGGTCCATTACTTTTTGCCATTTCGCCTTGTCATGCAATTTCATGGTGTAAAAGAATGAAGCTCAGCATCCACAATTTCTGGCGCATTTACCAAAACGGCCATATCAGCTGTAACAGTGTGGCTGAATGTTATAGGAAAAAAAGGCAGAAACTCTTCTTCACGTCCAAAACACCAAATTTGTCCACAATGACATTAAGGGAAACAATGTTGTTCTCGACAATCGGGATGGAATTAAATACAATTCCATTTTAATTGACTTTGGTAAAAGCTTGCCAGTGACTGGTCTCAAAGGACTTAAGAATCTCTTGGCAGAATAGCAGACAAGATACAAGAAAGAGTATCCGCACATTGCCCTGGAAATAGTCACAGGAAAGCGAGGGCAGAGTATTGCCGGTGAGATTTTCAGCCTTGCCAATATGACAGAGGCCAAGTTGGGTCCCCTACCCGATGTACTTCAGAGAGCTTTGGATCATGATCCAGACAGAAAGCCAGCTATAAAACAAATCCATGCACTTTGTTGAACTACACAGCAGAATCTGATTACTCGAACCCTCATTTTTTTCGAATCTCCCAATAGAACTTTATCACAGATTTCTCAAACTCTCCAAAAAAATTGGGATTCCACTTTACCTCGTTTTTAATTCTTACCTGTTTCACGCTCCGAGATTTAGTGCGAATGCCAAACACAGAAAGCTTAATTCCAGAAAAAAATAAGACTGGGGGTTGGGGAAAAGCTGGAAAAGGAGACCTAGTGCGTTTTTAGTTTTTTAATTTTTGTTATTTTAGGGTTGCCACGGTCATGGAGAAGTCAGGGAAAACTATATTTTATTAAAGGTCAGGGAAAAGTCAAAGAGTTTTGTATCAGGTCAGGGAGTTTCTAAATCCCTGATCAAAGTCAGTGAAAAGCCAGGGAATTTTATCTTAAGGTTGCCACAAATTACTTTATTAGATGTCTTTGTACAGACATGCATGGCAAATTTGTTTTAAAGGTTATCTCAGCCATGTCTATTTTTGTTGATTCATGGCCAGAACAGTCATCTTGCAGGGTCAGTGAAAATTCCTTTACAGTCAGGGGAAAATGTCAGGGATGCAGAGGAGCAAAGTATTTGTGCCCAAGGATCGTTTGCATGTTTTAATTTTCTCTGGCCTTTGAGCAGGTTGATAAATAAACAACTAAATTAAACAAAAATCCTTGACCGAAATGACATGATAAATTTATATTAGGCTGGCTTTTGGTTGTGGCAAACTACTTATGTAAGTGGAGTATTTTTTGGACATTTCTTTCAGCAAAGATCAGTAAAAAGAAAATATATAAAGATCTGTTTGCTGTAGCAAGATTTACAATGAGCAGCACTGGTTGAATACAGAAGGATCCATCAGTTCCGATGTAAGATACCAGAGAGAATATCTGGAAGGTACAACGCATAGGTAACATGCCTCAGATTTTTGGTTACAGCCAAGAAATAATTGGATATGAGAACCTCCGTGTTGATTAGCTTGTATTTTCTCTGAGTTGTAGTGAGACTGAACCAGAGCAGGGTTTTTCCTGTTTTGTTGGGCATTAATTAAACATAAACTTGTCGCGACAAATCAACTGCTTCACTGCTTTACCAACGAAAAAGGTATCCGAGGGCCATGGCTTTATGGGTTTGAGTGCAGTAGATAACGGCGACTGTGCTAACATTACCAGAAAAAAATAGGTTAATTAATTATCTTGAATTTGCTTTCAAGATGATTCCACCAACAGGTAGATGCCGTCTTAGTTTGATGCATGCAATGCATGCTGGGACCTCGTGCTTTCATGAGTCACCATGTTGATTAAACACATGTTGTGCTGAATGTTGTCTTGAGTTCTCTCTATGGATTCTACATGGTGGCAGCAGTTCTTTGACCCTTACAATGCCTGACCTAGAACCAGCACAACAACAAGGAAAAAATCAAACTCTTTCGCAACCAGGTCAACTTCCACTTCCCACCCAATTTGATGGAGCGAACAGACCAAACCAGGGAGAATGTTGGATTCGCTGGAGCCGACTTTTCGAGTGCTATAGGATGGCTTCTGGCCTCAAAACTAAACCAGAGTATGAACAAGTGAGTACCTTACTGTATGCTATGGGAGACTGTGCAGACGACATTCTAGCGACTCTCCGCCTTGGAATTAGTTCCGCCCCTGAAATATTTCATTAGATTTGTCTGACGAAACGTCTGTGCTTTCACGCGAAAACATACACTATTTTGCAAAAAAAAAATGTTCTACTATTAAACTTATTTCCTTCTTCAAATATGCTCGTTATTAGACTGTTCTTAGCAAATACCAATAAAAAAATCGGGGGCCACCGTGCTCGTTTAATAGAAAAGGATTATTTTGCTATCGCGCTTAGTTTGAGGCAAATCTCTTAGGTTTGGCCTTAACTGCTTGAGTACACTAGTTCGTTAACAGGACAAAATGAAACACTTTATAAAACAGAGGTTATTACAAGCGTCTGACAAGGTCGAATGTATGAAAACAAGTTTACAACGATTAATTTTGCAAATCACGGCAACGCATTGAAGGAGATGCTGTTTGGTCTAACGTTTTGATCATGTAAAAAATCTTTTTCTTATAAAGCTTTTTCGGTCAAGATGGCTGGCTATTGGCTTCATTAGGGTTAGTTATTTAGTTATTTTGTTTACGTTTTTATGAACCTCAACCCCATCTTGGTCCATAACAATGCCAAAGAACGAGGTCAATATCCAGCCATCTTTACGGAAAAAGCTTGTGAATGACGCATGTATCATGGTAGTTACAGTTATTTAATAAACTGTTCAGGTTAGTTTAACATTTAATTAACTTGGCGCGATGCATTTGTGTTATATGTTTTCCCGTTTAGCTAATCCAGTGATGGACAATTCCGCAAGTGGGAGTCAAGGTAACACCTCTACACAATTGTCTAATTCTTTCTGACTATGATAGCCACTGACAAAGGTTCAAATCTTCTTTTACAAACCCAATAAACAAAACGTTTGTGACATTAATTAATTTAATAAATTCAACTTTTCTCAGTCTCAAAATGATTGTTGACACATTGATTGATGTCGGGAATTGTGAACCATCAAACATCAAAATAAACACATAACCTTGTTTTCCGATGCGAATGGTCCAGTCCGTTTCAGGGCACAGCAGCGAGCAAAGTACAGCTCACTTCAGCTCACGGCCAACTGTATCGCAGCTAAAAGGTGTCTCCGGCACTATTTCAAACTGATTTGAGAATCACCGACCACAGAGGACACAGATTTCCACCGCCACTGGCGCTCTTTTGCGTTCAAAACTTGGATCGAATGGCCTCCGGGTTGACCACAATCGCAAGTTTTCCGAGCGTATTTTTTCAACTCCTGCAATATTCAAGGCAACATCCAAGCTCTTCGGCTCACTGGGCTGCTCTGATGACAAAAACTGACTAGACGTATCCAGCATTTTCTTCTTTTCGCAGTTCAATTCTGCTTTCGCTGTAAGTTTTAATTCCACGAGAAGCGACGCCCGAGTCAAGTTTGACAGTGGCGTGATTTTTCTCGACCAATTACAATTCTTTGCTACGCATAGCAACCAATGAAATTGTTTCATTTTGTATATCATAGATCACGTCCAATGGCTTTTTTCGTGTAAAGGCGGGGTAAAAGGCCGGCTTTTGCGTTATGTTGAAATATTTAGAAACAAAAAAAGGCTTTTCGTTATTATATAAAACAAATAGATTCCATGTTGCCGTGCGTCTGATTCAGTAATAGATCACAGAAGACGTCAAAATGTGGTAAGAACATCAGTGACACACTCGGCTATCGCCTCGTGTGCCACTTTTTTGTTCTTACCACATTTTGACGTCATCTGTGATCTATTACTGAACAGACGCACGGCAACATGGAATCTATTTGTTAATTAGCAGCTTAAATAGTTACAGAAGGTGTACTCAAGAGAATAAGCAAAGTTCCCTGCTGGATTTTAATCCATTGTTATGGTGATTGGTGTTTGATGTGAAAGGCCTCTTTATATAATAGCAGGTTCCAATTATCGTCAAAATCTAACACCGTGGTGGTATTCTGAACTACGTTGATTATGTAATCCTTGTTGCTGGAAATAGTTGGTGCGGTGTTGTTATTTAAATAAATTATGGATAAAGGCTAAATGTTTGCACGTCCATAGAGGTTAGTAAATCGCACTCTTTATCAGTTACAGCATGTTCATGTGTTTGGGAGAGATGGGTTCTGTCAGATTTGCCAATGTATGATGACTGGCAGCCGGGGCAACTGAATTTGTAGACGACGTGTGATTTGTTTAAAAGGGGTCCTTTGTCTTTGTTGTTGGTGTAGAAGCACAATTTTGTGGTTTTCTCACGAATTTTGATGTGGGTGTTAGGGTTTTTTAAGTGTCTCCGCAGCTTTCGTTTAAAGGAACGAAGAAGTTGTGAAGTTTTCTCGCCAATGTAGGGAATAGAAAGCCAGATAGTGATGGCCTCATCTTTACCTTTGGAGTTGTTGGCTGTTGTGTGATTCTTGTTAAGGGCATCGTATGAGAAGCGGCGAATAAGCGCATGAGAAATACGTGACAGAAAGCCATTCCATGAGGTGATCTTTTTTAGAGCTTTTAGTTCCAATTTAACCATATTGGGTGAGGAGATTCTATGGATGCGGTCGACTAGTGCTCTGATCCAGGTGTCTTTACAGTAGATTCCAATGCCATTGGGTAAAAAGGTTAATATCCAGGAAATGCGGGGTGGTGTTCTCAAACAAGTCATAAGTGAAGCGTTGGAGACTGGAGCCGATGCCGAACTAAACGGACACGTTTTTCTGAGGTGCGGTGAAAGAAGAGCTAAACAGCTCAAATATTACAGTATCACTTAGAATTTGTTCCCAAACTCTTAACTTCAAAGACATCTAATGAGCCATGCCGAAGCCAAGTCCAAATAAACGGAATGACAACGTAAAGCGAGCCAGGCAGAACTCGCCCCGAGAAGAACAACAACATGGCAGACAAGAAGATGAGTTGTATCTGGAGCTTTTCGACCTAATTAGAACATTACAAGCAAAAGACGAAACCAAAGAGGAACAGTTAAGGGTACTACAAACGCAGCTAGACCAGGCTCTGGCCGAGATTAAATCGCTTCACACCACAGTAGAGGCTTTAAAAGACTCGCTTGAATACTCAGAAACAACAAGAGGATGCGAACGAAAGAATAGAAAGATGTGAAAGCGACCAAGACAGACAGGAGGATGAATTAATAAGACAAAGCATTTATAGTAGACGCTGGAACCTAATATTTCATGGAGTTTTGGAAACTGAGGAAGAAAGCTGCTCAGACTTAGTCAAGCACATTATGGTCTCTAAACTCAAGATCGACCAAAGAAAAGTGAAAGGCGTAATGTTTTGCGGAGCCCACCGCTTAGGGAAGAAAAAGAGATCAGGCAACAGCAAACCCAGACCGATTATCGTCAGGTTTACCTGCCGCGCAGATAGGGACGCCACTTGGAGGCAGCGTTTTAATCTTAAAGAGTCGTCAATTAGAATGGCCGAAGATCTTCCACAAAATGTCCGTGAGATTAGAAGAAAAGTCCTTGTGCCAGCATTGAAGAAAGCCAGGAAAAGGGAAGGAACCAAGGTGACAATCATCGGAGATCACTTGTTGGTTAATGGTAAGAGTTATTCTTTTGATAAAATTCCTAAAAAGTGGCAAGAAGTCTCTCCCGAGGAAGAAATGCTCTGGCGAGCAACCCACGACGAAGAACCTGAGCAGGCTCTGGCTATTCAAGTGAACGACTAATAGGTACAGACAGAACGGTTTTAAATAATTAAATATTGATTTTTGTGGAACACTTCTAAGTCGCGGGTAAAAAATTGCAGAGTATCTTAAATTTACGCCTCAAACATTTAATGTGTCTTAAACGATCTAGTCTCATCAAATTGCTCACTCAATTTTCTTTCAATAATGAGAGAGCGCCATAGCATGGTCAGGTCAAAATGGACCTTAGTTTTGTTAGTAGTGGGTTTGTATATTTTCATTTCAGTTCATGTTGTTTATTGCTTTAATGTATTCTTTCGATGTTACAATGCCACATTTCTGACACGAATTTGCATAAATGAGGGAAAAAATAATGACAAGTCTTTCATTTGCGAGAATCAAATCATGCAAATTAGACGTACTCTCACACCTCTATACAAACGGTGTTAACTGTAAGAAAAAACACAGCGTGTAAACAAAAATTTTAACACTAGTTATGAATGATTCGAACCCAATTCAAATCAAAATTGTTACCCTAAACGTTAGAGGGCTGAACAAGTCCATTAAAAGGAAGATCAATATTCAGATGGCTACATAAACAAAAGGCACATTTCTATTTCTTACAAGAAACTTACAGCGATGAAAAATTAAAATACGCATGGGAAGCAGAGTGGGGTGGAAAGATTTTCTGTAGCCACGGAACAAAACACAGTAAAGGCGTTATGATTTTATTGAATCCAAAATATGACATCGAGGTGGAAAAGCTCGAGAGAGATAATCACAGAAGATTAATTATTCTCGACACAAAAATGAATGACACTAACTTGGTGCTAATCAATTTATACGCTCCAAATGATTTGTCACAACAGGTGCAATTCTTTGATAGAATTACGGACAAACTCTCAAATTATGAGGACGAAAACATTATAATAGGTGGAGATTTCAATTGTTCTTTAACTCACTTAGACAAAGCGGGAGGGAAACCTGTAGAAAACAAGAAATGTGTCATCGATAAAATCTCCAACCTGATAAATCTTTATTCTATGCACGATGTGTGGCGAGAAAAGAATCCTAACGAAAAACAATTTACTTGGAGAGACAAAGCATTTAAAGTTCAATGTAGACTAGATTATTTTCTAGTATCTCAAAACTTAGTTAATCTTGCCAAGGACTGTCATATCATTCATGCACCAGGTTCTGACCACTGTGCTGTTAAGTTATTTATTCAGTCAGATTCTCTAAACAAAAAGGCTGCACCGGGTTTTTGGAAATTTAATTCATCCCTTCTGGAAGATGAAAGTTACATCACTGAATTAAAAGAAAACATCAAAACTTATCGAAATAAATACCATTGCGTAGAAGATAAAGGTCTCAGGTGGGACCTTATGAAAATGGAAGTGAGAGGCTTTACAATAGCTTTTGCCAAAAGGAAAGCTAAAAATAAGAGGAACGAGGAAAAAAAACTACAAGCCCAATTAAACAAACTATTGTCTCAGTCAGAAAAGTGCAAAAACAACCCACAACTACGTATACATATACAAACTATTCAAGTACGATTAAAACGAATAATCGAACAAAAAGTAAAGGGTGAAATCATACGAAGCAAAGCGAGATGGGTTGAGTATGGTGAGAAAAACACAAGGTATTTCCTAAACTTAGAAAAAAGAAGGGGCGAGAAGAAAAATATTACTAAATTGAAACTCGGTGATGGAACCGAAACAGAAGAGCAGAAGGTCATCCTAAAGGAAGAAGAAAAATTTTATAGATCTTTATACGAGTCAAGTAGCAACAATAAAGAAATACCAGAGAGTAAAATATTCTTCCAAAACAAGCTAATTAAACCGTTAAGCGAGGAGAATGCGAAAATTTGTGAAGGTAGAGTAACTAAAGAAGAGTGTACAAATTCCCTAAACGAAATGAAGAACGACAAATCTCCCGGCTCAGACGGCCTTACGTCCGAATTCTACAAACGTTTTTGGGAGGAAATCGGAGATGATGTTGTACAAAGTATCAACAGTGCCTTCGATAAAGGTGAATTATCAATATGTCAGAAAAGAGGGATTATCACACTGCTTCCAAAGAAGGACAAACTCACCGATGTACTAAACAACCTACGTCCAGTCACTCTGCTAAATGTAGATTATAAAATTGCAACAAAAGTAATAGCAAACAGATTAGCAAAAGTACTCCCAGATATTATATGCCCAAATCAAACTGGTTATGTGAAAAACAGATATACCGGTGAAAATGTAAGACTCATTCCGGATATCATAGACTACACAAAAACAAATGAAATACAAGGAGTCGCCCTTTTCCTAGATTTCAAGAAAGCCTTCGATTCAATTGAGTGGGATTACTTAAGTACTGTTTTAGAAGTGTTTAACTTCAAGGAAGATTTTAAAAGATGGGTAAAAGTTTTCTACACTGACATCTCAAGCTGTGTTACAAATAACGCTTTCGCTTCTCCTTTTTTCAAACTCAATCGTGGAGTAAGGCAGGGCTGTCCGTTATCAGGCCTGCTGTTTGTCCTTGGAATAGAACTGCTAAATCTCGCAATACAAACGAACAGTAACATTAAGGGAATAAAGGTTGGAGATAAGGAAATAAAAAATACTCTATATGCAGATGACACCACTCTTTTTGTTAAAGATATAGAATCAGTTCAGGAGTTATTGGAGATGTTAGCAAAATTCAGAAGGTGCTCAGGCCTAGAATTAAACAAATCAAAAACAGAAGCCATGTGGTTGGGACCTTGGGCAGGAAGAAAAGAGAAACTATTCGGTTTCCTCGAGTCTGATGTCTACTTATCTACTGGGTCGTAAACAGAGGGTTTGTTTGCATGGTGTGTGCTCAAGTTATTCTGAGCTGAGAGCGGGGCTTCCACAGGGGTCCCTCCTCGGGCCTTTGTTGTTTAATATATTTATCAATGACTTGAATTACGCGGTCCCGGACGTGTCTTTGAGATTATATGCTGATGACACGACTTTGTATGCATCGGATGTCTCGCCAATTACTTTGCAATTTGTTGTGAATGGGGGTCTTAGCCGCCTGTCCGAATGGTTCGATTCCAACTGTTTATTGATAAATAATGCCAAGACACAAGCCCTTCCGATCGGTCCTTGCAAGTATGATTTTGATTTATTTTTAAATGGTTCTGGTGTTACCAAATTTTCCACTATCAGTATATTGGGCGTGAAACTTGACAGCATGTTAAATTTTAAAGAGCATATTTCTAGTCAGCTAAAAAAGGCGTATGCGAAGGCTGGTGCACTTAGGAGGATTAGGCGCTTCGTACCTATGGACGTTATGCTAGCATTATATAAGTCCTTCATCTTACCTCATTTAGAATACTGTAGTCCCCTCCTTTTAGGGGTGGGGAAAGTCCTTGCTCACAAAATTGAAAGCACCAATTACTATACATTAAGGACATTGACGGGGCATGGGAAATCATTGTCCTACCAAGAACTCTTAAATATATGTGAGTTGGACACGTTAGAATGTAGGAGAAAGCATCCTATTATTCAAATGCATTAGGAACTTAGGGCCGAAATACATTAGAGACTTTTTTAGTATTAGAGAAACGTCTTATAATTTAAGAGGAAATGGTGTTAATCTTTGTATTCCTAAATTTAATCTCAACTTTATGAGGAACTCATTTACATACAAGTGTGCTCAACTTTGGAATAAACTTCCAGAAGATGTCAAGTTGGCCGATAATGTTGATATTTTTAAGGCTAAGTTAAAATTGATTAAGTTGTAATTTTTACATTTTGTATTTGTATATACGTATTTTGTTATAATTGTTAATACTTCATGTGTATATGGATTTTAGATAATTTAATGCACATTCGTATTTTGAACGAGCACTTCGTGCTCTTAGACGTTAACGTGGTTAAATAAATTATTATTGTTATTGTTGTTGTTCCGATGGCCAGAAGTTTCAGCATATGCCCTAGGTATTCATTTTACCAACGATAGTAGCACTAGCGATAAACTAAATTTCGAAAAGAAATTTTGAAGACCTGCAGAGAATCCTTAACTCCTGGAAAAGGAGGAAATTAACCTTATTAGGGAAAATTAATATTGTTAAGTCACTGGGGTTGTCGAAATTAACTTACAATACTTCAGTCCTGCCACTGCCTAAAGATTTCGATAAAAAGGTAAACAAGACTATATTTGATTTCATATGGGACAACAAGCCCCATAAAATAAAAAACAACACCTTAATTGGTGACAGGAAAGTAGGTGGTTTAAAAATGACCGAGTTTGACTCCATGAACAAAGCCTTGAAAGCCTCGTGGGTCAGAAGATTTAACAACGATATTAACGCGCCGTGGAAAGTCATCCCAAATTATATGACTCAACATTTAGGTGGCTTTAAGTTTCTTCTATCATGCAATTACAAAATGAAAGAGCTTACACTAAACGACTTACCTAGCTTTTACGTAGAAATACTTAAATCTTGGAATATGATTAAAAATATCAAGTGTGAACTTAATCAGGGTAAAATAGATCCACACGACGCTATTATTTGGAATAATTCCGATATAAAAATTGAAGGACAACCTATTTTTTACAAGTCATGGTACAAGGTAGGCATTATTAAAGTTAAACACCTGTTACAACAAAACAGCGGAAAATTCCTGACATATGAAGATTTCATTAATCGGTACAAAGTGAAGTCTAGTTTCACCTTATACTATGGTCTTCTCAGTAGCATCAAAAGCACATGGAAAATAACGTCAATACTAAGACAGAGACAGCCAGGTAACCAGAATTGGTATGACAAGGTTGAAAATCTTTCCAACGCCGCTCTGCACAGGATTATTGTCGAAAACAAATTCCAACCACCAATTAATGAAAAGAACATATTGAGCTACGGAGTAGATGATTCAGATATACTCAAAATTTACAAATGGCTTTTTTTAACTACTAAAAACACAAAGCTAATTATGCTTCAATTTAAGATTAATCACAATATCATATATACCAAAGACAAACTCAAAAAAGTTAACCTAATATCTAATGACGTATGTCATCTTTGTGAAAGAGAAAAGCATACAATTAAACACATGATGTTAAAATGTACCTATGTAACCTTATTCTGGAATGAATTTTTTGCCTGGTGGGCGCAAATCACCAACGAAAAAAACTAATTTACCAGACTCGGTCCTTCTATATGGACCTGTTAACTTAAGTAAACACAATCAAGTGTTAAGCCTAGCTTTGTTAGTGGCAAAATACTTCATCTATAAATGTAACTTAGCTGAGGACTCCTTACTTTTCTCGTTGTTTAAATTGCAGTTTCGGGAAAACATTTTGACTGAAAGATTCATTGCAATGAAAAACAAAACCGCCAAGCTTTTTAATGAGAAATGGCACTGTTTCATTATAAAAGATTTCGTTTCAGAAATTTAGCCACTACCATCGCCGCCCTTTTTTAAATGTAGCAAGATAAAGAAATTCATTACTTTCATTTACCGTGTCAGTATATTCATTTACTAAGCAATTATACAAACCGTTTGTAACATCTGTGTTAGTTTTAGCTTTATTTTGTTTTAGAGTAGTTTATTAATCACATTGTCAATGTCTTGTTATTATTTTTAATTTATTCGTATGTTTTCTTTAATTTGTCTGTAAAATATTTATATTTGATTTGTGTGCAAAAAAAAAAAAATAATAAGTGAAGCGTATGTTCTTGTCAAACTTATGAAAGTAGTCTAAGATTAGATTGATTGTGTCAGGTTTAATTTGGAGTAGTGTGTCATCAACATATCTACAGTAGAAAGTTATCAATTTACGGTCGATGAGAGGTTTGACGACTGTCTGTTCAAACTCTGTCATAATAACGTTAGCCAGTACAGGACCTAGAGAGCCACCCATGCTGACTCAATCAGTTTGTTCGAATAATTTGTTGTTACATGAGAAAACAGTTTTGGTACAAGTATCAATTAGCTTACGAAGCGTAGATTTCTTGAGGTTTGTGTCAATCAGTTTATTGTTAAAGATTTAAATAATATTGAGTCCGTTGGAGAGGAACATTTCTGAAAAGCGATTCCACATTGAGGGAGACAAACTTGTAGCCTTGAATAAACAGATCTGAAGGTATTGATTTGATCCAATTGGCTGCGTCAAAAGTATCCTTTAAAGTGAACTCGCTCTGGGTGAGTGGCTGCAAGATTTCACTAATGTATTTACCAACAGAGTAGTGTGTATTGCCCGTGGTGTCAATTGTAGGGCGGAACTTGGGTAAGCGGTCGAATAGTTTGTGGATCTTGGGAAGACAATGAGCACGGGCGGGTCTAGCGTTCCGTGGGCGAATTTTCTTGTACGTGACACCCAGATCAAAATTCGTGAGAAAACCACAAAATTCGGCTTCTACACCAACAACAAAGACAAAGGACCCCTTTTAAAGAAACCACACGTCGTCTACAAATTCAGTTGCCCCGGCTGCCAGTCATCATACATTGGCAAAACTGACAGAACCCTTCTCACCCAAACACGTGAACATGCTGTAACTGATAGAGAGTGCGATTTACTAACATCCATAATCCTTTATCCATAACCCTTTATCCATAATTTATTAAATTTACCCGACACTTTAAATAACATCACCGCACCAACTATTTCCAGCAACAAGGATTACGTAATCAATGTAGTTCAGAATATCACCACTGTAACTGCACCCATGCGCCTTCTCTCATGTTTAAGTCTGTCACGTTTTAGTTAGCATTTAATTTTACGTCATTACTTTCGAGCATGCGCGACAGTGAGTTTTTCAGTTAGTTCGACCACGCGGTGCCCTTTTTAGCCCGGAAAGGTGCAAGTTTTCTGTCATTTTATATATTGTATTTTTTCCGCCTTTTGTTCTCTGCCACTCACGGCATCGTGTTATTTTCAGTTTTGACAGTTTTGCATCGAAATAAACCTGCTCAAGCCACATGGGCCCTTTGTTGTCTCTATTAATGCACCCACGACGGTACAGTCAAAAGCCTGGTTTTGATAATTGTTTTTAGTCAAGTCCCTTGACTACCTCTTCGAGCTTCAAGCTGGATAAACGTCTTTGAAAGATGACCGAAAAGGGTCGCCAATTCACATTAGAGTCACAAAGGAAAGCAGCTTTGGACGGCAAGAGAAAATTCAATCGCAAACTTCTTCCGTTTGAAAACCTAATCTCCGAGTTGAGAAGCCGCGGGGCCATCAAGAGCGAATTACAAACACTTAAAGTTTTGGCAGAAAATACATCGCAAGAATTTGTGGATTGCTTGAACTTAGCTACAGACACGGAGGGCATAAATACAATTACCAGCGAACAGCAAGATCTACATGTCTCATGGGAGAGAATTCGATCCAAAGCATTACAACGTCTGGATTATTTGGATTCGAGAGACGAAACGAAATCAAACTCGTCGCGTGGATCTCGTTGGTCAAACTTCTCACAGATATCTGCAAAGAGCAATTCGTCCTGCAAAGACGCTCTGCTTGGTGCCACTGCTAAACGAGCCGTGCCCGAGCAAAGGCTACGTTTTTCTGACTCGGTTAAGGATCAAGAGAAAGACCTTGTCAAGCTTAAGATTCAACAAGAACTTAGTGAGACCCTTGCAGAGAAAGCGGTTTATCGAGTAGCTTTCAATGAAGAATATCAAGAGAGCGAAGGTGAGTCAGTCCATAAACTCTTCGATCAAGAGATATCAACAATCTTACGAACGTAACATCCAACCCGGCCTACTCTCCGAAAATGTTATCACGACTGCCGCTTTCGTTGTGCTTGATAAATGTTCGTTCCATCAAATCGAAATCTGCCAGCTTTTTAGAATTAGTGAGTCACTACAACGCTGATTTGTTTGCTCTTACCGAAACTTGGTTGACGGCCGACGACACCGCTGCAAAACTAGAGATTATTCCTTCTGGCTACAAGCTTATGAATCATACTCGCATCGGACGCAGAGGCGGCGGCATTGCCTTACTTCATAAGGATTCTATTTCAGTGGATATGATTAAACATAGCGATAATGATTCCTTATCTTCATCATTCGAATTTTCTGAGCTTTTAGTAAGGTCTTGCTCATTCGTTGTACGACTTGTGATTGTTTACCGTCCACCCTCTACCAAATCCTTTGTTAGCGACTTCACGTCGTATTTAGAATCAATTATTTTATCTACGCAACCAATCCTGATTGTCGGCGACTTTAATCTTCACGTTGATGTAGAAGGCGATGCAGATGTCGGCAATTTTCTGGATATTTTGGAATCCATGAGTTTAGAACAACATGTAACTGGACCTACTCACAACCTTGGTCATACCTTGGATCTGATAATCACTCGTCAATCTGACTCGATCATAAAGAACAACCCCACAATCGGTCAATTCTTCTCTGATCATGCGGCTGTTCTTTGCGATCTTAATTCTATAAAGCCTGAAGCAAGTGTTAAAACTGTCACCTACAGGAATTTTAAGTCAGTTAATATCGAATCTTTTAAAAGTGATATTGCTAATTCAGCACTGTGTAATGAAAACATTGTCAACTTAAGTCTGGATGATCTTGTTGGCTGCTATAATTCAACCCTTTCAACGCTCATTGAGTCTCATGCTCCATTGAAGAGCAAAACTGTGGTCAACAGGCCTCGTGTGCCCTGGTTTAATGATTCGATCAAGGCCGCTATCAGAGAAAGGAGAAAAGCTGAGCGGAAATGGAGAACCACGAAAGATCTAACGCATTACTCTTTATTTAAACAGAAAAAGAACCATGCAACACTGCTGATGAACCAGGCGCGTTGTACATACTACAATGAGTTCATCAAGAAAAACAGTGCTGACCAGGGCAGGTTGTTTAAAGCTGCTAACTCTTTATTATCAGATTCTAAGAAATTATCCTTGCCCGGGGGATCCAACGCTGAGGTGGTTGCAAACAACATTGGCAGGTTCTTTATTAACAAAGTGACAAGTATTCACTCTAAACTAGGAAACGCTGTGAATTCTAGGGTGTCAACACAAGTCATGGATAACAATCTTGCTTATACTTCATTTACCAGCTTTAAATCACTGTCAGAGGATGATGTACAGCATATTATTATGCGATCTTCTAAGAAGTCATGTTCACTAGATCCTGTACCCACGTCACTGGTAGTTGAGTGTATGGATGTCCTTTTGCCTGTAATTACGTTAATTATTAACTTATCTTTGCAGTCTGGTCATTTCCCTGAAATATGGAAAGAGGCAATAGTAACACCTTTATTGAAGAAGTGTGGATCCGACCCGTCCAATTTTAAGAATCTACGCCCTGTTAGCAATCTATCCTATATTTCCAAGCTCACTGAGAGCGCTGTTGCAGACCAGATTCAGTTGCACCTGGCTAAGAACAATTTGTATCCGGTGTTCCAGTCTGCATATAGGAAACTTCACAGCACGGAAACAGCTTTGGTGAAAGTTCAGAATGACATTCTTACTAACATGAACAAGCGGTGCGTGACTCTCCTTGTTCTTTTAGACCTGAGCGCCGCTTTCGACACTGTGGACCCTAGTATTCTGCTAACACGTTTACGATCTAAGCTGGGTCTCAATGGAACTGTTCTTTCATGGTTTCGTTCTTATTTATCTGGAAGGACACAACGAATATCTGTTCGGGAGCACTTTCAAATGTATTTTACCTTCATTTTGACGTTCCCAGGCATGTTGGCCACCTTGTGACAATATTTAGGGGGGAAGTTAGGGATTTTATCCCTGAAAAGTAGGGATTTTTAGGGATAAATGGTTAAAAAGTAGGGCTATTTTAGGGCTTTTATTTAGGAAAGAATGAAGAATTCAACTAACCTTTTTACCACTGGTATCCAAACAGAAAGATACTCAAATGAAATACTGGTTAATTTATAGCATTAATGACTTGGACAGGAAAGGGATCATGACCTGGTGCATGCTACTGGTGTACACAAGCGCAACACCGTGCGTATGCACAAATTCGCTCTTCAGAGAAAGGCACGGTTTTGGTGCAACAGCACAGGGTAAAATCAAAAAAGGCACAAATAAGGCACGGTTTAGGCACAGGCAAGACACATTTTTGGCACTCTTTTGAACAGTTTAGGCACAGCTTAGGCACAGTTCAGGCACATTTTATGAACAGTCAGGCACGTTTTGTGGGACAAGCATCATAATGATTCCTGGGATTCTTTGACCTTATATATCCTAGCCGGTTACAATAGTTCACAGAAGTGGTTAGAGATAGAATAGAGTGCTGTTTAAAATTCATTAGATTGAATAACAAAGATTATTTTTAGGCCTCACACAGATAGGTTTAAAGAATACTTTAAGAGCTCTTAAACACGCATCTTTGCCACTATTTTGCACTATTTAGGCATGGTCTGATCGAGCACTTGACGCACAACCTTAGGCACAACTTGGGCACAGTTTAGGTACAACTAAAGCACAATTTTGGAACAACTTAGGCACAGCTTAGGCACGTTTTACCCACACAAATGAAAATATGTTGCACACCTCATGCACAGCCCAGGCACATTTTATGCACAAACTGTTCGTGCCAAGGCACGCTTTAGAAACTGATTTTAGAGCAACCGCATGCCTTGAAGAATTTTTGCCTTCAAAAAATGCTGTTTTTACCTTGCGAGTTTGGCCGTAGTCTAGATGTGGGTTTTCCCTATTTTTAAGAATTACCCAAGGAAGAAAGCTGAACTTGTGAGTATTTCAAAAATTGGTTTCTTATCTTCTCAATAACAAAAGGAACTAAAACAAAAACGATATTTTAAATTGTGGTTCAGTTTCCATGTAGAAGGATATAACATGACAATCCTGCTGTAAATTTGCTGTAACTTCCTCATTTTTGGATTGCCTACTGTCCTTGTTTTAAGATAATGAGTACCCATAAACCCGGCAATGACTTTTGTGGAGAAAGTTAAAGTGGGTAACTTAAATAAAAACTGAGAGATTCTAAAATGTGCCTAGTGACTCCAAATGTTACGCGGAGCATTCAAAATGGCCCCGTTTTAGACAACGTTTTTGAAATACTTTCTTTCCTTCAACCATATGTAGGTAGACATAAACTTTTTCAATGAGAAGATATTCACAAACGTCAACTTCTTGCCAAATATCAACGTGATCTGATTTTAAACAAGCTCACAAGAGCCAAATTTACAGTATATGATTTTTAGCTGTGTACACCAGTAGCGTGCACCAGACCTCATGCACATCGCGTCTTGAAAATGCTTAGTATGGATCAGGTAGGGCCAATGTAGAACCCATGCCGAGCACTTTCAATGACATCAGTCGCGCTCAACCATGATAGAAAGGAAAAAAGTAGGGATTTTTAGGGGAAAATCGAAAAAAAGCTGAAAAAGTAGGGTTTTTTAGGGCAAGTGAAAATATTTAGGGATTTTTAGGAATTTTAGGGCCACCAACATGCCTGCGTTCCCCAGGGATCGTGCCTAGGCCCCATTTTGTTTAACATATATTCAAGCAAAATCTTCGACATTGTCGGTCGTCACCTCCCAAAAGTTCACTGTTACGCAGATGACTCCCAGCTTTATTTATCGTTCAACCCAAGCTGTGCTGTTAGTCAAGATGAAGCAATTAGATCAATGGAAACCTGTATCTCGGATGTTAAGCAGTGGATGACCGCGGATAAACTTATGCTAAACGACGACAAAACTGAATTCATTGTCATAGCATCACGACATCTACTGAAAAAGACTGCTATTAATACTATCAGGATCGGAGATTGCGATGTAGGCAAAGTGCCTGTAGTGCGGAATTTGGGCGCGTGGTTCGATGATCAACTTACTATGGCCGTACACATTACCAAAATAAGCAGTGCCGCTTTCTATTATCTACACAATATTAGACGCATTAGGAAACACCTTTCAACGGATTCAGCTGTGACTCTTATCCATTCCTTTATTAGTAGCGGAATAGACTACTGCAATAGTCTATTATACGGTGTGCCTAAGCGCCACATTGATAAATTGCAGAGAGTTCAAAATGCAGCCCTCAGACTAGTTGTTATGCAGGGCAAGTTTTGCCATATTACTCCAGTGCTCCATCAGCTGCACTGGCTTCCTGTTTTATTTCGTATTAATTTTAAGGTTTTACTTTTAACTTTCAAAGCCATTCGAAAATTAGCGCCGTCCTATATCAACGGTCTTGTCAAAATTAAGCCGTTAAATTCAAGATATGGACTGCGATCTAATGACGTAATACTGCTATCTCATCCGAATTTTAAAACTTTGACAACTTTAGGCGACTTGCTTTTGTTGCCGCGGCGCCAAAACTTTGGAATGATTTACCTTCAGATATTAGAATGGCCAAATCGGTTGACACTTTTAAAAAACTTTTGAAGACGCACCTTTTTAGTAAGGCTTTTTATTCCTAGTTAGTTTGGCTTTTAATATTTTATACAACACATGATATAATTAGTATTTACTATTTGTTATTTTATTCCATGTATTTCGGTAATGCTTAATTGATCATCTCGCCATGGAAATTGTGCAATATAAATTCGCAATTTATTGTTATTATTATTATTATTTATAACCTTCCCACTGGTTTTGGGAACATTATAGACACGTTTTTACATGATCAAGAGTCTTATTTTCCCACTCAACCTTCTGTCACGCAATCTTTGAATAATGTATCACAGTCTTCAGTACCTGTCACACAGCCATTAGTTCCTATAGTACAGTCTTCAGTACGTGTAACACAACCATTAGTTCCTGTAGTACAGCCTTCAGTGCCTGTCACACAGCCTTCAGTGCCTGTCACACAGCCTTCAGTGCCTGTCACACAGTCTTCAGTGTCTGTCACACAGTCGTCAGTGCCAGTACCTCAACCATTAGTTCCTGTAGCACAGCCTTTGGTGCCTGTAACACAGCCTCCTTCAATCACACAGTTTGCTGATCCTGTCACACAGGCTTTCGTCTCGGTAGCATATCCATTTGCGTTGGGACTCCAGTTGTCTTCTACTGTTTCACAGTCCTCATCTTTAGATGTACAGACATCCGCTCCTGTAGTCAACCTGTCAAAACCTGTTGCACAGCCCTCGGCTTTAGTCTCGCCCAACCAGCCTCCATGTTTGACATCTACCCCAATATGTCAGTCTCTGGCAAACTACTCACTGCCAAGGTCATCGTCGAGCTTCTTGTCAAGTTTGTATACAGCAAGTACTAGAAGGTACCCTTTGACTGTGACAGATCATGACACAATTACGCATACTGTGTCCACTTCTGTTCACTCACCTACCAGTTTCAATGTGGATTATCAGCCAGGCATTCCTACCCCCAAAGCCTCTATGGAAGTTCTCCAGTCTATGTCACACCACAGCCATCACAAATCACTTGTGTCTATGTTATGCCATCACCGGATAACACCCAGCAAATCACAGAGGCATTAGCCAGTCACGCAGTTGCAGCGCTTGTCACAAGCAGTACCAGATGTCTTTAGTGGAGAAAAGAAAGACAAGACAAGATTCTTCCTATGGGAAACAGCCTTTAATGCCCTCATAGACTCAGCTCCAGTCACGCCCCAACAGAAACTACACCTTCTCTTTCAACACCTAGGAGGCAGAGCTAAGAAGGTTGTCGAGCAGCTCCAGTTCATGACTAGTAATCCCGAAAGAGCCTGTACAGAGGCTAGGAAGAAATTAAAGGAACGTTTTGGACACAGCCATCCTTAGCACAGAGTTTGAGAGTAAGCTGTAAAATTGGCCCAAAATTGGAAGCAATGATGCAAAGGGCATGCAAGGGAATGCATCTCCAAGAAGTTGAGCTAGCCACAGAACACATTTCAAATTTAAAGATTTTCGAGTACTCGTCCAAATTGCAGAGTCTGGTGGAAAAACTCCCGGGTTGGTTCCAAAGTAAATGGTCCAACAATGTTCAAAAGTTGCAACAAACTGAAGGCCAGAATGCGTTTCCATCATTTTCAGTCTTCGTAAGGGAAGTTACCTTCCATGCAGAGCGAATGAACATTCCTCAGATATCTAAAACGACACCTGTTAGTAGCAACCGAAGAAATGTAACCAGCCCTCCGGCCACTCCATCTCGTGGAGGATTACAGAGTTCCAAAGGTCGTGGTCAGTCCTTGCCAGTTACAGCACTTGCGACTGATACCAATCCTGATAGTGTACAAAGATCAGAAGGAAACAAGCCCGTAGAAAACTCCACGCCACTTGCCTCCTCCCAAAGTCAGATCACTTCTGCCACACCCAAGCCAGCCTTTTGTCCCTTTCACAGGACCAAGTGTTACAATCTCGACAGGTGTCAGAAATTTCGTGAACTTGACTTTGCTAAACGAAGTGACTTCCTGTACAGACACAAACTCTGTTTTAACTGTGCCAAGTCAACCGAACACACCAGTAGGAACTGCAGTCAGGGTCCATCTATTTGTGAAGTATGTGGAAACAAGCACTCTACGCTTCTCCACGATCCATCGAGGCCAGAAAATCAGACCACACCCACATCGTCAGCTTGTACTCAAGTTTGCAACAGAGGTCCTGCCCATTCATGTGTGAGGATTGTGCTACTAAAGGTTTCTGACCGGTCAGTTTCCTCGAAAGAGGTGATGATATATGCAGTCTTAGACGACCAATCGACTGATGTCTTTGCGACAGACTCGCTATTGGATGAATTGGACGTCAGTGGGCAAGAGATCAACGTTCAAGTGAGCACAAATGTGGGCACGAACACTCTTCAGATGCGAAAAGTTTCAGGGACTATTCTCTGCGAGAAGGAATTGTTAAATATGGAGGCCAGAGCCTCGCTTATATGGTTATTTATCTGCAAGTTTTATACATTTTGTTGGTATGCCAATGGTTGATTTGTTTACATTTAGACCTTTGATTAAATCAGAGACCTCTTGTGGACAAATAGCCCTAAACATGAAACTTCTCGAAGGTGCATGATTAATATGCTTTCACCTATGCCAAAGATATTCACTCCTATAACATGAGATATGCCTCTAAAGATAACATACACAAAGTACGAACAAGAACTAATATCGGAAAACAGACTATAGCTTCACTGGCCTCTGAACTTTGGCAAGAATTACCAACTGATCTCAAAAACCTTAGCTCAAACTGTTTTAGTAAACAAGTCAAACAGCATTTACTATATAAGCAATCTTACTCTTAAAGATAATTTCAAAATAGGGTTATCCTTCTTCCCTCTCTGTTTTATAGTTGCTTGATTGCTGTAGCGCTAAGTTTCTTTTTTTTTTTTTTTAGTTTTCCCCTTTTTTGCATGCAACTTTACTCTTTCTTTGCTTTTTTGCTATTTTATTCCATTTCGCCTTCGCTTGTGTGAGTGTAAGCTACATAAAATTACAACACGGCAAGCCTAGGGCTAAACTCGAAAACCTTAGGGTTCATTTTGGCTCTAGGCATTTCCTTACTAAACTATATACAAATCTCAAAATTACTTAACATCTTATCATAAAAAAAGAAAATGTGTATATAGATCTCTTGTAACCTTATTTCACAAGGAAATGCAAATAAATTATTGTATTGTTTCAGGCCTGCAAATCCAAGATGTTAATGAAGAACACTCACCAGGCAAAGTACCATATGCGTATGCTCAAGAAAGCATTCCTGCAACACATTATGACATTGCTACCCCTGACATAGCAAGGCAATGGGAGCACTTAAAAGTCATTGCGGACAGAATCTCCCACCAACCCCATATTGGAATTGGCATGTTGATTGGCAGGAACATTCCCACGGCTTTCCAGCCCCTTGAAGTCATTTATGGAGCAGCAGACGAGCCATGGGCTGAGAAATATAAGTTTGGATGGATGATTATCGGACCAGTCTGTTTGGACAAGATTGCATCCCATGAACCTACCTCTGAAGCATCAGTAAATCACATGACGTTATGAGAGAGGCGCTTCCTGTTCACAATGCAGGAAACGTTTTGGCATCTCAGATTTCTCATCCCAATCGCCAGACAGACATTGTGACCCATTTCTTCGGCAAAACGCAAATGAAGGACACGACGTCCTCCCAGCAGATTCGTGAAAAGATGCAACTTGACTTCAGTGAACGAAACTACAGCTGCAAGGCTCCACGCACTGAACTAGTGCAATCAATTGAAGATAGACGCTTCTGTCAAATCATGAGCACCGAGATACGCAAGAATCATCTAGGAAACTGGGAAGCACTACTTCCCTTCAGAAAAGATGAGGTCAACCTTCCAAACAACAGAGAGCAATGTATGAAGAGACTATTGTCCCTTAAGAAGAAATTATGTAATGACCAGAAAGCGAAAGAGAATTACGTCGACTTCATGCAGAAGACAGTTGACCGCCAGCATGCCAGCCGTGTTCCAGCAGATGAGCTAACAGGTTCCCCTGGCAAAGTCTGGTACCTGCCCCACTTCGATATTTACCACCTGAAGAAACCCAATCAAGTTCGAGTTGTCTTTGATTGTAGTGCTGTCTTTTGCAACGACTCCTTAAACAGAAACCTTCTACAAGGTCCAGACCAGTTAAACTCTCTCGTGGGAGTCTTGACACGTTTCCGTAAAGACGACATTGCACTTACTTGTGATGTACAACAGATGTTCTATAGTTTCTACGTGAATCCAGCAAGCAGAGACTTCCATCGCTTTTTATGGTTTTAGAACAATGATCTAAATGGCCCCATCATCAAGTTCCGCATGAATGTCCACCTTTTTGGAGCTATTTCATCTCCAGCAGTAGCCAATTATTCAACCTCGTTCTCAGGGTCCTCTCCTACTCGGCCCCCGTGGCGAGAGAGAGAGAGACCCTGGTCTGGTCTGGTCACGTGTCTAGATGGAAAAGAAAAGTTCCTGGGAGGGGTCTCTTCTATTGAACCTTTTGTCGCTCTCTGTTTTTGTCTGAGTCAAAACGAGGCTGTTACCATCGAGCGTTTCGTCTTCGCAAAACGCCATGTTTTATAGCAGTCTGCACTTCGCTATCGTCATCAGTAGCTACGGGAACATTATTCTCAAGCCTAAACAAGTAAAATGCTTGGAGGCGATATATTCAGTCAGGGATACTGTTGGGATACTGCCAACGGGTTACGGGAAGTCGATTATTTTCCACCTTCTACCCGGTCTCTTATTCGACAAAATCAACTCTCGATCAACATCGTCTTCTTGTCTGATTCATCCCGTTGTTGTCGTTGTTTCTCCGCTAAATTCATTAATCAGTGATCAGATTAGAAGGAGTACTGAAGGGAAGATTAAAGCGACTGTTCTCAAAGTTAGAAAGAGCACGAACAGCGCTAATTTAGAGTTGGATTACAGCGAAACAAATCCGACGTTACTCAAGGACGCGAGATACGACCTTGTGTTTACACACCCCGAATCTGTTCTGTCTTGCAAAAAAGGATTGGAGCTGTTTCAAAGTTCACCTTACCAACGATCCGTTCAAGCAGTAGTTGTCGACGAAGCCCACTGCATTCTTGAATGGTAAGCTAGGATTATTTTATATTATTTTCGGTCTTACGATCTGTAAGACTTATGTGCTTTGCCATCTTTTTTTTTCTTTTTCTTTCAATTCGCCGTGGCAAAAAAAGGAAAATGATCGATTTACGTAATGTAGATTATGCGTGCGTCCTGTTGGCAGTAAACCTAAACATAACTGATGGTACTTTCCTTAGTAAATTACTCCTGTTTCGTAAATCTTGTTTGTTTCATTGTCAGTTTCAAACCTCGTGTTGCACGTGGGAATCCCTTGCAAAGTATAGAAGTATAGCTGTAGATGTGGCAGACTTTCGTTGTTTTTTCACAGTTTTGCCTTGTTTGTATCAAAGTAGACTTGTCAATAAAACTTTGAAAAGGTTTTTTTTAACATGTATGAAAAATTATATAACTTGTGCAATGTATTGTTATTTTTTTAATTTGTGTATATAAAGTACCTGCTTTGATTGCCAGTTCAAGTTTACAAAACATTATTTTCATGGTAGAGGTTTTTAAAATGTACACACGAAATAGATGAGTAAATATCCAATTCGTGAAACTTAAAAAAAGGTGTAAGTATGGAACTGCATTGTACAGATTCAAGTCTTTTGCTATTTTATATTAAACATTATTTTGGACTGGTGAAGTGTTTGAGCCCAAAACATTGTTCATTGACGTTTGGGTTGCATTCTGCCCTACTTGTGCTTCCCCTCCAACTCTCCAATATGGTTTTTGTCTCATTTAAAAAATCATCAAATTACCATACACCAATAAATTGTTATTTGATTTTATTTAAACATTTACTTCAACACTTTGTGGTGATATGCATATGCACTTTTTGTAGCATGACATCAATATCAGAGACCTTAGATATTCACTACATTTTCTTTTCCATTCCTTCTTTCCTCCTTCTGTTTTGCTGGTCAGATCGCATGTCATGGACCTTAACATCCCAGTCAATATTGTCTAACACCAAGACAAATGTTTTGCCCTCCTTTAACAGCTGCACCGCACGATCCAAGAAGTACTTCCCAATTTCTTCCTGGACTGTGTATTTCATTGACTTAGAGAGGCAAACACCATACTTGTGTAACTGGTCAACAAGCTGGAAAGGAATTCAAAGAAGCAAATTACAAGTCAGAAAGGAAAACAATTAGCAGGGATGGATTCAGAAATACCCAAGCGGGTGGCCAGGACACTGAAACAGCTCTATGCTAGATACTTTTTTACTTTTTTAGACAGAATTCCAAAAAATAATATCAAATTTCAAAGGTGGCTGCAGCACCCTTGGCCTGTAGCTACAGGCCTTGATTAGCTACAGTTTGTACCATCACATCAATTTTAAGCAGTCTCTCCCAAGCTGAAATAGAGCTAGTTTACAGCCAGTATGGCAAACAAATTATATTTAATTTGTATAAGGCAGTGTCTGACTTATGAAAACAGCAGTTTATTAAAGTTTGAAAGGAAAAAAAAAACCAACAGGTGAGATTTTTATAAGACATATGAAGTTGTAAGGATATGGCAGGTTGTTCTCATTAAATAAACGGTTGGTGTCATCATTTCATTAATAATGATTGGGTTAATTGCTGCAACATGTACCCTTTTATTAGAGATTAAATTTTAAAAAAAAGCTGAAAAAAATATTGCCGTTTTTAATCCACACTGTTCTCCTTGATTGCTAAAACTCTTAGAAATAGTGTACCTCTGTACTTGCATCCCCTTCAGTAAGTAAAACAGTGTTAACTCTTTGAATCCGACTCATCTCTTTACATCGATTGAACATAATGATCCCATAGATAAGTGCCAATGGGACTGTCTTGTCTTCTGGGCTGCTACTCAGAAAAATCATATGGGAGAGGAAACTGAATACTGTGGGACATGAGTCTGGATCTCTTTTATGATCTCTGTAAAGCCGAGGGTATTCATGGCATCATATCCTCTAGCTCTGAGCACTGAGCTTGTTTCCCTTCTTGCAATATTCACCAGTTCTTTGTCGACTTGACACAACATTTCTGCTAGCATCTCAGTTTGAACATTAAATGACTTTGACCATGAAAAAAAAATGTATACAATCAAACAGTCTTAATTCTGAGATGAATGTAATATTCTGTGCAAAAATGGCATTTTAAAGAGCTCTATACTAGGTCATTCAGCTCCATGCCCAAAAATTACATTTAAATATAAAAACCTGTCTCTAATTTCTACTGGAAATTAGGTATCAAAACACTTTTTTCATGCCACGGTAATTTATAAATAAGTAATGGTAAAAGTTGAATCATGTAAGCCCCCATGATAATGGCAGAAGGTGAAAATATACCTGATTCTGACAACTTGACAACAGAAGATGGTTTCGTTGGCCAGAATTCCTCTGGAAAGACAATGTGAACACAGTGCAGCTAACCCAACTGCCAACGAATGACGCTGAAGTTAGAACGAAGGTCCTTGCCACAGCGGTCCTTCCACCTCTAGAACCCACTGAGCTTCTGGTCTATATTTATCGTACCTCGTCGTGGTACAAAGCTAAAGCCTCTGTCGCCTGGATAAGGAGAGCTGTTTTCAACCTCAAAAGTGCCTTAGCAACATGCAGAGCTTATTGCAGTAATGACGTTCTCCTAGTCAAGGCTACAAACGCATCAAAGAATGGCCAAAGTATCGAGATATCACCTCTTAAAGTCCAGGAACTAGTCCAGTCTGAGAATGTTATCTTGTATGAACTCCAGCATCACCATTTTGGTCTCGCAGTTCAGTTTCTAAAGAACCTCAATGGCAGTTCAGATACATTTCTAGATAGAAACACTGCACGTCGCAGAAAAGAAGTTTTGAAGAAGACAAGCTGCTTGTACAAGTTAGACCCGTTCATTGACAAAGATGGGCCTTCGAATCTGTGGGCGTATCCGCCGTGCAGCCATACCTCCGGAAGTCAAACATCCTCTTATCCTTCTGAAGAGCAGTCACGTCACCAACCTAATTGTAAGACACTTCCACCCAAAGATTGGACATCACCAAGGACGTGGAATCACCCACAACGCGATCCGTCAGGCTGGGTATTGGACTATAGATGGACATTCTTCAGTAGCAAGAATAATTTCCAAATGTGTTACCCGCCAAAGATTACGAAGCCGACTGCTAACACAGAAGATGTCGGACCCGCCAGAGGAGCATGTTTCACCGACCACACCCTTTCACTACACACAGGCATGGATGTTTTCGGTCCATTTTACATAAAAGAGGGCCGCAAGACTTTGAAGCGCTATGGCCTGATCTTTAACTGCCTCGCATCTCGTGCAGTTCTTCTGGAGACGCTGAATTCCATGGAAGCTGACTCTTTCTCTACACCGTCTCATCATCAAACTTGCCGCTGCTTTGCAAGAACTCGACCAAGCTCGCGTCAAGGAATTTCTCCGTGCCAAAGATTGCGATTGGATAAATTTCAACATGAACATCCCCGCCGCTTCGCATATGGGTCGAATTTGGGAAAGGGTGATCAAGTCAGTCAGATCAGTCCTCTTGGTTCTACTGCAAGAACAGGGCACCCATTACGCACTTTGATGACAGAAGCAGAGAACGTCATCAACAGCCGCCTACTTACTGTTGAGAACCTGGCCGACCCAGCTTCACCAGAACCCATAACACCAAATCATCTCCTGACATTAAAATCTCAAGTAGTACTCCCTCCACCTGGTAGTTTCCAACAGTTTCATTTGTATTCAAGGAAGAGGTGGCATCGGGTGCAATATTTAGCCAATCAATTTTGGATCAGATGGTGTTGAGAATACCTCCCACTCCTTCACAAGAGACAGAAGTGGAACATCCCTCAACAAGACAGTAGAGAAGGAGATATTGTCCTACTCCTAGACGACGGCTTACCCAGAAATTAATGGCGGCTCGCCCAAGTGACCAAGGTCTTCCCTAGTAGGGATGGTTTTGTCCAAAAGTCCAACTGTCTGTAGTCCAAGACGGAAAGCGCAAACAGTTAGAACGACCGATCCACAAGCTAGTGTTGCTGCTCGCTTAAGCAGATACCACAGACGAGGATGTTATCCCCGTCCGAGGAGCCAGTACCAAGAACAATAATTGACATTAAACTAGTTACCACTCTTTTGGTAAATAAGTTCCATTTAGGGGAGCCATGTAACGGCACCCGTGCGCCTTAGCTCATGTTCGTTAAGTCTGTTACATTTTAGTTAGCATTCGATTTTACACCATTACTTCCAAGCATGCGCGACAGTGAGTTTTTCAGTTAGTTCGACCACGCGGTGCCCTTTTTAGCCCGCAAAGGTTTAAGTTTTGTGTCGCTTTATATATTGCACTTTTTCCGCCTTTTGTTCTCTGCCACTCACGGCATCATGTTATTTTCAGTTTTGTCAGTTTTGGGTCGAAATAAACCTGTTCAAGCCACATGGGCCCTTTGCTGTCTCTATTAATGAACCAGCGACAGTACAACCACGGTGTTAGATTTTGAAGATAATTGAAACCTGCTATTATATAAAGAGGCCTTTCATATCAAACGCCAATCACTATCTCTTAACAATGGATTAACATCCAGCAGGGAACTTTGCTTATTCTCTTGGGTATACCTTCTGTAACTATTTAAGCTGCTAATTTTGTATACATTTTTAGTCTGATGATGGTATAGTTTATACCAAAATATAACTGCCATTTAAGATCTTGTTTTCGTTCATTTGTTGTCAAAATTTAAAGACACGATGAATCTACTCGGTCTATCGTTTTATCTTATTTCTTCAATCAAGTTGGCTGGATATTGGCCTCTTTCTTTCTTTCCTTTTTTGGGTTTTTATGAACCTCGACTCCATCTTGGTCCATAAACACGCAAAAAAGAACTTGGCCAATATCTAGCCATCTTCAGCTCACACTTGGTCAATAACCCATATATAGAATAAATTAAGTTTGAGTTTGAAAATTGCAGGATAATGTTGAGGTTTAATTTATGGCGAAATGAATTTTTGTTGGTTTTAATTTTAGCTTTAAGCGCTTATAACCCGAAAACGAGCTCTGTGACCCCCATTTTCTATTATCGAATTGTAATTAACATGATAAGATGCAACTTTTTGCAAAGTTTTAAAAAATTTTACGGAGGGGGTTCAGAGCCACCTTAAATTTTAAGCTAAAATTAAGGGTGTTTTTAGCAGGTCATATTGTTGCTATGGTAGCCTATTGTGGCATAAAATTGACAGCAACTTGTTCACCAATGATTGGGCAATTTTTGATACCATGATTTTGGTATCAACTGATACAGAGTGGTTATAATGATCCATCAAACTCAAGTCTTGGAAAGTACTGGAAACTGTATCGAGTCACCCTAATTCATGGCAAATGAATTTTTGTTGGTTTTTCTACAAGGGATGATGAAGCGGAAAGAAAAAACGAGGTAACAAAAAACTCAAACAGAAATTAGGTTTTACAGACAAAGGCGTGAAACGTTTTAATAGTACAAGTTTGAAAATTGTAGGATAATGTTGAGGTTTAATTTTTGACAAAATGACATCTTTTTCCACAGATGGGCAGGAGAGGAAAGACGAAGGTGGGAAATTAGCTAACCCTAACCCTAACCCTAACGATGTTCCTATTGGTGCGCCTTCCCTACACTTTGTCCTGAAAATTTTCAAGTGCATTTTTTTACAGTTTGCTTTGAGGGTAACACATTTTCCTTTATACACAAAGACATACGCATCCCGAACTACCATCAAAAAAAATTTGGAATTTGGAGGTATTTGCTCTAAATCCCACAGAGTTAGATGCATTTGAGAAGACGGTATCATGATCAAGAAAATCAGGTCTTTTGAACTTAACTGATCATGAGAGGAAGACGTTTTAGGGCAAGAAAGAGATATTTTAGGGAGGGCTAGCACGACTATTCAGAAACGTTGTGTGAAAATTTCAGCTTATTTGGTTAAATCTGTGAGCCAGGAAAAGGTCTTAACTGACCGCTGGTCAAAAAAAATTTGCGGTAATGAAAGCACATTTTAGTGCAAACTGCCAAAATGATTTTCGACCCTTAAACAAGGTCCAGAAGTAAATCTAAGCACCAGAACTGTAGCCCACTGGCTGGTTTACATACCACTAGAGTTTTGTTGAGTTACCCTAAAACGTGAATTTTTGACGAATTATCTTATGTCGCAACAGGTAAGGAAAGCGCACTTTAACCTGCACGCATTGCAGACCTATCTTGGTTAATTTAAAAATTCATAAAAAATTCCACAGTAGACCGTTTTCTTTGCCGTTTTCACCAATGAATAGGTCAAGATTTCTACTTTTCTACTATGACAATTTTGAAAATATTTTTCATAGGTTAGGTTTTGCTTTTGACATAAGCAAATTACGCTTGATTGACAGCTGTCAATCAACATTAACATTTTCATTGAGAACATTGCAATAAAGAAATGTGACTTGACTTTAACTTGTCTGATTTTCAAGATGTTTTGTTAAAACCTGACTTTTTTACACTTTGTCAAAGTTTTCAAGTATTGTGTAAGAACTCCTAGCGGACCTACAAAGCCACCATTACAGACAAGCATTGGAAGGGGTAAGAACACTCTTTTGAGCTCCGTTATTTTTGCTGTTTGGCACCCTTAGAACACTGAACAGAGGCAATCCAACTATCAGAAGAGTTGTCTAAGGTGCTCGGGCAGCTTCCTTGCACATTTTCTTCCCATAAAAAGGGCTGCTTCTGCGCAGGCTCTGGTCAAAGTTTAAGAGCGCACTCTTGACCATAATGTTATTGCAGGAACTCGTCATTAGGACTTGAGGACCTTTTATTGATGTTTTGATGTTACATCATGTTGTAAGGAATACTTTGGTGTTGGTTTTGTTGAAATCGGTTTGTTCGTTAATTCATCGCACAGAATGCGTGGACATCATTTATTATTCATAATTCACGAAAGCGGCAAATTTGAATGACAGAGCGGTCACAATTAGAGAAGAAAGGGCTCAAATTGGTTAAGTAGCTTTGATAAAAATTACTTTACTGCTTTATAGATGTGAAAATCTTACAACCTACGCACGGCTTTTTGAAGAAGGATGTACCTACAATTTAAGTCTAAAATGAAGAACTTTGAGCAAGTGGAAAGACTATTGTTTTAAACTTGAAAGTACCGCAAAAACAGGGAATTTCAGTGAGGAAACAATTTTCGAACGTGATTTAAAGAAATTTTATTCTGTTTCAAGTAAACCTACGCACTGCAAATGTAAGATACAACTCCTCTTAAACAAAATCCGTTTTTATTTTCGTTTTTTTCTAACAAGAACCACTATTGTTTTGAGTTTGAAAACTGCCGGCTGGGGTTGCATTTGAAAATGGCGCTTTAGGAGTACACAAGCTATTGTTTCAAGTGCAGGAGTGAATAACAATGGTTGCCAAGACTAACACAATACCCATTCAAGAAAACCACTCAGTCGTAAAATAATTCACAGTTGCCGCGAATTTTAAAACTGATCACAATGCACCATCTGACTTATCCAAACTGCCGGCAAAATCGCGTAATGAACAAGAAAAAAATGGAGAGAGTCAGTGATCGGGAGCTCTTCTCAGAGCTCTTCGAAACCCCGATCCATTCTATGCTTATTCACGTCGTCCCTCCTTTCGTTAACGAGGACAGCCCAATGTTCTTTATTCAAATTAACGGCGATGCGATCTGGAAATGGCGGGAGATTTACAGCCGTCCGGGGATAGTGTTCGACTTACTCCAACAAAGCATCTTGCCTCTTGGCTACGAACTAATGGAGTCTTCAAGAGACCGTGTTGGCAACGCGGTCGCCACGAGTATCAGGCACTTCTGGCAAAAAATTCTAGACATCACAGATGGTAACAGGAGAAAGCGAAAAAAGGCAGAGACGTGGATAAAAGTAGCCGTAAAGCCAGATGAGATACAGCGTACCCCGGACGACATTATAACGGAGCTTCACAAGCGTTGCGAAAACGTGGAAGAGAAGGCGGCCGACTTGTATGATAAGATGCGTCGTCAACTTGCCCATTCCGGAAAAGAGTTTCAAGCAGTTGGCAAGAAGCAGCAAAACAGACATTTGTCACAAATAAAGTAGGTTAACTTGTTATTGCTGTAAACAGTTTGGTTACCAATGGAAACCACGGCAACCTGTGGTATCGGCCCGCAGCAGAAATTGATTAATTGATTCCTTTAAATTTTTCTTTGTGTTTGAAGGAAGAAAGCTCAAGATGCCCTATGGTTTGGAGAGACATATGGTTTATTACCTGAGTCGCTGGTGCTTCGGGACAAAACTGGCGTGGTCCACGAAATAAACTTAAACGAAATTCCAACAGGTAAGCAATAATCTGAACGTACATTTTATTACAACTTGAAGAATTAACAAGAATTTACAAGAGGAAGATTAAATGAAAAAAGGAATGACTGTCATCTTTCTCCTCCTTGACAGATGATGCTAAAAAAGAGAATGTAACATCAGGTGAACAGGGCCCAAATCAACGCACAACACCAGGGGAAAGTTGTAAAGGTGAGCTGTGAAGGCTTTTTTTACATTCACTTCTAAGATTACTCGAAAGCAAACTTCAGTAAAGAGATTACACTTATAACAATGACTAAGTCTGAAATTTACCACAAGGCAAAATAATTTAAATACCTCCTTCATCTGTTTGTTTTCTTCACTATAGCA
>OZ026602.1:15846475-15896475 GCA_964020085.1 Micromussa lordhowensis | reverse complement strand
AACTTCCAAGAAAGCCACGGAAGCCTGAACTGCTAACTAAAATTTTGGATCTTGCTGTTCCTAGAGCAGAATAACTGAAATTGCATAACAAAGTGACATTGATCAACTACTCTTTACTGACTTTATCACAAGTCAAGTGATATTATCATAAGCTTAGTATTTTAACAAAAGAGGACCATTTATATTTATATTTTTATATCCATAAAATATGATATGTTAAATAAAGTAATTATTACTGACAAATTTTGAGTGGTTTCGTTTCTAAAGCCCGGCGAAATCGAGATGATACTTGACAATGGCTGGAACTCATGTTCGTTTTTCTACCACCAATTATCTCGCATTGTCATTGACTATCATCAATTAGTATATACTCAAACAGTGGATAGCGTTGAGAGAAATTGGCATCCCGGTTTGCATCCGTAACAAGTGAAGAAATGATCCAAATTAATTTTTTGTGGTGTATATTACCTCACTGTTTTAGTATATACTAAAACAACTATTCACCTCAGTGTCGGTGGTTAGCGGTGGCTATTTACCTCGCCACTTCGTGGCTCGGTAAATATCCACCACTAACCACCTCCACTTTGGTGACTAGTTGTTAACTATCATCAACTACCGTATGCCATTTCACCAGGGCTTAGTTTCATAGAGGCTTTTGTGGAATCTTAGTTAAAAATTGGGCTGGTTTCCAAACGAAGGAGGCTATTGAGCTGGAAAGTTGTAAACAGATATAAATTTAGTACCTTTTATGCCTGATGAGGATAAAATCTTAAGTGGATCTTTAGTTTTGTATTTGAGAATTTGATGATGTCAGGTGCACACACTTCATCTATAGTACAGCAATTCACATAAAGAACAACCAGAACTTAGGCTCATATATTCGTGTAGTTTTCTACATAAATTGCTATTATAGCAAAGCTAAGTTTTGACAGCAAAACCTTAATCATTTGAGGTCAAACAGAGCCCCAAATTATAATGATTTTGACTGTGACTTTCAGTGATCAACTTTATGTTTCCAAAGCAAAAAAAAAAAACCTTCAGCCTGTCAGTAACAAATTTGATGTTTTATAGGACTAAGAAGCAACAGACTTTTTCTCTATCCTGATCCAAACTCGTCTCATTTACTAAGCTGAAATAAGCTTAAGCTTAAATTCTTGTTTGCAAAATTTGATTACAAAACAATCCACTTTTAAATAAAAATAAGACAATGTTCATCCAGGAGAGCAAAAATGAAAAATATAATTATCATGATTATTTAGTAGAAGACTTACCTCTCAAACTAGTTGTGTAGTCGGAAAACTCCTGTGCAAAGAATTCGGAAGCCATGATCGCAGCCATGATTTGAAAGCGCCCACAAACTTGCCATCATATGACCGCTTTTTAGATCCCAGTGCCCAGCAAGGTCGAAACCTTTTCTTCGATATGGCTGAACAGCAGAGATCGCGATCGGTAAGAGGTTTTCTTTCATTCGTTAGTGCTGTACTTGTAGCGTTACAGCCCGATCCGTATACTCTCGTTTTAAAGCTTTTCATACTTTTACTGTAGCTTGCATTCAATGATAGCGATGTCTTTGACTTTTTGGAAGAGATGCAAACATATCTAGAGGGACATCTCGGGCTTTTAGATGCAGTAAGTAAATTTCTCATCTTATGGAGCAACATACTGTCGGAGCAAGCTCTTAACTGAGCATTTAATTTTTTGCACTGATTTTAAGGCGAGGCCACCAGTCGATTATCTCGCTCGGTGGTAAGTAGAGGGTTCTCTCTTTCAAAGCTGAAGTGTTTCGAAAAGCTTTAGTCGGTATAATAAGTCGTTCTAAGTTAATGGTGTGATGTCTGTCACCTTTGTAGGGACAGAATGGTGTTGCTAGCAGCCCGCTTCATTTACCAGCAGCCCACAATGAGAGATTTATTGCAAAATCAAGGTAAATATTTAACTCATCTAAAGGAATGTTTAATCACGTACATGCAATCTCATTTGTCAAATACTGTTTTTAATTAAAAAGGCGTGAGATTGGTGGCTAATCTCTACTTGATACGGTTAATCTCACAGAGTGCGTATCTCTCGTAGGCACGCCGCAGCAGACTCCACGCAAAAGAAGAAACGAAGATGAAGATTTAGGGGGACAAAAAAGAAAGACGACGACGACGGCCTAAAACGACACGTTTAGCCAATGTAGCCTGCCTAGCTGGCGGTATTGCAGACGCGCGGAATAAAGTTCTGGCGGCGGAGTCGCTAATTGCGGGCGGCCGAGAAACGTTATTCCTCGCGCCTACAATACCGCCAGCTACGCAGGCTACAGCCAATGATGTAAACAAATTCTCTGGATGGAAAAAAGTATCAGAACTGGAAGTAACTATTTCATTAACATTAAACAAATTGTTCAAATTGGTCATTGCTTTATTTCATTTGGTGGCTTCTAAAGAAGCTGTTTGTTTGATTGTCTTGCTTGAACTCCATCAGACGGGTCCAGCGAGGTATTTCTTTCTGAAGACAATGCGAAGGCGCTCCACTGGACGGCAAACTTTTTTCTGTCCATGGTTAAAGGAAGGTGACTTCGACAACAGCAGACCGAAAGTCAACTGTACGATTCGGCATCGGCTCCCATTGGGGTGTATTGTTCGTTCTACGTACGGACCTAGTCCGGCGTCTTTTAACTCTTGGTCACTGATTTCTGTTGGTTTCAACTGAATTTGGGCTGGCAGGTTCGGGAACAGGAAACGAACCACGTCATGACGTATCTCAATGGACTCCTCGTGTTGTAGGGGAACTTTCATTCCCCTCTCAAAAACGAGAGCAATCCTCTCACAAGCTTCCTCCACGCGTACTGGGTCGGGGTCGGGACTCTCGAAAGCTTCTATCAGCTCTGGTGGTAGGTTACGTTTGGGCTCCCACGTGTTCTCACTGGCGCAGTATCCCTGCCACTTGACCATGAACAGAGGCTTTCCATTTCGAATCTTCTTGGCAACTATGCGTTCGGCCTGATAGACGCCAAGAACTTCAGGCCTTCTTTCGCACTTAATGCCGGCTCGCAAGATTGCAGAAGCTTTAAGAAATTCATAGTAGCCCTTAGGTGGACGAAAACGTTTTTCCATGTTTACACGATTTGAATTGTTGAAAACTGAAACAACTGGGATATTTACACTATGCGCCAGGTGGCAAAGGGCTGCCGACGGATCAAAATGCACCAATGGCTATCAAGTTTATGACAAAAGAATTTATTTCGATCAATGGTTTTAAAGATCGAGAATATATTAGTTTCATACAATCTTTTATTAACATAAGCCTTTGCGATCAAAAGTCGAGGCTGACATACGCTTCTTCATCGAAATGAACAGGAAATTTATTACATGTAAAATACAGTAAAGTAACGTAGATAAGACATATAAAACTTAGTTTGTCTCAGCCGTCTCATAAAATCGAGAAACAGCCAATCCAACAGTCACTCGAGTGATTGGTGTTAGTTAACGTTCGGTAATCGAACATTTTATTTTCTGTGAGTGATCTTGATCATTTGCCAATCAGACGTTCCACAGAGATCGATAATCTACCGGTACACGAACGATTTGTGTTCGCTTAGGCAGCGATTGAACATTCGTGGCAACAATCGTTAAGTTAACGGCTGTTTTGATAACACGAAAGTCATTAAGATCCGAAAACAGAATGGAAAGAGTTCAGATATTTCTTTGTCGCTTCTGCGCGCGCAAGCTGGATACAACAAACGACAATCTGTCCAAATTGTTTCAGTGCTTGTGCTTCTTAAGAGCGAGGACAGTAAAAGAGAACATTTATTTACGGCATAACAATAATTCTCTTGCATGCGACGTTACCGGCTAGTATCATTTCACAAAACCTGCTCGCGCGGATAACCGGATACTCTGAAAAGGGGTTGTTTTCCAAGTGATACAAACGAAACCTCAAGTATTAAAGTTGATTTTTACTTAAAACAAAGGAGTTAACAATAACGCGAGGAGTTCATTGTTTGCTTTACCACCTCACTTAAGGTAATGAGCATTGCCGCGCTTCCAAGGCAACCAATCAAAAGAGCTCTTTTTGATTGCTTATGAATATTAACAAGCGTCATGACAGATCTCTACACCTTTCCCAACTGCAAGCAAATGTCCTGAGAACAATAGGCATTTTGCGCTATGAGTTATGACGTCATTTGTGTGGAAATTTCCCACGCTAATAACTTTGCAAGGTGTTTGTTTGGCCAACAAATGGTGGCGTTTTAAGGCCATTGACAAGGCCTACGTGCATGCCAAATTTTGTTGCAATCGATTAAATCCTCGCAGAGTTATCAACGTCTAAAGTTTCCCCACAAAATTACCCGTGTCCTTTGCGGCCTTGGTTTGAGCGTGAGAACGAGGCTCAACTTTGACTCTTAATAACTCAAAGAGGATATAACCGTTTCACTTCAAATTTAGGGGATCAATAGGGTTTATCAAGAGCCATCTGTTTTGCTCGACATGTTGGTTTCATGCCTGCTGATAATGTCTGTAAGTATGAAAAAATTTAACTGCCAACAACTTAAAGAGGATTTGGAGGGGGGCCCTCAAATTTACAAGCGTTATCTAATGTCGACAGGGCTATTTGCCAGGCATGTTGGTCTCACTATTCGTTTCATTGAAAGGTCTGTAAGTATCAAGAAACGATGACAAATTTTGACTTTTAATAACTTTTGAATGAAAATAAGCCAGGTTTTCTTATTTACAGGCATTATTGAATGACAACAGTGCTATCTTCGGGCATGCTGCCTTTGCTAATAGTGACACTATAATGTCTGCAGGTATCACAAACTTAAGCAACATTTTCGTTGTTTGTTTAAACATTGAAACTCCACCAAGTTCACTTCCATCTGTATCGTTTCGTCACCTCCACGATGTTCGTGGAGGACATTCTCTCAGCCTGTAGGAGAGTAGTTGCTGGGGACGAGGATGCGCTACATGAACTCGGTCTGGACAATTTGTCCTATCCCAGGCCATCTCTGTCCTACACGTCAGCTGTCATGCTCCAAATTCATTACAATTCAGCCCTAAACACTGCGGTGGCAGCCAGAGAACTGCAGTTTGGTTTCACTGAAAAGCAGTGGCAACTCGCCCTTGAGTTAATGGAGGCCATTGCTGTGAAGCAAGGGATCGAGCTTGACCACCATATTGATGGACAGGACATCGCCGAAATAATGATGGCCCTCATCGACTACCAACAGCAGCGTATGAGGTCAATGCATTCGCCTTCAACCAATGTAGATCATGACAGTGATGAAGAAAGTACAGAACATCCCACTGTTAAAGGTTCTGCTAACGATGACGTCCATGACATTCCGCCATAGTCCCCTGCTGCAGTCCCATCTGTTGCTCCCAAAACAACTGACACACACCATCCTTCAGACACCTCAGAAACCGATGATGAGGACCTTATGACGAGGCCACTGGCACCTCATGCAGTAACCTCAGCAAGCACTATCCCTAAGCCAGCACCACCTGCTGTTAAAAAATCTAACGCTAACCTACTGGCAACTCCTTCAGAATCTTCCGCAAGCACTGTTCCTAATCCAGCAACACCTGCTGCTAAGGAAGCTTACGCTAACCTTAAGAGCAAGAACAAGCGGCGCCAGTGCTCCTTCTGTTCCTTCTTTGGAACACATCTGCAAAGGCACATCACTGCGAAGCATCTTGACACTTTCACATCCAGGCCTGAACAAATTGCAATTGTACACAAGCATGACAAGCTCAGTCCAACGCAAACGGCCAACAAAACCATCTGCAAGTTTCAGTGCACGTACAAGAGGTGTGGGTCAATCGTCACCAGGATAGGCCAGCATCTTGTCCGTGTGCATAAACTGGAAGATCCAAGAGTACGGGCTTAGCCCAAAGCCAAGTGTATACGCCTATCTAAAGGAACACCATCACGTAAGCGGAGTGCAAATTCTAAGCCCGCAAAACCGCCAGTGTTAAAAGTTCCCACTATCACAAAAGAAGATGTTCATAAGCATCACACAAAAAGGTCACCATGACACCTTGGGGGAGGACGACAGAGACGACGAAGGTAGCTACGTCTCTGGCGGGAGCTGCACAGAAGATGAAGACACAGTGGACCACCATCAGCTGGAGGTCGACGCTGGATGACATCAGCAGCTTCGCACAAAGCGATGATGAGGAATTTGACCCTTCCAGCGACCAAAGCAACTGGAATGACATCTACATGGTAAAGGATCCCAACAGAAATGTGCGGGATTATTTTATGTCACGCTTGTACAAATACCTTTTTCACGTCAAAGGCGGTGCCCATTCCCAACATCAGGCCCTCATACTCGCTCATCAGGTGCATCATCATCACAACCTTGGATCGTGCGGGGGATGACCTGGCATGTCTTACCCCGCGGAGTGGCATGGACATATGGGACAACTTCTGTGTGCCTAAGCTAAGGAGCAAGCAGCTCACCGGCAACACTCACAAAGTGTACCTCCGCAGCATGCAGTTCTTTGTAACTTTCATCTCAAAGGGCCTTCGCTACGACAAGGCAAAGCTTAAAGACCGCCACAAGGAAGTCATCATTCGACTGCGTGATAAGACTGCCGGACTATCCCACCACCATTCATCGAAGAACTTCACATGAGGTGACTTACAAGGAAAGTCGATGAGTGTTTAAAGCACCTTACGTCAGCAGATCTCTGCCAAATAGAACAGTCCGAACCAGCTAAGTCTGCAGTAAAACTTCTTGGCCTTGCGGCAGAAAAGAAGTTACTGACCGCGGGTGAATTTACCACTAAAAAAAACCGAAGGCAGAGCAAGAAATCACCCAGCCTACGGCTGCGTTGTTTAAAAAAGATAAAATAAACCAAGTACAGAGCAAGAAACCGCCCAGCTTACGGCTGCGCGGTTTAAAAAAAAGAAGTTTAAAAAAACTTAAAACCGTGCTTTTGGGGTCAGTAAAAGGTAAGGTAATATTTAGCAACAAGGTATTGTGAGAAAACACTATGTTGTTCTTTGAGTGATTCTAGAGATAATAGTTTGGTCTGTGTTTTTTTTTTATTGTTTTTCAACAGATTCTGCAAATAACGATTACAGGTTGTATCACATTGTAGTCTATGGATCGAGCGTTCCTGCTCATTATGTCTAGATGTATGTTATCTAGTGTTTTCCTGTTGGAACATTCCTTTTGTCACTTTGCCGTGATGAGAATATTTTGTCAGCTTGTGGAACGTTTTAGCCCGGACAAGTTGTTTTGAGGTTTTGTTTTGTTAGGGCCTGTTTACATGGGGTGGGGGACCTCAGGTAGGTGAGGTAACTCGCCTAGGCGTGGTCGAAAAATGCCCCGCATTTACATGGAAAGTTACAACCTCTGGGTCCCGGGGCGACATTACTAGACGTTGTGGCAAATGTAACATGAACTCGACCCTGGCTAGGCGGGTTACCCCACCTTGAGTCGTTTACATGACAAAATGCGACCTCGGCTGACAGGGTTACCCTACCTGACAGACCGGGCAACCCGCCTAGGCAGGTAACCTCACCCATCATGTAAACATGATCAAATAAAAATGAGAGATTATATGGAGTGGCAGGTTACCCCACCTAGGCGGGTTACCTCACCTCCCTGGGGTCCCCCACCTCCATGTAAACAGGCCCTTAGATTTTGTTATCGATCAAACGTGAGAGACAATAGGGTCTTTTTATGTATTATAATGTCATCTTTTACGGATTGTTCAGAGTATAAAACATAGACAAAAGTGTGTTAGGGCCTGTTTACATGGAGGTGGGGGATCCCAGGTAGGTGAGGCATAACGAGCCAGACATTCTTAGTAACCAAAAAACAGACTTGGGATCCCGGTTCTCTCTGGTTTGTGATGAACCCGCCTAGCCATGGTCGAAAAACGGCCCGCGTTTACATGGGAAGCTACAACCCCGGGGTCCCGGGGTGGCGTTACTAGATGTTGTGGCAAACGTAACATGAACTCGACCCCGGCTAGGCGGGTTACCCCACTTTGAGTCGTTTACATGGCAAAATGCGACCTCGGCTGACAGGGTTACCTTACCTGGCAGACTGGGTAACCCGCCTAGGCGGGTTACCCCACCTATCATGTAAACATGGTCAAATAAAAATGAGAGATCATATGGAGAGGCGCGTTACCTCACCTACCTGGGGTCCCCCACCTCCATGTAAACAGGCCCTAATTGTTTTGCTTGTGCAACACAAGACAAGCATTAGAGAATACTAGGGAAGTGTAGAAAACACGATTCGCAGCGTTTGTGTTTTTTTGTTAATTTTCCCACTCTTGTTGGTGTAATGATGTTCTTGGTTCTGTTATTGCTAACTTTGTTGTAAAAAAGAGTCCATAAAGCTTTTAGAAAAAGTAAGGAAAGAAAGTGATTGAAATTATGTAAGTGATGTAAAGATGTGAAACTGTAAGTTATTAAATTAAAAATTTTAAAGAAGAGTCCTTGATCTCTGTGTCTTTATTATAGACGGTTCATTTCCTACTTAATTATTAAGAAGGCGTTGCTATTTCTTCAGCGGTGTGAAACTACGCGTAACAGTCTATGATAGGTTATTTTGTCCCAAGTATTGTCAACTATTTCTAATTAACTCTGGTTCAAATGGTTAAAGGGTGAAAGAAGTTGGTTATAGTTGATTATAGTTGATTGGGATTCGTTGAAGAAAAGTTACTAGAGTAGTAATTTCAAAGTTCTTTTCATGTGAAAATATAAATATTTAATAGCTTCTCGTAAAACTACTTTGGAAAAGTATTAATTTTTTTGCTATTAAAGAGGGAGCAGCTTGTTTTCCGACTGGTATAGGAGTAGTGATTCTCAAAATTGCCAACTGAAAAACTATTATGAAGTACCATAGGTTTTTTCAAGCTAGAAAAGCTATCACTGATGTATATGGATATACAGATAAATTTAAAATTCATTGTACCCTTTAGGAGGTAGAGGGGTAACTCTACAATTTGTATCATGAAAAACAAATATTGATTTCGGTGTTAATGCTTCTGTCATGTTATTGCTGATGAATTTCATTATAACATCTTAAAGTAGTCTGTGGATCCATTCAGCTATTTGTTCTTGATTACGAAATTGAAAATCATTAACAGGACAGATGCTTAAAAACAAGTTTAAATACCACAGAAGTGAATAGTCATTTTTGTGTACGCTTATTGGGTTGTTGTGATATGTTTAGTGAGGTAGTATTCACTTTCGTTCAGCACATCGAAAATGAAATTGTTTATTTCAGTTGTCGCAGCTAAAGTTATTGTTTGGGGCATTAGTTATTCTGCTTGTGTGGTATCTATTAAAACAATTATTTCATTTAGTGTCTGTTTTTTCAAGCTAGAAAAGCTATCACTGATGTATATGGATATACAGATAAATTTAAAATTCATTGTACCCTTTAGGAGGTAGAGGGGTAACTCTACAATTTGTATCATGAAAAACCAATATTGATTTCGGTGTTAATGCTTCTGTCATGTTATTGCTGATGAATTTCATTATAACATCTTAAAGTAGTCTGTGGATCCATTCAGCTATTCGTTCTTGATTACGAAATTGAAAATCATTAACAGGACAGATGCATAAAAAAAGTTTAAATACCACAGAAGTGAATAGTCATTTTTGTGTACGCTTATTGGGTTGTTGTGATATGTTTAGTGAGGTAGTATTCACTTTCGTTCAGCACATCGAAAATGAAATTGTTTATTTCAGTTGTCGCAGCTAAAGTTATTGTTTGGGGCATTAGTTATTCTGCTTGTGTGGTATATATTAAAACAATTTTTTCATTTAGTGTCTGTAAAATTAGTCGATTTTACCTCCACTTCGGTTAATAATTGTTAACTGTCATGATTTTTTGCCAGGGAAAGTTTCCGGTATTTTTTCGAGGTTAGTTCCAGTTCCTGCGCGAATTTGTTGTTGAAGAATCTGGGTGTGAAGCTAGGTTTGTTTCAATGTACAGTTAATCGCTGCTGTGTTTGGAGAAGTTTGCAAAATGGTATAAGTCAAGTTTTCATTTAGTAATGGGAATAACTGCTGGAATAGTAAGTTGTTGTTTAAATTTATAAACATTTACAAAAAAATGATGGCTGTGAAGTGTGAAGGTGTTAAAGTATTTGCAAGTCAAGGTAAGAAATATAAAAGTTATAAGCACATTAGTAGCTTTGAAATTAATTTTTCTCGAAATTGTACTTTACATACGATTCAAGGTGTTGTTAAAATATGTATTGTTGGATAACTTGAAGATAATAAGATCTGTAGTTAGGTTTGTATATATTTTAGAGATGTTGTAAGCAATTGGTGAAACGCCATAAAGCTTGTAGCAAAGACGTTAGTTATGCTAGATCTATAGTTTGGGAGCTTTGTAAAGCTGCCTTGACACAGCAAACTTAAGTTAATTAACTTCTTTTTGGGAAACTCAAGTTTGTGTATGAACGGCATAGAAACAGTCTACAAATACTTTTCTATTTGACGTCAACAGGTAACACATGTATTTCCTCCTTGTTTTTGTGCTGTTCACAGACACCAATTTGGGTTTGCCAACACGAGTTTGTCACCTTAAGATTGCCGTGTGAAGACCTCTTAAACAATTAATTTACTTTAGTATCAACTATATTTTGTTACTTTGCACTGTAAGAATCCTTATAGGTCCTATTTCATTGTTGGTGTTTTTATATGTTTATTTTGTTTATTTGCCGTTTAAATTTTGTATTAATTGTATTATTTATTACAAGTGTGTATTTGGCTTGGGATTAGACTTTCTGCGCCCTTTTTTAATAGTGGCGCTTCCAATTCAAGATTCAAGATGGAGACCGAAAATTAAGTCACTGAACATTATTTTAATCTGGAATATGAACAAAAAGAAATTCTTTAATGTCTTTTGGTATAGAGGGTGTAAGTTGCAGGTTACAGGTTGATTGGTTATGGTTAGGTTACAACTTGCAAGAATTCACCTTAACTGCGTAGAATTCAGCTGCTGGCCGTGTTTCAGCAGGTTACATATAATGATTTCCTTTTTTAGATATCCCAATGAGGTCGTTTTGGTTCTTCATCTAGAATTTATGAATCTGATTCAGTTTTTTCCATCTCAAATTTTTTTGGTTTCTGTCGTATAGATAAAACATTTCATTAGAGGTCACTAGAGGATACTTTAAAAATTTAGAAAATAATTACCTGCAGCTTGTGTTATATACAATTCCTTTTTATTCTCAAATTACCTTTGTGTTATTATAGTGGTGAAGTGCTTAGGCTTCTAATGTTAAATGAAGCTTTAAAAGGCGTTGTTAATGTCTGCAGATCTGCAATTAATACTATGTGTACATCAAAGACTTGTAATTGTTTTGCTAATACAGTCGAACCCTATTATGTAACTAAGTGTCACTTGTCTGAAACAAATTTTTATTAGACATTGGAATCTTTCTTTAACAAAGTTGCTTGGTATTAGGGAGATTTGTCCATTAAATGGAGGGTTTGTTATATTTAAAACTTTAATATCACGAATTTGAGGGGAAATAACCAAAAGATTTGTTATGTCTAGTTCATAGTTAATGATTTGCTTGTAAGATAGGTTACATGTGTGGAAATACTATACTATAGTGGCAATACCTATGATATATAACAAGCTGTTGAGTTTAATGGTTATGTTTGTTTATCATAAGGATTAAAGGATTTGTTAAGTGTTGATGTTTATATTGTTTATGTTCTGTATTTTTTATATTGTATTATTTATATCTAGTTGTATTTTAAAAAAAGGTGGTTTGGATGTTGGGACTGTGAAAATTTGTATAATTTGAAACTGATGTATTATATGTTATCATTTATAGATTTGATTGTTTTAACTCACCAAGTTAATTAGCTGTGTAATTCACTTGTATCACTTTGTTTACATATACAGTCGAGTCTCTCTATGTGTGCACCTTTGTAAGTGATCAGCTCTAGCTATTACCACGTTTGTGAAATTCTATGATTCTTACTGTAACCTAAACTTTTTAATAAGAAGCTTGCGTAAGTTATTGGTTCTGTAAGTTAGTGGTACCATTTTTAGAATTACCTAAGTGGAGTTTTCCTTTGTTCATTTTTAATAGTTCAAGATAATAGTGAATTTCTTAGACAACTTAAAAATGAAAATTTAAAAATGAATGAATTGAAAAATTTAAAAGTGAAAAAACTTTTGGGCAGCACACAGCAACAATTAGTGATCTTGTACAATTGAGTTTATTAATCGACCGGTTTTGTCTGCTAGTGAGACTTCTTCAGGACTTCTTCCACTGTATTTTGTAGTTTAATCTTGAAGAAGTCTCACTAGCAGATGAAACCAGTTGATTAATAAATTCAGTTGTACAAGATCACTAGTTGTTGTTGCGTGCTGCCCACAAGTTTTTTCATTTTTAAATTGTCTTATAATAACAACATGGTAATACAGCAGTAACAAAAAAACAATTGTACAGTACCGCTCAAAGGTAAGTTACCACCTCTCGTCTCATTTCTCGTGAGACGGGTCTCGAATCTTGCGAGACGTTTCTTGTTTCTCGCGAGACGCGTCTCGTTTCTCTCGAGAATCACTGATGCATTTAGTATGGCATACATTAAGCGTAAGAAACTGGACATGTGTAATGGTTGCTGCTCTGTAGTTCGTTGGCAAAGCAATGGGACCATCCAACATAAGATGTGCATCGGTTGTATATTTGCATAAACTACATGTATAAGAGTTACATGCATTTCAATTCATGCGAACACGAGGGCAAAGAGTTGATTTTGCAAATCTTGTTTTCTATAATTTTTCAATCCTGATACTGTGAGTATTTTGGCACTAGATATCATATACTCATAATTCAGTTGCCTACATTTGTTTGCTCTCCAATAACCGCTAACTCAAACGACCACTAAATTTTGTGTAGGAGAAAAATGTTCCGACTTTCAACACGCGCCGGCGAGACAATTGTCTTTTCATGTAAATGGAGTCACAAAAGCGTCACGGAAATTATTAAAGAAATTATATCTCCGGTTCTGTGCGGTACAAATCGTTCATTCAAACGCCAATTGAAAAAAAAAAATTTGACGGCAGGAGTTTAAATCAAGGTTTCTGAGATGACCCGTTTGCAATACACTGTAGTTTCAATTTTTTTCTGCCGTAACGTAATGAACTTTCCCACGCGTGAACGTAAACGCTAAAAATATCTCGGGTTCTATTTGGCATAAATCGTTCATTTAAACGCCAAATTACTATATCTTTGAAGACAGGGGTTTTAATCAAAGTTTCTGAGATGCCCAGTTTCCATTAATTTCAGATTTTTCTGCCAGGGAAAGTTTTGCCTAGCGGCTCAAGACGACGAGTCGATAGCGTAATGAACTTTGTTGTTGTCCGAAGAGTCACGGCAAACACGAAAAAATATCTCCCGTTCTATTTGGCATAAATCTTTCATTCAAACGCCAAAATACTATATCTATGAAGACAGGAGTTTTAATCATGTTCACAAGTTTGAATAAAATGTTAGTCAAGGTTTCATGCAAAGCGTGGTGTCTCATGTTTACAAGTTTGAATAAAATGTTAGTCAAGGTTTCATGATCAAAGCGTCGTGTCGCTTATTGTTCACAAGTTTGAATAAAAATTAAATGTTAGTCTGAGTCGAGATTTCATGATCAAAGTGTGGTGTAGAATGTTCACAAGTTTGAATAAAATGTTAGTCCGAGTCAAGGTTTCGTGATCAAAGCATGGTGTCGCTCGTTCACAAGTTTGAATAAAATGTTGGTCGAGGTTTCAAGATTAAAGCGTCATTTCGCATGTTTACAAGTGTGAATAAAAAACGAGTCAAGGGGTTTGATGGTCAATCCTTTCGCGTATTGGTACATGTACTTCCAGTACACTCGCGAGATCGTTTCTCTCGAGACTAGTCTCGTGAGAAACGAGACGCGTCTCGCGAGACGGTGGTAACTTACCTTTGAGCGGTACTGTAGCTCAGTTGTTTTAACAGTAACACTGTGTGCTCTACACGTATCAAGTGTGATTTAAATTTACAATCAATTGCCAGTTTGAACTTAAAAATGTCCCATCAGTTTTCAGCAAGGCGGCACATGTCGTTTGTAAAATTTCAGTTCAAATAGTTAATAGCTCTAAACTTTTCAACCTTGGCAGATGCGTTAAGCAATATTACTGCTCATAGTGACTATTTGCTTTACTTAAAAACATGTGGCTGTTTCCTTAAATGTTTGAACAATTTTGTGATTTCAGCAAGGCTTGTAATATGAAATGGTTCAGTACCACTGAGCTCTACTGAGCCATGGAACACTCTTTTTTTGAAGACAGTATCCAAATCATTTCTCATAGGCCAGTTAAATGTTTGAATTTCAACTTGATGTAGAAATTTGACTTCAACCTTGTCGTCAGTTAAAGTCACACTTCTTCCAAAGTAGAACTTCTTCTCATACTCAGCAGCATAATATTTTTTGCATATTATGTCCTTTGATGGGAGAAGGGAGAATAGCTTGCATATGCAGCTTTATAATCATGTTTTTCCTGAATTGAGGAATGCTGCCACAGGTGGTAGTGACCATATACTGGCTTTTGGAGGAAAGGTATGTTGCAAATAGGCAATTGTACACTCCACAGTCAGAGAGGTTGGCTTTTTGTGGGACATCTTGTTGTCTGTTTAGAAGAAAACCCACTCACTCAGATCAATACTCTCATCCAGCGCAACTAATAATGAGCCCATCTTAAGAAGTGCATCATGGATAGTAGGTTTAACAAAATCTCCTGCTTTGCTGTTAAGAGATACTACTTGCTTCTTCTTTGGTATTACTGCCAATGGAAACCAGTGCTCACTCTGAAATGAATTGCATGGGATAAAGATAATAACTTGCTGCCACAATGAATCTCCTTCCTTCCAAATTTGTTTTGTAGGCACAACGTCAATAGCTTTTTCAAACCTCTTCCAGGTTATGGTCTTTATTTTGAAATTTTCCATGGAGTATTTATTTCTCATAATTTCAAGGTAGTTGTCAGTGACAAAGTTAGAGAGCCAGTTATTTTTCTCAATTGAGTTTTGACTAAACAGGGCCTTAAGGTCAGTGTCATTTATAATGCTGTGGTCATGAAAAGAAGGGACGCCTTTTGCAACAGCATCTGCCCTATACTGTAAGTGGTAGGGCAAAGTGAAGGGCTTTGAAACATCAAAAAGGAGTTGTAAATGTTGCGGAATATAATGCTGTATTTTTATTATTGCTGCACTTAAGGTATTATTGTTTCCATTTGCACTTTTGTGATCAATGGTCCTGTCATCTCCATTGTTGTCTTCCTTTTCATGAGTGTCGTCAGCATGATTACCTTCACTTGTAGTTATCCCTTCATCATTACTGTCGAAGTTGTAATTTTTGTTTTTGTCTTCAAGCTCTCTCAGATCACTGGTTGTTCTATTAATCACTCTCTGAATCAGAACCATTTTTCTTCTGTGGATCTCCAAGCTCAATATAACCTGCCTGAGAAGAATAGATATGAAATCTGACCTGTCGACCCTCTTGTGGGCACACAATCCTCTTTATTGTCCCTCCAATACCATCAACAACCCCCTTCCCACGTGACATGGCAAAAAAGTACCATGTGAAATTCATGTCCTCTGATCTAAGCTTGTGGTAAAAATTCATCATGTATCTGTTCTTAAACTGAGAGGTGGGCTCATCTGAGAACACATGAACATGTTTAAGCTTGGGACCCTGATCTGAAAGAAGTATTTGAAGTATCCTGTCCATGGAGACAGTAACAGCTTTCTTGTCGTGGTTTTTGTCATCAGTTTTGAAAACTTGGAAGCTGCAGGTCCTCTGGCTTTGATCATCATTGATAGTCCAAATTGCAACAGAGAAAATGGTTACTTGTTCCTGGTTCCAGTGTGCTGTCTGAACTTCATTCTGCTGCTGGCATGTATAATTTTCTGAGAAGTCAATTTTCTGAAGGTGGTGATTTTGTTCTCAAAGTATTTTGATTGTTGCCTCTTGTTATAAACATGTTTAAAAAGATTTTTCCACTGGTCTTTTGCACAAGTCTCTCCCACTGATTCCAAGTTACCATGAAACTCAAATCTTCCTCAGAACAGATTCAAGCCACTCTGGGCATTTATCACACTGCCCAAGTATATAAACCTTTTAATCAGGGCTGCATACAAAATAATCAACAAAGTGACCTGAATAAGTTGGGAAATCAGGCATGCTTTTAGACAAGCAGACTCACACGACAAGCAAATGTTCCCATGATAGGAACACAGGCATGCTTGGTTTGGGTATTGTTCTGAAAGAAGGACATTTTTGGTGTGCAAAGTGCAAAACTTACTGAACCTAATCTTAACCAAGGGGTGCTCTTCCTTAAATAGGGCATATGTTTCTTTTAATGACCACAACAGGTGCTTTTTCTGTATTTGCCATTTCTTGCTATTGTCTCTTACGGCCAGAAAGTCACGTTTTCCTGGCGTTTGTCGAGAGACTAAATCTAAAAGGAAAAAGTTTTCAACAAGTTGAACTGTTTGGAGTTTGGAAGCTCATTTCTTTAGGTGCTGTAATACCCTCTGGACTAGGCAACTTCATGACGACAACTTTTCTCTTTCGTGGACTTTGTGGGAGCACTGGTTTTACTCTACTGACTGCTTTTCCAATTGCTTAAGTTGTCTTGTACCCAGGTTCCTCTACCCCAGACTTTGTACTTTTTTTCTTCTTCTTTCTTCTTCCTAGCCCTGAATCTTCTTATTCTCTCGTTGTTTAGTTTTCTTTTCCTGTCAGCATCAGGATCTGTAGTGTTCTGTTCTTTTGTTCTTGCATTTTGTTTCCTTTTTCTTTCCTTTTGCTTTTAAGCTTCATACTTCACAGGATTAGTTCTTAGCCTTTTCCTAAAGCCTGATACTCTTTCTTTAACAAACTTTGTAATAATAATATTATGATAAACCTAAAAATGTGTATTGTATCTTAGAGAGCAGGAATAAGAGACAGTAGAGCCATCAGTCACAGCATGGTCAATAAAACTGAATTGCACTGAGTATGCTCTCTGTGGGTAAATTCACAGACGACAGCAATGTTTGTACACAGAGTTGTACAATTAAAGGTTTGGTGTTCACTACTATTAAGAGAAATAACTTAGAATTAAACCTGATTTAGATTAGTTTAACAGTTTGGACACTGTTACTTAAGAAAAAGTTCATAAAAAAGCTAAGTTTGCCCTAAACTTTACTTCTGTAAAATGCATTTCATAGTGTTATGTCCGTAACAAAAAATCTGTAATTTCAGTAATGGTAGTTTTTTACCTCCAGTTCTAAATGTAAAACCAGAATAATGGATTCAACATAATTTTTAAAAGCTATGAAGGAGCTTTGTTCTTTTCATTATTGAGGAGTTTTTGTCTAGTATGTTAATTTACAGGAATAGTAGTGTCTAATGAACATGAACAATTGTAGGTTTATTATCTTGTAAATATGTCTGCAACATTGTTTAAAACAAACATATTGGCAGCTTTTGTAATTGAAATTAAATTTCTTTTTTTTTTTGCTAGTTAAGTATGATGTCAGGATTATTTGTACAAATTTTAAACAAAAAGAGTAAAGGCTAAGTTTGAAAAAAATAATTCTATTTGCAAAATTTGGTTCTCTGGATGTAATGTCTATAACTTGGAATGGAACAGCATTGTGTGATAAAGGTCTATGGGTGGGAGGCAGTTCTCATTTTATTTTGAGTCCCGAAGGAGGGCTTGTTACGCCACATATTGTAATAACTGACACAAAATGTAATAGTAACGCAAAATGTAATAACTTTTGCCACAAACTGTAATAGTAACGCAAAGTGTAATAACTTTCGACCCAAAATGTAGTAACATTCGTAACACAAAATGTAATAACTTCTGACGCAAAATGTAATACACAAAAGTAACGCAAAATGTAATAGCTCAAAACGTAATAATATTCTGTAATGATATATGTGTTTCTTTTAAATGTATTTTTACTAGGTACAACGTGACAAAAATTTATGGGACGAGATATTAATTCAAAGACTGAATTATACACCAAAGTGCATTTGATTTAGTTTGGCCAGATGTATAAAATTCAAAATATACTACTAAAAACTCTATTTTCGACCTACCGTGAACGGCCGACTTTTTTCCCGCGTTGTTCCGTGCTTTTAAAAACATTCAAGTTTGTCTAGACCAACTGTCGCGTTTTTTAAGTGTGAACCAATTAACGTTTAGTGCACGAGCACGTCAAATTTTGACAGCTCTGCCTGAATGCTTCTACACGTGAAACACAGGTTTAAAATAAAAATAAAAATTTCGTCTCTGGTGGCAAATTGGTTCTAATTAAACAAACCAAAAAAGTACGCACGTTTTTGGGTGAATTTCACAGAGGGAAGTGGGGCGGTTTGGGTTCAGTTAACCGACTGGGGATTTCTGTTTCATCAATGAAACCAAAGTGACACATTCCTCTGTCGTTTAACTGAATTATTCCCACGCTGTTCACGTCCACATTTTAGCCGACCATGAACACCATGTTATGGTTTTTGATTTTACTGCTAACGATTGCCAGCAATGTGTATGAAATATCCGCTATTTCTGCACTGGACGATGAGACGTACGATACTTTTCTTGACTTGCTCAAAGGAAAATTTAACGTCCCTTTGAAGCAAAGAAACAACAAGCAGAAGTTCGCTCTGGTACGATTTTGGCGAAATCAGGACCATGTTTCTCTCAAACGGGGCAAGGTATGCTACGATGGGAAGCCCGTATTGAGAAAATCAGTTGTATCGGACATTGTAACGAAAGCATTTAAGGAAACAAAAGGATCCGGGGTGAGGAAACACTATCACCATTTGAAAGATGTCTGCAGTGGTGTGGGAGAAAGAGATGTCCGAGCTGTGCTTGGTAAGTCTCGCCTACATCAACGGCTAAACGTTCGATTCCAAAACAAAGCTGCTTTAAAGCCAGTACGCGCCAAAACAGTCCAAATTCGCAATCAACTGGATTTAGTAAGCATGGAAAGTATGCCAGTTAAGTTCAATGGAAAAGTATTCAAGTATGTGCTATCTCTTATGGATGTATTTAGCCGGTACCATTGGCTTATTCCACTGGAAAGAAAGAAAAGTGGTGCAATCGCGGAGGCGCTATCGACAATTTAAAAAGAGCATGGGCCTCCTCGTGTCCTTCAGCACGACCAAGGGCGAGAATTCGACGGTGCTGTCAACAAACTGTGCAAGAAGCTTGGAATAAAAGTGATTAAAGGACGCCCATACCACCCACAGTCACAGGGAAAAATTGAACGGGCCCACAGATCATTTAAGAAAAAGATTACGTACGATCTTTTAACTATGCGAAAAACTGGAGTGAACTGGGCAAAATGTTTGCCAGAATACGCAAGAGCCTTAAATCAAGATGTTAAGGAGGAGCTTTCTTGGAAATGTCCATTTGAAGTTTATTATGGGCGCAAGCCTTTTAGGGAAGACGACATATCAGGAGCTTCGACTGCAGAAGAATGGAATATTGAGGGAAAAGCGTACGAGGAAATGATATCGTCGCGACCTAAAGATTATGATTCCCACGAGCTACAAGTTAAACGAATACGTCAGGCTGCTTCCGCGGCAAGTAGAAGATGTCAAAACCGTATGATCCGGAAAGGACTGAGAAACAATCCGCCTTCAGTTTATAATATTGGCGAAAAAGTGTTAATTCGTTACCCTCCGGTGAAAAAAATATGCAGTAAGAGGTCTATCTTAACGGCTAAAATTCTCAGAAGAAAGTTAAAAGCTTGTAAGTACAAGGTTCAGTTGAAGTACCCGCCTAGTTCCTCCAAGACTCTTACTAAATGGATTTCCGTTGATGACATAACAAGTACGACAATGGACAAAGAAAAAAGGAAGAGGAAGCTCGCAAATCAGAGCAACAAGAAAATGCACAAAAAGAAATATTTCATACCTTACTCAAATCAGAGGGACAAATTCACGGACATGCAGTCTGATATTAACTTTTTAATTAGCTATGACCTGCACTATGTCACGAGCTTGCAAACATTGGTATCTTCCGCTCGGCAGAAAGATTGAGAGAAGAGATCGTCGCATACTTGGAGTCACATCCAAACTCTCCAGATGGCACTCCTATGGAATTATTCGCAGGCGCACCTTGGGACCAATATTTGCGATTAATGGCACGCGATGGAACATATGGTGATCACTTAACCCTCCAAGCAGCAGCTGATGTATTTAATATACAAATAGTTATATATTCCACACTCGGGACAATGGCAACGCACACAATTTCACCTACGAATAGCAGCCCAATTGCGACGTTTTATCTAGGTCACTTTGCAGAGGGAGCTGGAGAGCATTACGTGTGCTTGGCCAACGAATGTCAGGATAAAACAATTTCAGGTCGACCCAACACGGAGCACAGTTGTCTTTCCCCAGCCCAAGAAGAACTGGCCCAATTAGATAGCGCCTCAGACATAAACATGAACGAGGATCAGTCCCATAACAATATAGATCAACATGCTCCTGATGTCAGTACAACGCATAGAAACCGAACCAGATTACCTGAAAATGAACAGAAAGATAAGACAACTGAGGGAAGCTATCCAAAAATGCGAAGATCTGATCCACTCGACACAGAGTATAATTGCATTCCTCCGGTCCACGATGAACGGTCCGAATCAAGTAGCACATCAGGAATTAACTTGCCGGAGAGTCAATCCCATAGCAATAAAGATCCACTACATGTCAATACCACCCACGAAAATGAAGAGGAAGATATGAGTAACCAATGCGGATGCGAAAAGCACGGAAAGGATAATGCAACTCAGCTTACCACTTCCACGAGTTTATATTCCAGAGCTAGTAGAGGTTGCTAATATACGCCATCTTAGTGTACGGAAAATAATAAATATGAAGGGAAAGAACAGTGGAGCAGTAATTGCTCTAAGAAATATAATTAACGCTAAGAACTGGTCAAACGCATGGGTAAGCCTCGTAGCCTATGGCTATGGCTGGTATGGTATCTCCAAGATCTACTGGAGAACCCGCAATTAAGAGAGACCCGATTTAGCTCACTTTTCTTCAGAGTTACAGTTTAGTTACAATTAAAGGTAAATTAAGATTTAAAATCAATCAATGAATCAATCAACCAACAAACCAATCAATAAGCAAGCAGTTAAGATACCCGCCCTGGCAAATTTGGTGCATTTTTGAGTCTTTATATCTATGTAATTTCTTCAAAGCACGTTTAGTTAATTTTCCACGGTAACTTTTATTCAAAATAAGAAGCTAAGTCAATAATAACTTCAGTGTAGCAAGAAGTTCATTAGTGTGACGTTAAAAAGAATAACATATTGGTGGATATGCAGTTGTTGCTAAAGCAGTATCAGTAAACATCGCCGTTATATATACAGACGTTTAGAAAATAAAAGAAATGCGTCCGTTATTTCCATGGATGTTGTCCGAATTGGTCTATTTACGGGTTTTTAGTTTTTCCTCCTGAAATAGCCTCGAGGAGTTCGTCACTTTTCAAAACCAAGCGTTTTTGTCCCTCTCACCGAAACAAACACTTCTATTTTTAGAGACACATACCGCCCAGAATATTATTACATTTTGTCCTATTACAGTTTGCGTTACTTTTATGAATTACATTTTGCGTCAAAAGTTATTACATTTTGCGTTACGGATGTTATTACATTTTGCGTCGAAACTTACTTCACTTTGCGTCACTATTACATTCTGTGGCAAAAGTTATTACATTTTGCGTTACTATTACATTTTGTGTCAGTTATTACAATATGTGGCCTAACAGGGCTGTCAAAAAAATTGAATGTACAGAAAATGCTGATAGTACTATCCCAAGGGAAGTGGAGACTTATAGATAAGTTTTGCCCATAGGTACTAGAGTTTATCCCTATTTTGGTAGAATGAAGCTGCTAGAATTATTATGTACCTCATTTGCTTGTGATGGTAGTCCATTACAGTTCTCATGTTTGCAAGTTGTAAGGTTCCCCAACAATTCGTCAGTAGCCATTTATACACCTGGGTGGACAGAAGCATTGTGAGAGTTAAGTGTATTGCCCAACAACAGAAGACAATAGGGACCTTTAGCACCGAGAGTTTTCACGGCGACGGCGACGTCGGTGGACGAAAGAGACTGGGTCGAGGACGGCGTTGTTCGCGCCAAAATATAAACCTTTAGCACCCTTCATTTTCCAATGGCAACTTGTGGAGTTCTTTGAAAACGAACAAATTTAAGACTTGCCGAGATTTACTTTTGCTCAGCTATGCAGACAACAACATTTCGGACGAAGAATTTGTTCCATTGTACGACTGTTATCGTTCAAAAAATCCAGACTTTGGCTATCAATCGTACAATGTTTTCGATCTAGATGACATGAATTCAGCTGACTGCAAAGCCGAATTTCGAGTTGAAAAAGCAGACCTTCCTCGCCTTGCAGATGCCTTACATATTCCCGCAGTGTTCCATTGCAAACAGAGAAGCATTTGTGATGGTTTGGAGGGACTGTGTGTGCTTCCCAAGCCAGTCCACGAGCGGGACTTCCTTTCTTTGTTCCGAAAACATTTCTTGCTACCATTTCTCTCAGAAAAAGCACATCATGTTCTTCGCTCCACTCCATCGGCCTAGAGTGAAACAACGGGAAACGATAGGTAAAACATAATGCATAATTTTGATAAGAATGAAGAATCAAAGCAGCTAATACCTTGGCTAAGTAGTTTAATTTACTCACTAGGATTTTTCCACTTCAGATGCCGCCATATTCAACCAGTCGATATTCAGCCTACAGCTGTCCTCTTGAAATACGATGAATAAAATGCGTTTTATGCCAAAAGCTATTTACGTAAATTATGAGAAGATGTTCTGTTAAGTTGCGAAAACTAAATGGCCAGAAAAAAGACGAGTATAAGCGGCCAAAACACTCGTATTTACTCACGTTTTCTACACATCGTGAAAACAAGCCTTTTGAGGTCGGCACCGAGCCTCGACGACTTCGCGCCAAATGTACGACCTCAAACGGAAATAAAACTTCACTTCCGGGCGCCGTCGCCGTCCTGTAAAGTCTCTTTGCTAAAGGTCCCTAATGTCTTTTGCCAGGGCTTGAACTTCTACTGCATGCTTTGGGGTCGAATGTACTTATGATGAGGCCCTTGTGCTTCGCAATCTCCATGGGAGGTGTTGAATAAACTTCTGTGGAAAGTGGAATAAACCTTCATATGCTTTCAAATACTTTTGGGTTTTACAGAACTCTTTTTTTTTCCAGGACATTTCATGTTGTTTTTTGTGATACTTTGAAGATTGTTAGCTTTTGCACAATAGGCTGGTTATTTGAATATATTGTGTTATGTAATAATGCAATGCTTATCGGTATAAGAGTTTTTTATCCCAGTTGTAGCATTATTTAATCACTTAACTGGAAAATGCATTTTGAATAAGTGGAATTGTAAGTCTTTCATAGCTATTAAATTCACACTGTTTATTGGAAAAGGTGTTTTATAAACAATAATATTATTGTTGGAATTTTTTTAGTTAGTATGTTCTTTGTTTAATTATATTCTTTTAACATTTTGGCATCTTTTGTATCCACAGAAAGGTTGTTTTTTGAGAAACAGTAGATAAAATGTCTGTAGACATGAATTAGGGTTATTACAACAATTTCAAACGACATGTTAATGAAGGTATTTGCTTTAGTCATTTCAGCTTTTAATTACTGATATGGTGCATAAGGAACTTTATAGTTATACCTTTAGTTAATAAGCTAGTTCTACAATTTTGAAGTATGCATTAATTTAATTGGTTTGTTTTGTATTTAAAATTGTGGTTAGACAAGTGCAATTTATGATTGAACTTTGTACTACATGTGATGTTTTAATAGTTTTAGGAGACAGGTTTTAAAAAATATGGAGTGCAGTTTGTGAATAATATTTGTTTGGACATTATTTCAACTTGTTGTAGAAAAATTAACTCCTGTTGGTTGTTATTTAAGGATATTAATTTAAGTCCAGGAGAGTTATGAGTATTCTTGTTCAGGGTTAGTACCATTAGTATCAGTTGAAGATGTTTTCTTTGAGGAGTGCTTTTGTCTTATGTGTCTTATTTTAAAATAATTATTTTGACCTCACTTGGATCATAGCCATTTATTTTTGTGTGGCTTTACTCTTTTTGTACCCTTTTGTGTTCAGGAATAGTTTATTTCAAGTACCATTATTTAGAAATTATTGTTCCTAGTGGGTGTACAGGATGAAAATAAGTGGAAATTACATAAGTAAAATTTAAGTATGTCAGCAGCTACATGTAAGAACATCAAGTAGTACCCATTTGGAATATCATTTTTTATGTATATTGTATTGTGTTGTATTTTATTTAGGTAGTCCATTGTCTGTAGTCTATGTACTGGGGGTCATTGTTTCATCTTTCATTATTATATTTTTGCATTGATTTTGTATCTAGAAAAAGAAATTGTTCACAATTTTCCCTTTTTGAAGCCTATGAAACGCAGGAAACATTTGTTTTATGTTGCTCACATTGTTATCAATGCTTTCTCATTTTAATGTTGAATATTTGCTGGTATGTCCCTTTTTTCTGGGGGTTTCAATAGAGTTCTTGAAGAATTTCCAATTAAATTTTTACCCTAGAGATGGAAGAAAAATTTAAAAATGCGAAAGTGAATTTATGTTTTTACCAAATTATTGTATTGGGAAGTTGTAAGATATTAACAATAAAACTTGTAGTTTTACTTACCTAGATGTATTGTATTTATGTCAAGTTATTTCTTTTGTGATATTTGTGTTTGGACTTTTATGTTTGAGAGCCAAGCGGAAAGGTGCATTGTTCTTCAGTGCGGAGTAGTTGTTGAATACATTGCAACTTCAAGTTATATGTAAGATTAAAGGCCATATGGCAAAAGACTGCACAAAGAAGAGAGGGGCAGTCAGCCATAATAATAATAATAAATAATAATTTTATTACTTCTATAGCGCACGATACATGAGAAGATGCTCTCGTGCGCTTTGCAATGACAAAAACTATAATTCTATTGTTTACAATCAAATCAGTTACATGAGAAATGAAAAAATCTAAAGCTAATTAATATTCCAACTATAAAATTACATAATATTTACTATAAAATTCATACTTGATCAGATGTTCTGTAGATTATAAGCTTTCCGAAATAAATGAGACTTGAAGGCTTTCTTGAATGTTTGAACATTTTGAGAAAAGCGAACTGCACGTGGTAATTTATTCCATAAAGCTGGTGCAGCCGCTACAAAGCTACGATCACCTAATGTCTTTAGAGTTTTTACTCGAGGAGGCTGAAGAAGAAGCTCATTAGTAGATCTAAGATTGTAGGTACACTGAGTCCTTAGGGTGATCAATTCGCTGGTGCAAGACCTTGGATTGCCTTAAAAGTAATGAGCAGTATCTTAAACTGAATACGAAATTTAATGGGTAACCAATGTAACATTTTAAGGGAGGGGGAAATGTGATCGAAACGCCCCACGTTACAAATAAGTCTTGCTGCTGAATTTTGTACCCGTTGGAGTTTGTAAAGTTCAGTGGCTGGTAGACCGTATAGCATACTGTTACAATAGTCCAAGCGACTCGTGACAAAGGCATTGACCAGGATCTGCGTGGTTTCAGGACTGAGGAATTTCCTAATTCTTCTTATGTTATACAAGTGGAAAAAGGCATAGGTGATTGATGTGGCTGTCTAGTTTGAGCTGATTATCGAGCCAACATCCGAAGTTCTTGACTTCAGAAGATGAAGAAACTTCCGCCGTCCCCACATTGATCGAAGCAGTGTTGACTTTCGCCAGTTGCTGCCTAGTCCCAATAACTAGAAATTCCGTTTTGTCATCGATCAGACGATCAGCCAGCATCCACTTTCTTATGTCGTTGATACACGCTTCCATGGCTGCCACTGCGTTGGCGGCGTGTTCAGGATCGGGTTTAAATGCAACATAGAGCTGAGTATCATCGGCGTACGCATGGACTTGAGGGAAGTGTCGCTCGGTGATAGTAAAGAGCTTGCTGGCGTAAAGAACAAAGAGAAGAGGACCTAGGCAGGAACCTTGCGGGACACCACATTTCACTTCAAACTTTTTAGATGTATGACCATTAATCGACACTGACTGGGAGCGCTGGAATAGATACGACTTGAATCACGAGAGCATGTTACCAGAGATACCAAAATCTGACTTAAGACGGTTTAACAAATCGCATGGTCTACAGTGTCAAAGGCAGCACTTAAATCTAGTAAAACTAGAAGGGTTAGGTGCTGCCTATTCATGTTCATAAGAATGTCGTTCTTGATGCGGAGGAGTGCAGTCTCGGTACTATGGCACTCACGATACGATGACTGGGCTTTCGGGTAGAGGTCATGAATGGTCAAATGATTGTGAGTTTGACTAAATGCAGCACGCTCAGTCAGTTTCGAGACAAATGTGAGATTACTTATGGGACGAAGATTAGGAAAGATGACTTCAGCTTTTGGTTTCTTCGCGATACCGGTGCGATGCTCTACCAACTGAGCTATGAAGCCCAATGTGTGGCTTCATAGCTCAGTTGGTAGAGCATCGCACCGGTATCGCGGAGGTCACGGGTTCGAATCCCGTTGAAGCCCTGATTTTTTTCAGGCTTCTTCTTTCCAGTTGCTTAAATTGGAAAATTCACTGCGAGGATCATTCTTCACTTTCATCTATGACCGCAGTTCAAATATATGAATTATTTCATATATACTTACATCATTTCACTCCTCACGGGAAGATATGAACTCAACAAATTGACCTCGCTCCCAATGTGTGGCTTCATAGCTCAGTTGGTAGAGCATCGCACCGGTATCGCGGAGGTCACGGGTTCGAATCCCGTTGAAGCCCTGATTTTTTTTTCAGGCTTCTTCTTTCCAGTTGCTTAAATTGGAAAATTCACTGCGAGGATCATTCTTCACTTTCATCTATGACCGCAGTTCAAATATATGAATTATTTCATATATACTTACATCATTTCACTCCTCACGGGAAGATATGAACTCAACAAATTGACCTCGCTCCCAATGTGTGGCTTCATAGCTCAGTTGGTAGAGCATCGCACCGGTATCGTGGAGGTCACGGGTTCGAATCCCGTTGAAGCCCTGATTTTTTTCAGGCTTCTTCTTTCCAGTTGCTTAAATTGGAAAATTCACTGCGAGGATCATTCTTCACTTTCATCTATGACCGCAGTTCAAATATATGAATTATTTCATATATACTTACATCATTTCACTCCTCACGGGAAGATATGAACTCAACAAATTGACCTCGCTCCCAATGTGTGGCTTCATAGCTCAGTTGGTAGAGCATCGCACCGGTATCGCGGAGGTCACGGGTTCGAATCCCGTTGAAGCCCTGATTTTTTTCAGGCTTCTTCTTTCCAGTTGCTTAAATTGGAAAATTCACTGCGAGGATCATTCTTCACTTTCTTGAAAATGTAACTCACTTTCGTGATTGAAGAGTGTTTTTGCAGAACAAAATAGCTTGCGTGTATCATGGCTATTCTCCGCTATAAAGTCGGTGTAAAACTCTTGTCTGGCTTTCTTCATCTCAAAGGTTGCACGATAATTAGAAGACATTCTTCTTTCCTCTGCAATAAAAGAGGTTAGGAATAGAGTGAAGTATGATTCCCATCTGGCTTGTTTCAGCAGGAGGATTCTCCAATGTACTTGCTCTAGGTCCGTATCTGGTGCATGGGTTTGAGATCACTGGTTTTTACGAAGTAGAAAACGAGGTCTTAATGGTGGTACGCAATGTTGGTGACGAAAGCACAAGGAGGGCTTTAAAGCAAGTGAGGGGCAAATTGGAAAGCACTTTCCTTCTACCTCTTCTGAAGAATGCTCCCGACATGCAGCCACCGATAGCATGGATGGCGCCCAATGAACTGTTCGCACCCAGCAGCATCGAGGTTTGCCAAGACAGCCGAGACAGCCAAAGTACAGAGGTTTCTGGAGTCAACTTATTCTCGCAACAGTCTTCTGTAGCTACGGGAAAAGCAGCGGCAGAAAGCGAGTTGCAGGGTACATCCAGGAGTAGCAAGCTCGAAATCCAGACGGCGAGTCCTCAAGAAACCCAACTAGGCCAATTTCCGCATTCAGGAGTTTCTGATAAGGCAGCGATCTCAGAACAGTCACCTGCGGCTACAAAAGTAGGAGATAACCCTGTAGAACAAGAAGATGAAGACAACGAGGTAAGAAAATAAAAGCTAAGACTTGTTGCGGAAAGTTTTTGGGTCACTCAGACGTTACTGAGATAGAAGGCTACACAGTATAACCTCCATATAAGAAAGTCCTACATTGCTAAAAAAAAAACCTTTAACGGACAGTGCTCTCAACCCATATTCTTGAATAGAACAATGCATACAATATTGCTTCTTATTGTACTACACACCAGGAATATGAGGACATGGCGGGCACTAAGGGAGGTTCAAGTTGCGCTGTGCACAACAATGCACAACTCGCTGTTGACGCTAGGCTTTATATTGTTTTGCAAGTGATCCTTGGTTTGGAAGGGAATAGGGAGCTTTCCTCAGACGTTCACGCCTTCTACGCTCAATGTAAAAGTCCACCATGTATTCAGCAATTATTTACTTTCTGAGACCCTTAAAACGCTAGTTTGTTGTTGCTGTGCGCTTGGCGCTCTCGACCTATATTCTTGAATAGAACAATGCATACAATATTGGTTCTTATTGTACTACACACCAGGAAGATGAGGACATGGCAGGGACTAAGAGAGGTTCAAGTTGCGCTGTGCACAACAATGCACAACTCGCTGTTGACGCTAGGCTTTATATTGTTTTGCAAGTGATCCATGGTTTGGAAGTGAATAGGGAGCTTTTCTCACAAGTTCACGCCTTCTAAGCTCACTCTAAATGTCAGCATGTATTCAGCAATTACTTACTTTCCAAGACCTCGCCCCTGACTAGTTTGTTGTAGCTGTGTGCTTGGCGTGTTAGTTCTTTATGTCGGCTAGACGTTGACAAGAAACTTGTAACAGAACCTCTCCTATTTGGAATTTGCCTAAAAGCCCTGATGGTTATTCTAATATTAATATGTTAATCCAGAGAGAAAGTATTTATCAAGACTATGATAAAGGCGGAATTCGGATGACTGATGTCGATATAATGATAAAGGCATTAAGACTTGCCTGGATCTCAAGACTTTTAAATCCTGACAGCCTTAATTGGAAATCAATACCAGATAATTTTTTAACAGATTTGGAGGATTAAATTTTCTGCTCAGGTGTAACTATGACACAAAATATCTAGATCCTAAATTGCCAGCGTTTTATAAGGATATTCCGTCCTTTTTCTCTGAATTTAAATTTCAGTACAACTATGAACAGGGACAGGAAATATTCCTTTTCAATAATAAAGCTATTTTAATCAGCGGGAAACCCTTCTTTATTCGGGAATGGTTTTCCAAAGGAATTTTTTGTATCAAAGACTTACTAAATGAAAATGGAAAATTTCTTTCCTTTCAAGAGTTTCAAAGGAAATATGACTGTAGAACTAATTTCCTAAATTTTTATCAAGTATTAAATGCTATTCCTACAGCATTAGTGATTAAAGCATGTACTCAAGACAAACCTCTTAAAGAAAATTATTTAGGAAATCATAATACTAAGATTAAGTTAGCTGAAAATAAAGAAATCGATTTAAAAAAAACAAAGGCAAAGGATTTCTACTGGCTACTAAATGAAAAGACAAATAATTCGTTTCCTACTGGCCCGAAAAAATGGAGTAATATTATGAATTTAAACTCCACCGAATGGCGACACATCTTCAAATCGGTAAAACAGATTTGCAGTGAAAATAAATTAAAAGAATTTCACTACAAATTCTTACATAGAATTATAGTTACCAAGAAAGAATTATGCCGCTTTGGTATTAAACAAGATAGTGATTGTTTATATTGTGGAAAGGAAGACTCCATCGAACATACATTTATTAACTGCCAATTTTCAAAAGCGTTCCAGCAAAGAGTTATTCAATGGTTCAATAACTTACATTTCACTAATCAACACCCGTCGGTTAAAGAAACTTTATTCGGACTTCTTCCCACCTCCTCAGTTGTAAACAAAACTCTGTTAAGAAAACTCAATTACACCTTGTTGTTTCTGCGCTATTACATTTACACCAGCAAACTCCACAATAGATCAATTACTCTCTCTGATTTTGTCACTAAATTAAACATAAAATATAGGGTTGAATATATAGATTAAAATTTTATCTTATAGTTAAATATCTTAACAAAGATGTTCCTTCAAGTCGTAGATACCTGTATTTCCTTACGTAGGTAGCATCAATAATATTGGAATATTCAAATAGTGCTGGACTAGAATTTTGTTCTTTTGTCTAGTATGTAGTGTATTTAAGTGTATTTGACTGTTTCATTTGTTGTAAATAATGTTTGTCTGATTTTGAAATAAAGCTTTAATGTAACCGCAAAAAAAAAAATTAATATGTTACTTTTAGGAAGAAAGTGTAAGCAAGACACCAAGCCAGCCATGAAGAAGAAAAAGGTCATATGGTTCATTAAAATGATAAGTGGCTAGAATTGTCAGTGGTGAAACAGAAGATGATCTGGAACGGTATGTGTCCAACTGTACGTGTCCATTCAGGTCTTACAAAGACTATCTCAATAGCTTGCACACGCAAAGCGTTTTAAGAGGGGAGGAAGGCATTCTGCAACAAGAAATGATACAAAACATAGTATCTATGACTGAGATATTAAAGGGAGATATTTCCCAACCATTTCTGCAGCGATTACAATTAGCCAGACAGCTAGGGAGCCGAAGTAGACAGTGTTGAGAAAATCACTTTTTTCTGACGGGTCTACCCTAGTTCGCTCGGTCAGATCGAAGGCATTGCAACAGATTTGATTGAAATGTGAAGCAGGCTGTTAGGATTGGACACACAAAAGGCGCCAAGGGGTCCCGGGAGAAGGGATTGTCAAGTACCACAATCTCTGTGGTGTGAGGGAAAGAGACTTTTTACAGGAGGAACTCCATGATTTCAGAGGAGATGCAACAAACAAAGAGAAAACTGAAGGAGCGAAAATTCAGAACAGAACTACCGATGGCAGATCTGTCTCAGGCCATGACCTACTGGCGAAACTACCTAAGCTCCAAATAGCTCGTTTCAACAGCACTTATGAGGAGTGGCCCAGGTTCCAAAACCAATGTAAATTGCTGCCGTGACAGAGTTGTGTAGCACGGTAGAGCTTGTACAACTTAATTGCTTACCGAGCTATATTCAAAAGTTTGATTCATACGTTGTGCTTCTGATGTGCTTTTGTCGAACTTAATTCCTGAATTTACTTCCGCATTTCAGAAGCACAACGTCTGAACTTGGCCTTAGCAACATGCAATTCTTCATAATTTTTGATAGATATTTTGTGAAAGAGGAAACCTTTGTACTTTATAAAAAGCTTTCCTGTCAAGTACAATTTTTTTTTTTTTTTTAATTTTTTACACTATTTATACAAACAAAGAGGACGAGCATTTACACTACTTACAATACTAACATTATACTTACATTTACATTACATTGCACTGCTCATACATACACTATTTATACCAGCACTAATTGCAACACATATAACACAATATCCAATCACCTAATGAAATTACAGTTGGCTTACTTTTTTTTTTTTTTGCCTTTGTTACTATGTTACCAACACTGCATTATACAAAAGCCACGAATTCCGTTCATCGAACAACAACAACAACGACAAAAAAAAAAGTGCTCTAAAGAGTAACAAGGTCTCGAATCTTCTTTTTGTCCACCCCGAGCTTGTTTTTTAAAAAAGTGAGGTAGGAATTAAAACAGAAGGGGTCTTCATTTTTTGCCGAAATATAAATGTAATTTCTGGCCACGAGCAAACAGTAGTTGATGCCTAAAAAGGACTGTTTTCCTGGGTGAAAAGCATATATAATATCACGCTGTTGAAGCTTGATTTGCATGCTATTTTTACAATTCCACCAAGAAGTAAAATCAGACCAAAAAGCTTTACTAAAGTCACAATCAACAAAGAGATGCACCAATGTTTGGCTTCCACTGCAAAGGTAACATTCGTCATTCTCCGTTATCTTGTCCCTAAAGAGTCTACTTTTTGTATACAAAATGTTGTGATTAATCTTAAATTGAAAAACTGACAATCTGACATCGAGAGTTAGTTTGAAAGGAAGCTCATAAATATGCGAAATTTCATCCACAGTAAAACATGCTTTTTCAAGCTTTGCCACTGAGGTGGGCTTCTCAAACAGTTTTTTTGTCAGCATATTTCTAAGGATCTTACTTGAAATATTTTGCAGATCAATAATCCTATTTTCGCAGTCGTAAGTTTCATTCTCCTTGTAGTTGCTCTTGAGTTTCTTTTTCCAGCTCGTAGGAATAGCGTTTAAAAGCCCTAAATACTGCAAAAAGTGAGTTTTAATGTCGAAAGTATGTTGGAAAACATTGAGAGTCATTAACTTACCATTCTCAGTTATTAGATCTTTTATGTATTTAACACCGGCTTCATACCACGATCGATAGAATACTGACTTTCCTGCTATTGTAATAAATTTATTGTTCCAGATAATCTCGTTTTCCACTTCATATTTGCTCCCGGGAGTGTGACCCACAATCCTCTCCCATGCATTAAGCACGTCTTTGTAAAATAGCGGTAAACCAGAAAGATGCGGAAGAGTTTTAAGTGAGAAATTGCAATAGAAAATAAATCCCCCTCCAACGTCACTAAGGTACTCAAGTGGCAGTGATTTCCACATGGCACAATCAGGAACGGATAGTCTTTTAGCTCAAGCTGCTTTAAGCGATTTGTTAATTATATCAAAATCAGGCATTCCTAGCCCCCCCTCCTTTTTTTCACCAATCATTGTTGTCTTTTTGATCTTTGGGTTCTTCTGACTCCAAATAAACTTCGCAATCTGTTTATTAACACTTTTTACAAAATCGTCGGGAATTGGAAGAACAGTCGCGACAAAGGTCAATTTAGAGAGCGCTAATGATTTTACAATGTTAATTTTCCCATACAGAGTCAAGTCTCTCGAAGACCACACGTTGAGACATTTTTCTAAGGAAAGCAACCTTGGTTCTAAGTTTTTACTATAAGAAATATTCTGGTCTGTAGTAAAGCATATGCCAAGTGCATTGACATAGACCTTGGGCCAACGAATACCAAAGGGAGTATCAGTTCTATTCTTGTTTGAACCTAACCATAATGCCTCTGTTTTGGACCTATTGAGCTCGAGCCCCGAACATAGTCTAAACAAATCTAGCTTTTCAAATAGATTACTAGCGGATAAAGTATCTGCAACCAAACAAGTAGTGTCATCGGCATACTGCGATAATTTAAATTCTTTTGAGTCAACCGATAGACCCTTTATTGATTTATCACTTCTAATAGCGCTTCCTAGGAGCTCCACACCTATAACAAAAAGGATTCCAGAAAGGGGGCACCCCTGTCTAACTCCACGTTCAAGGAGGAAAAAAGGAGTGGCAAAACCATTGTTAGTAACACAACTTTGTGGATTTGCATAAAAGGTTTTGATCCATTTTACTAACATATCTCCAAAACCAAACGTTTCTAGAGCCTTGAATAAAAAAGACCATTCGATGCTGTCAAAAGCTTTCTTAAAATCCAGAAATAACGCAATGCCAGGAATTTTCAAATTTTGACAACGTTCAATAACATCTGAAATCAAGCGAATGTTCTGCCCAATAAAACGCTTTTTGACATAACCCGTTTGGTCACTATGAATGATGTCCGGTAAGATTTTAGATATTCTCAAGGCTATCGCTCTAGTAGCAATTTTATAGTCAGTATTCAACAGCGAGATTGGTCTCCAATTATCCAGTACAGTTTTATCTTTACTCTTCTTTGGAATGAGAGTGATGATTCCTCTTCTTTGAGAGATAGTTAATTCTCCACATTCGAAAGCATAATTCAGACTCTCAACTAGATCTTGCCCTAAACTTTCCCAGAAAGCTAAGTAAAACTCCGCGGAGAGACCATCCGATCCGGGAGATTTACCTTTTGCCATTTGCTTCAGAGACGCGAGACATTCGTCTTTTGTTAAAAGTCCCTCACAGGATTGCCTTTGATCCGCAGATATTTTAGGCAAAGCCGGGTTGATAAAAAAGTGGTCAAAAAGCTGGTCATCTTGGCACGCACCAGTGGAGGCGTAGAGCTTGTTGTAAAAACGATACACCTCATTTAAAATTTCTTTGGGTTTAGTAATAGTTGCTTTATCTGAGCGTTTCAATTCAGATATATACTTAGCACTGTGATTTCGTCTCTCTAGGCGGTAGAAGTATTTAGAATTACGTTCACCCTGTTCACACCAGCGAGCTTTACTTCGTGTCATGGCTCCCTTCGTTTTGAGCAACGATACCTGATTCAATTTAAATTTTACATTGTAAAATTTGGACACATTTTCTTCCGATGGATCGAGGCCCATTTCTCTTTGCAGATTACACAGTTCCTGTTGCAACATTTCTTCATCATTTCTGCGCTGTTTGGCAAGCCTTTTGGAAAAGAATAGGGTGAAACTTCTAATTTCCATCTTGATCATTTCCCAATATAGTCTTTTATCAGTCACGTCGCGATATTTTTCTTTATACATCTCTATGTTCTCTTTGAGTTCTTCTATGAAATTCTTATCATCTAAAAGGGCATTGTTAAATTTGAAAAAACCCGGTCCACGCTTTTCATACTCCTTGGAAAATAAAGAGAAAGAAACTGCCGCGTGGTCCGAAAAAGACACTGGCAATATCTTGCATTCTTGTATCTGACTAATGATGCCGCCTGAGACCAGAAAGAAGTCTAATCTGCAGTGGATTTTTAACGACTTATGGTGCCAAGTAAACAATGCCTCATTTGGGTGCAAGTATCGCCAGGCATCCTTTAAGTCCAGAATTCTACAAAGATTACTAATCGCTTGCACCACTGCTCCCTTTTTCTCAACGGGGCAGCCACCTCTTTTGTCCCTTGGTGTAAGTGCGCAGTTAAAATCACCTCCAACAATAATACTCTCATTTGCATACTTTACAAGCTTACTCTTGAGACCGTCAAAAAATTTCACTTGCTGAGCTAAATCGTTAGGTGCGTAAATGTTTACAAAAATAAACTTTCCATCATCAATTTGGGCTTCTAATATTATAATTCGGCCCTTTTCACTCGTTGTACACTCAACAACTTCAACATCTAGAGACGGATTAAACATGATCACTGTTCCCTTGCTGTGCTTTGAACCGTCTGTCAAGTACAATTAAAATTTACTGAATTGATATCCATTTTATAAGTACTTTTGGCCCGTAAAAAACTGTTGTATAGCCGTTGCTATGCAAACTCCCATTCTTGAAAAACAAACTCCAATTTCTAAAAAAAACCTCCCATTTTCAAAAAGCAAACTCCTATTTACAAAGTCAAATTCCCATTGTCCTAAAACACTTCCATTTTCAAAAACAAATTCCCTTTTCAAAAGACAAACTCCCATGTTCGTAAAATAAACTCCCATTTACAAAAAAAACGTCCCTTTTCGAAAAAAACAAACTCCCATTTGATTAAATGTACAACACAAACAGCAGTGATAAACATTGCATTTCAACTCATTTTTTACAGAATACAATGTCTATCACCACTGTTTGTCTTATATTTTTAATCAAACTACGAGGGCCTTAGATCACAAGTTTATACATAACTCCCGTTTTCTAAAAAAAATACACCCATTTTTAATAAGTGGATGTCCTTTCAAGGCTTCCATTTTACATTACGGATTGAGACAATAATTCCCAGATATTATATCTTATCTGAATTTGTTGAGCGTGGGAGCTTGCATTTAATAGGACTTCTCTGGATCATGTCCAAAAAGTGCTTCAAATAAAATGAGTGATACTACCGGCATATTCAAGCATTGAATGATTTTTAAACCAAACATTGATTGGCTAGCACCGCTACAAGATCGGGCATGTTTAAAATCTCTTCATTTTTCCATGCTCTCTGGAAAAACATGTACCCAAGTTTCAAAGTCCTGCTGGCTCTGGGCACTTCTCTGCCTTTTTGTCCCTGTACGAGGTTGAGAATAATGGAAATGGAAAAAACTTAGGAGACAAATGAATATCAGTGCACGCCCAGGCCATGTTAGACCACTGTTTACGACACATTCGCTTGGGGTCATTCGTTTCTGCCTTACATACTTTCAAGGTGGACCTGCAATGCGTCTGCTTGCCAGTTACAAGCCGTACACCACTTCCCGATTACCCACGTCATTGGTCTCACTCTGTGGAAAACGAAAATATGAGGAGAAGGCCGCGCAAGAATCGTTGCCTTCCAAAAGTCAACCATCTGAGCCACATTCATCCAGCAGGACAACTACAGTTCCCAACACATTTGCCCCAACCGCTGCTTGTACATTTTCAAGGCGCACTACTAGTGCATCTGCTCTATTTCTGATTTGCCAGGGCATTGCCCTCACCTTGTGGAAAACAAAATCTCGAGCAGGCAGCGGCACGAGAAGAGGGAATAGCGAAAGTAATTAAGATAAGATGCATTTTGCTTAGGTGTAAGTTATATATCTGAGGAATGTGCTTTTTGTGAAAGAGTGAGATTTGATCATCTATGTCAATCTTTTGGTTTCTGGCAATGGAATCGGCCATATTACATTGAAAATGTAAACTGTTTGCATCATAAAGAAAACAAAAGGGAGAAACACACTAAACAAACTATATAATGAAATTACACAGTCCAGAAACAAGCACAAACGCGCGTGGTGCCTTTAAGGAATCGCGCCCATTGAAACGTGTCGGCCGAAAAAAGTGGGGTCACAAGATGCCATAGCCATAGCCATAGTTTCCGAAAGACGTCATGTTTGTCAAGAAGCTTCAAGTGCTGTGCAATTTTTCTCTCGCTGTCCGGTAAATACTTGGATCTCACAGGAGTAAGGTAAAAAGGACAAGTAGATTGTAAGTTTTTTCCGAGTTTTTGTGTGAATTATACAATTTTTGAAGCAAGAAATTAGGTCTGGATTTGTTTGCACTTTGTTATTTGTTATTTTGGCGATATCGTGCATGTCTTTGAATCGATCAATATGTTCTCCATTATCTCAAGACAAATTGAAAAGTTTATTTGTTCAGTCTGATTGACAATTAATGGACTTGTTTTCACAAAGCTCTTACGTTTATTAATTTTAAGTGATGTATTTCTTAAGAATAGCAGTTAAATCGAGATGGCCTTACTAATCGGTCTATTGTTGCACGATGAATAGATCAAGGTTTCGCAAGCAAATTTCATGAACAATGGCTTTGACATTGATATACACTCAGGATTTAAATGATTGACATTTCTCAGCATCTCTGCATCTAGTTACGCATGCCCTGATGACTTTTTTGGGAGCTTATTTGCATGTTCAATCAAAGTGTTTCAATGAGCGCGATTCCGTACTGAGCTGCGAGCATGAAGCCGTGAGACAACAAAGTTTCCATGGTGCCTCTTCACCAGGCCCGGGTTGTTAGAAAGGTGGATACCGCTATCCACCAGATAAATCACTACCCGGTGGATAGCGTAGTTGAATAGCGATTGATCCGGTCGATAGCGTTATCCACCTATTGAACATCCCGGACCAGACCAATTGGCTTTAAACGTTTACACAGTTAGCTTATGTTCTCAAAGGGATAACTTCTAGCATTGAAACAGTCAGCCAAAATTTGCGAACGGTCGACTTTGAGCATTAAAAATAATGGTTAGCGAGTGTTCTGTTTGTTGGGAGACTTAGCTTAATCGTCAGTAAACTGGAGAGATGATATGATTCAAAACAAGCAAATAACTACTTATAGTTGGAAAGCTTGTCTGTATATTGAGTTGTCATTCTGTCCAAGGTATGCAATGCCAATCCAGAAACATTTATATAATCTCCAGTCAAAACTTATTTTAAAGAACACAATTTACTATCACTAAAATACTATTAACTGTGGAGCAAGGATCAAGCTCGCTCCATCAACAAACAAGAAATAGTTACGCGCAGTGCACATGCAGTCTGCACACGTCACAAGTGTAACAAACCTTTCCATAACAGGGTGGGGGAAGTTTGCTTGTAGCCTGGACCTTCATGCATTAAAGCTAGAACTATACTTTCCATAACCTTGGTATGATTCAACACAAAACAGAACTCAGGAGAAAGAGCGAGCAAAGAGAGCACAATTATGACACACAAGACAGTGGACTGGGGAGGGTGTGAAATGAATGACAGTGGGCTGGGGAAGGTGCGAACTCACAGCCATTTTCCTTGGATGTTCTCTTTAGTCATTTACTACAGGTTATTTTGAACTCCCGCTAGTTCGAATTCTCAAGGTTCAACAGGGTGTATTTTGTAATTTTGCAAACGGACTGCATTTCATATAAACAAGTAAACTAGGTTTGTTATATATTTAATTCCAAACACTGTAAAACAAAGTGGCATATTGTGTACGCCAATTCACATGACCCAAACACAGCTGTTCTTGTCTACATTCGACCACCAAATCATTTGAATGTTTTTGTTTTCGAAAAAGAAGCAAACAAAAATATAAACCAAGGCAAGCTCACTGTATAAACTCAACTTGCATCGAAACATGACATACATTGTAAGAGAGTTGTAAATCAAACGTTCGCAAACAAGAGGCCAACTTGATTTATTTACATGCATCCCACGGCTTTCTACAACTGTGCCTTTATCGTCCGTTCTGTCTTGATAGTCATACTGGCATCCGAAATACAGTACTGCTCAGAACTAAGCGAACATCGAACGCACGTTTTTAACGCGAAGGGTTAAACGCGCGCACGCGTTTTGCTGCGTTAGACGGCGTTTGGACTTCGCGTTATAACGCGTTGAAGTAAACGCATTAGTATGTATGAGCTTGGTTATTGTTCGTTTCTTTTGTTACTGTGTGAAAGGAATTGAAGTTAACAACCTTTCCTAAAGATAACATTCGGTATGAATATGTGTCTTAAAGGAGCAGACAAATTCTAATTCTTCCGTACCGGCTGAATATGGCGGCGGTTACATACAAACCATTTTGTTCTGTCTGTTTGGATTCATTCAACATTATAAAGATAACAGGCTTTCAAACGGCGCCGTGAAAGAAAAAAATCAACAGAAAACGTCGGGAATTTTTTATTTCTGAAAAGATCGTTATCGTGTCTAGACACTTGGCCGTCGGGAAATGTTTTTAAAACCCTACATATTAATTATCGAATTTTAACACAAAAAATAATTCGATTCTTCTGAAAATAGTAGATCTTTGTTTAGAAATGTCAAGCGATTTCAAGTATTATTTTGGCTTTGTTTTTGCTGAAATTTTCGAGTTGAGGCATACTATAAAATCTCGATGTTTTGTTCTTTGATCTCGCATGGACTTGAGTCCGCACAAATCACAATACGCGAAAGGATTGACCATCAAACCTTGACTCGTTTTTTATTCACACTTGTAAACATGCGAAAAGACGCTTTAATCTTGAAACCTCGACCAACATTTTATTCAAACTTGTGAACAAGCGACACCACGCTTGTTTGATCACGAAACCTCGACTTGGACTAACATTTTATTCAAACTTGTGAACATTCGACACCACGCTTTGATCATGAAATCTCGACTCAGACTAACATTTTATTCAAACTTGTGAACATGAGACACCACGCTTTGATCATGAAACCTTGACTAACATTTTATTCAAACTTGTGAACAAGCTACACCACGCTTTGATCATGAAACCTTGACTAACATTTTATTCAAACTTCAAACTTGTGAACATTGCGACACCACGCTTTGATCATGAAACCTCGACTAACATTTTATTCAAACTTGTAAACACGAGACACCACGCTTTGATCATGAAACCTCGACTAACATTTTATTCAAACTTGTAAACATGCGAAACCACGCTTTGATCATGAAACCTGGACTAACATTTTATTTAAATTTGATTAAAATTCCTGTTTTCAAAGATATGGTGGTTTGGAGTTTGAATGAACGTTTTATGCCAAATAGAACGGGAGATATTTTTCGTGTTTGCAGTGATGCTTCGGACAACAAAGTTTTTTACGCTACCGACTCGTCGTCTTGGCCGCTAGACAAAACAAATCTAAAATTAATGCAAACGGCGCATCTCAGAAACTTTGATTAAAACTCCTGTCTTTAAAGATATAGTATTTTAACGTTTGAATGAACGATTTATGCCAAATAGAACGGGAGATATTTTTCGTGTTTGCCGTGAACGTGAAGCTTCGGATAAAGTTTTTTACGCGAGCCTAAAAAGTACCGACTCGTCGTCTTGTGCCGCTAGACAAAACTTCCCCTGGCAGAAAAATCTGAAATTATTGCAAACGGCGCATCTCAGAAACTTTCATTAAAACTGCTGTCTTCAAAGAAAAAGAATTTTGGCGTTTGAATGAACGATTCATGCCAAATAGAACGGGAGATCTTTTTTCGTGTTTGCCGTGACGCTTCGGACAACAATAAAGTTCATTACGCTATCGACTCGTCGTCTCGTGCCGCTAGACAAAACTTTCCCTGGCAGAAAAATCTGAAATTAATGGAAACGGCGCATCTCAGAAACTTTGATCAAAACCCCTGTCTTCAAAGATAAAGTATTTTGGCGTTTGAATGAACGATTTATGCCAAATAGAACCGGAGATATTTTTAGTGTTTCGAGTTTTTAACGGCAGATCAGAGACAAATGTCTCCTAGTAACAAACAAGCTAGAAGACGGTTTTTTCTTTCTGCGGATAGCGGAATAATCAAGAACGTGAACCAAAACCTCGTGCGGCGTAATGTGGCAACATCAAGGTGCCTTATTTCAGTTACGAACGGTCAAATTTTCAACTGGGCTTGTTAATTCGCTGTGTTTTGATTTGGATTTCGCTTTGCGTGGATTTCCAAATCACGCATTTGTTTTGAACTGAAGTCGTCCTTTGTTCGCCACAACAAAGCATCACAAAAAGAATATTGGTTATGAATAACAATAGCTAACGGGTTGGCAAAAATGTGTGGGGCTTTTGCGTTGGCAAAAACGCGTTGGCCATTTTAACGCGTTAGGGGTTCGTTGACTACACACGTTTTAGGTTCGCTTAGTTCTGAGCGGTACTGTACTTCTTTCATTTTGCTGTGTGAATTCAAACTCTGCAGCTTCTGTTTAACTTTGTTTAACAGTGAGCTTAAAATGACTGTTCTTTAGCACGATGTAACAGATCCCAAGACTTTCTAAACGGATGCATAAAATTTATGAATGGATGCGAAAGCTGTTTAAACGGTCTGATCGTAACAATAAACGCTTCTCCTAAAGCTTGAAACAGTTTTCGTGAAACGCTTAAACGGATTACACATGGATAACAAACAGATGATAAACGCTTTTATCCATTTAACAGATAATGCCTAGTGTATGTTTTCCTATGTAAGGTCACAAATTTCACTGCAATCTTTGAGACAAATTTACACTGGTTATCTGGAGTTACGACCTAAAACGTGCAGCAATGTGGAATCGGTAATTGTGTGAAATGTTTCCTTCTTGCTTGCTCCCCACCAGCTTCAAAAATAAAAGTCCAAAAGATTCTACAATTTTCAATCAATCAAAGCCAGTGTTTTGGTTGAACTCTCCATAATCGCGGCCAAAGTATGTGCTAGGCCAAATCTTCAATAGAACTGAGATAAAACAAGCTTTATATCCATCAAGTTGATAAACTAAACATTAAAAAGAAGCTCGCATGAAATTTTACAACAAAGAAGACGCCACAAGAGTACCTACGCAAATGCAGGGGTCATCAAGTCTCGAAAACGGCAACACTTAAGTCGCTCTTACAAACATAAAGCATTCCAGCAAGTATTAAAACAACCAAACCTTGACGAAATACATTCTTGCTAAGGACAAATGTAAACGGACTATAAGCACTCATGGGAATCTTGTGTTTAGGGGATGATGTAGGGCAATTTCGACATATTAAAATTCAGCCTAACACAATAGACCTCAACACGAGGCCCTGGGGAATAAACCCCCAGAAACTCTGTAGTTATTCCCCAGAGAGCCTCATACAGAGGTCTATTGTTTTAGGCTGAATTTTAATATATCGAAATTGGTCTATCACCATCCAGCTGACTCAAAGCAGTCCTCAAGTTTTCTTACCTGCTTTTCCTTTTCCTGCTCCTCTACTTCATATCTAGCTTTCCATTCCTAATATACAAGGAGCTCGTTACATGAATTAAGGAATGGATCAGAGTTAAGGATGCCCAAAAATATCAAAAAAATAATTAAAAATTGCTAAAGCTAGCTGTGAAGCTGCTGTTTTATAGGTTTACTCTATCTGAGGGAAGGAAATCTCAGAGTGAGTCATGTGACTCGACTGTTATTAATAATGGTATTTTGGTGCCATGTTCTCTCTTTACCACCTGTTTACAATAGTTTATGTAGCACCAAATTGAAGAGAAAACAATAAAAGGTGACCAATGAATTTCAAATTAAACAGGGAATTTAAAAATATTTTGTTGCTACCATTTAAATTTGTAGTTCTTTTTTGTCAAAGGGTATTTTAGTCAATGGGTGATTCCAGAAAATATCCATACCCTACCACGGGTGGCATGAGTATTTTAAACCTCCTTACTCTCGGAAATTCCAAAATGCTCATCCCCCTCGCCGTCCAAATTCCAAAATCGCTAACCCCCTCCCCTTCGGAATTTTCCTTTTTTTCAGACCCTTTGGAATTCCTGTTGGTCTGTTTAAAACTTCAGACGAACGAGAAACTTGCACTTTTTCCCCTCTGCAAAATAGTTCTGTTCATAATTTTCAGTCAGACGATCAAGCAACTCAAGTTTGTTAACGTTAGTACACCGTAGCTATTCCTTCTAAGCGTTATCTTTAAGCTGCTTACCACCTTATAAAACTTTTTGTTTTCCATTCCATACCCTCATATTTTCAGGAGTAGATCATATTGATACCAGTGGACGTTGACAAGAGTAAAGTTTACGATCAATGTTCTGTCACCCGCCATATTGAAAATTTCGCTAATTGAATAACTGATGATAAGTAGTTATGCAGCATATGTTTTACAAGCAAAATACAACGAGTATGAAGGACAAAAAAAAAAGAATGAAAAGTAACTATTATAATTTTTTGAGGTAACCTCTCCCCGACTTTTCCGGTTCTATTGGCAAATATAGGTCCGGTTAAGGACATCAGCTCCTGGGATAAATAGTTACATGTACTTCGAGGAAAAATAACTATTTAGAACTGAATGATCAAAACACTTGCGCCTAGACAGTTTTGAATTGAACGGCGCATCAAAAAGGCACCCTGTCGGATTTTACTACCTAAAATAATGTTGGCATGAAAATCGGCGTGAAATACAAAATTTTTCAGGCGTTCTATTTGGAAATTAGAGACTGGTGTGAGTTTTCAGAACGCAACAACACATCGGCAGTGAGAAACACGGACTTGGTTATATTTTTATTAATAAGTTGACTAATTCATCAACTTTAAGGCCTCTTCGATGTGGAGCCCCCCCCCCCCCCCCATGCCTTTGGAATTCCAAACCGCGTTACCCCCAGCGTCTTCGGAATTCCAGTCCAAGAACCCCCCCTTCTCCCTTGGAATTCCAAGATGCAGCCCGAGGTATGGTATGGATATTTTCTGGAATCACCTAGTTAACATGCTTTTTTTAGCTTCGTTTTGAAAGAAAGCCCAAATTCCTGTTTAGATCCTAGTTGCTAGTTTGATGATCTTGTTATTTCAATGGAAAGAGGGTCGAGGTAACTTCACTAACTACTTGTATTTCACAGACTTAATATTCTACTAACTGATTGAGCAGTCCGCCATTTTTGAAGCATGCAGCTTGGTCTCAGGGAGACTAAAACAAGGAATTTCCTTCACTGCCATGGCAACTTTATAATTTTTACAAGATGGCGGAGAAGCTCTTTGTGGAGTGTATTACCGAAGTGCGTAAGTTTTCTCCATACAGCTTGTGTGCAAAATAAAAGATTTCAAAAATGTTACATCATTAAAAACAATACTCTCAGAACTGATGTTTTTTATCTCTTTGGGTCTTATTTAGTGTTTCACAAAGGAACGAGATGCGAGGTTCATAATCAGACGATAAGCTGAGTCACATTTTCGATATAACTGATTTTCACAGCACTTTGCGCCTTTTTGAGCGCTTGTGATTCTTACAGCCAATGACACTTGTGTGTAAATATAATATTGGCGTTCTGTTCTAAATTGATCTAGCAATTTTGGCGCAATTGGTCAGTAGTTGGGTAATTGTTCCCTTCATGCAGTTCCAGTGGAAAAGGATACTTTGAGAAGAAAAAATTGAATTTGCTGTATTTCAGGTCTATTTGGATTTACTGTCCGGCCAATTCTCACATCGATCATCGTTATTTGAAAAAGGATTCCCAGAATCTGTTATATGGAGGGTGTTTTCAACTGTAGCTTTGCACGCATAGCAGCACAAAACAGTGTCTACGATAAAAATGGCAAAGTTTTGTGTAACAAACTCACTTGCCTGCAGAAGCTCTTGCTAGTTTTTGCTGATAACAAAGAAGCAATTGATGTTTCTCAGCACACCTATGACAAGAGACTACCTTTAACAAATGGCGGGGTAAAAACAAATCAAAATATTTGGAGCACAGTAAATAGCCGACTACAAGACTAACATTTCAAAAGGACTCTCCTTTTAATTTGGTCATGTATTGTATTTCAACTTGGCAATATTAATTCATATTTCAACTAAATTATTGAATAAGCATGTGATATGGTACCAGTACTAGTGAATATCCTATATGTCCTGGTGTCTGACTTGATATCCCTGTGGGGGCAATTCTGTCACTGTTTGTCATTTCAGCAATCCTAAAAATTAATACACCTTTTAGGGTTAAAAGCAGGCCAAAATCTTGGAAGCTAACAGTTAAAGTAGTTCACAAGTCCTCATTAAAAATCCTGATATGTAATATTTATGATAATTTATATCCTTTTAGATGATAGCAATAATGCCTCTGTATCTACATTTACTGTAAAGAATCTTAGCAATTTACCATAACACTGGCAGATAAGCTGCATCTTTATACTGGTAAGTTTCATAACAAATCAAGGTGCAGCTTAATTGCTGATGTTTGTAGTATACATAGATTACTTCATAGAAAGTGCGACGTACGGATTTTTATTCACGAGTTGCAAGACTTTGGAAAACGAACGAGTGAGCGCAGCGAACGAGTGAGTTTTCCAAAGTCTTGCAACGAGTGAATAAAAATCCGTACAAAGCACTTTCTATGCTGTAATTTGTTTATTGTATATATAACGAGAATTCAACAGACCCATTAGATCAGTTTTAGTTTTTTTCCGACACCATCAGTTTACATGCAGAACGCTAAGAACGTAATGAATGACCGAGCGAAATGAAAAACAAATCCGCTTTCCAGTCCAGATACAGGCGGACAACGAGCCTACACAAGCTGAAATATAATAGGGGAAAATTCGTAAATACATAGTGAGAAATCTTTTTGTTTGTCCATAATTAAGCTTACTGTCAGATTCACTATGTCATAGCGACGCTTCGCGCTGTGCAAAGACACAGAAAGACAAATTCAGACTCTGTTGACTTACACTGTTTATTTGAATGTTCCTCCTTGATTGTTGTTGGCTTTCTGGTGTTAAATTTACTTCCTCGGTTTCTTGAATGGCTATTGATTCTCAAACTGAAGTTCTAGCGCTCAAGATATTTGTTGGATATATTCCATTGCTGCTTTCCGAAAGTGAAGTAAAACAGGAACCGAAGCCATGTTATCGAGACACAAACTTCGCGGACGCTGATTTCAAGCCCGCGCTTCTCGGAAGCCATTTGAGTGCTTAACTCTGATTGGCTAAGTGATTCTATCCCGAAGGGTGATTGGTTATATTTTCACATGTGAAGAATGCTATACGCAAAGCTGATTGGACGTATCGCTTTTTTCACATGTGGAAATATAGCACATATAGAATTCTATTTGCAAGATTTATTGCCTAAAATTCTCGCTATATATACAATAAATTGTATTTACAGAAGAACAGGAAATTTTACTGGCCCATGAGTGGAGTAAAACAAAAGGGACCTTTTGCAAGAAGGCAGATCAGGAGGCAAAGGAAATGCCACTTCCTCAAAGGCATGTAGTGCCTCACAGTCTCCACCAGTAACTGTACATGTGACATTGGAAGAGGCTTCAAACTCAGTAGCAGACCCTGCTTCAATTTCACCACCACCAACACCAACTACAGAAACCAGCACTGAATCAAAACTGCCAAAAGGAACACCACCACCACCCACAACTACTGCACAGAACACCACCACTGCCACAATTAACACCACCACCTTCACAGCCCTCAACTCCACAAGTCACTGACAGCACATATCCAACCTCATCACAATCATCTTCCACAGGCACTACCAAAGGAAGGAAAAAGAAAAGATCCCTTGTAGAAATAGACATATGTAAAGGCTATGTTAATGCTATAATTTTACTATGTTGAGCTATGTTTTAGCTATGTACTGGTGAACACTGCCTATGTAATCACTATTTTATCAGCTAAACTACATAGTCCAGTGTATGTAAATGTTATGTCGAGGCTATGCCAAATCTATGTAAAAATCACATAGTTTTTAAATAACTATTTTAAAACAATGTTTTATGTTACAACTGTAAATAGTTTTGAAATAGCTATTTATTTTCTATGTAATATATGGTCTAACGTTTGGTGCTGACATACATAGTAAATACACCCTATATATTTGGTATGTATCAGTCTAAGGCACTGAAAAAGGTGATATAGTTTTTACATACTGCTATATATTTTCTATGTAATGCAGGGATCGACATTTGGCTCTGACATACATAGTGAATACATCCTATTCATTTGCTATGTACCAGTCTAAGGCACTGAGAAATGTAACACAGGTTTTACATACTGCTATTATTTTTTATTATCTATGTAATGCAGTGATTGACTTTTGGCTCTGATATACATAGTGAATACATCCTATGTATTTGCTATATATCAGTCTAAAGCACTGAAAAAAGCAACATAGTTTTTACATACTGCTATTTATTTTCTATGTAATGTAGTGATCCACATTTGGCTTTGATATACATATGGTGAATAATTATGTGCTATATTATGTAACAATTTAAAGCACTCAGTCTGGAAAATGTTTTTAGTGTGGGAGTTTAAAACAAAATTTGTTTTAAATTCAATTTAATTTAATATCAGATTATCCTGAGAGCAAGATAATTTATATAAATATGAAAACAAGGTAAATGTTCAGCTCAGTGAATGACTAATTTAGCTTTGTAAACATTATGCAATATCAAGTATTTTCCCCCACTTCTGGTCATAACTAGCATCTATGGTCTTTCACATCAGAGGGAAGAAACCCATCAAAAAGGTTGTGTGGCCTTATGCTACATGTACTTCTAAATTGAATTGAACTGCAAAGGCAGATAAAGCTTGCCATCTTAGTTTATACTCTAAAGAATGGAGAACACGGTGACTTTGTTACTTTTTACCACTGAGATGCATAGGAGTGTACCCCAAATTACAATTCACAGTGAAATTAAGAATTTGCTCTACAAAATAATAACTTTTTCAAGTCAGTCTTTTTCATAAGGATTGGGTAGTGTGCATATGAAACATCCTGATGAGACTTTGACTTTCAGAAATTTCCTCAATATGTTTGCCACAGGAACAGCCACGATTCTGAAAGAATTAAGAACATAAATATCTGTAGTTACAGTACATGTAACAATCAGAACTTTTTGGCAAACTTCAAGAAGTAATTTAAATTAAGGTATTTACTATGGCTATTATTATTATTATTATTATTATTATTATTATTATTATCATCAATATACACGGCCAAACTGAAATTTGGCCTTGTCAAAACACACGCTGTGCAGGCTGCAATGGCTCTGAAGCTGATTGCTTTATGCAATGAATTTCACAACAATCAAATTACGTTCAGACTGTTTGAAGTGGGAAAACCATAGAGGTGTGTGTGAGCAAACAAAAGAAACAAAGAAAGCATGTTCTTGTCATCTTTACAAGAAGCGAAACATTGTTCGCTTGATCCCTACGGTCAAGCAAAATTAGCTTGGCTGTGGTACTGTGGGCGTTTTATAGCAAAGATCAACTGGAAATTGTAAGTTCATTAAATATTATTCTTATCCACTTGAGTTCTTAACTCATAAGTGACTAAACTCATTTACTCAGGCTGCAAACGACACTATGCAGGCACCAATAAACAATAATCCCTCAAAAAGTTGTGTTAATGCCCTATTGTAGGAAAAATAATTAATGTGCCATTTGGTTGAGCATGCACATATTGGCAATGCAGTCTCTTTCCACTACAAAAAATGCACCTTTAGCTAAAAATAAAATTAATTTTACAACTAAAGAATACTAGATTGATACCACAGCAATGTCAAGTCTAATATAATTACAACAACTATGTACCTGTTTGATGTCTTTACTCTTGTGATGTGGCTCACCACTGTTCTCTCTCTGTATTTTGGCAACTGCTCATCATCCTGCTGTAAAACTTCAACAATGGCTAAATATTGACTGGCCAAAGTGCAGCAACATTTCCTGTCAGAGCACATTGCCTTCAGACATTTTTCTTGAACTTTAACATAGGCTTCAACTGTACCAAAACTTGTCCTGCCCTCCATGTCTTGGAATTCCACAGTGTAATCATTTCGTGCTACAACACGCTTGTAACTCGAGCTATGATACTGAACCCCATCCACAAGACAGCGTCTGAAGACCCACATTCTGCTATAATGCCTTGGGAGAGCTGCAAGCTGTTTTTCACTTAGAAGTGTTGAGCCACCCCACACACGTTCTAGTGAGCCCAGGACATGGGCTTTTTCGTTGATTCTTTCTTTCAATGAGCTGAATTGAAGATGAAAGCTGCATGTATCATCATTACCATAAATAGAAGTGTTGTCCATAAAAATTAAGTACAAATACACAGATTATTCATTCTCAGATGCATACAAGGCAAAACAGCATATAGGGAACTTAACAAGATAGGATCTTGAGGATCTTGACAGCTTGCTTAAAACATTAATGGTATTTTGAAAATAAAAATACAGTTTTTTGTAAAAGGCTTCTTCAGTTTACACAGCCAACACAAAATAACTCACCGAGCATTGGAACGTTTGCTTGTAAGGTGTTCATAAAAAGCCATAACTTCAGTGGATGTCTTTGTTGATCTTGCAATTTCAGGTAATTTCTGTATGACGGACACTGCCATGACAATCTGAAAATGATACAGAATTTTATCAGACTTTACTTATTATAATATTCAACATCATTTTAATGACCAAGATCTGAAGGCACGACAGAGTTATATGTATGTGTGCTGTTAAGGCTGATTCTCACTAGCACATAAGCATATAACATAAGCATTACAAGTTAAGAACACCTGCAACATATACATAAACATAAGAAGAACAAGCGAGAACAGCATAAGACAAATAAGTGGGTTCCTTCTTCTTATATTTCTGCTTACACTTGCAGGTGTTCTCACTTGTTAGCTTATGTTTTGCTTATGCGCTAGTGAGAACCAGCCTTTAATAAACAAACCTGGCCGTCAACATTCTTGGTGCCATGGAATAAATCTCGTAAGTCACCATTATAATCCTCAAAGGGAAAGCAGGAATTAGACCATAAAGGACCGAGGTCTCTAACAACCTCTGCGAGGTGCAGCAGCTGGTGCACATTAAATGTCTGGAACTGTTTGCCTGAAAGTTCAACAAATGGACACATGATTAACTATTGTAGTGATAAAATGATGCGAATGGCAAGGAACATTGTAATGATATTGTGGTAATTAAAGAATTTTTTCTGGGCATGACCAGCAGCCCTCCCTGGTCTCTAAGGGACCCAGACTCTGAAACGTCACTTTTTCAAATTTTTGCCTTGTACTTATGT
>OZ026602.1:15806475-15841475 GCA_964020085.1 Micromussa lordhowensis | reverse complement strand
AAGGCGTCCGGCAGCTGAAAATTCAAGTACCGCCGAGAATGCAGGTCTCAGTGCACAAGAAAGGCTGGATGGATGAAGAAGGTATTTATCACTTCGCTTGTTTATTTTCCTTTCGTTCTGTGACGTATCAAATTACTGAGCACGTGCTCTCAAGCACGTATCATATCAATGCAAATTTCGATCGTCGGGGAGTTTGATTTGATCGCCGTTTGATTATTTCAGCGCTTATGTTTAATATACCGGTAATCACTCAAATACTTTATTCTTTATCTTCCTTTTATAGGAACAAAAGAATGGGTCCGAAAAAATCTACGCTTTACGCCAGATCAGAGAGTCTTGCTGGTGTGGGACTCCTTCCGCGGACATCTAACAGACGGCGTGAAAGAACTGCTGGCGCGAAGAAATGTCGACGTTGCTGTAATTCCCGGTGGCCTCACTCCAGTTCTCCAACCCCTTGACAAGTGCCTAAACAAGCCCTTTAAGACCAGAGTCAGAACACAATATCAGGCCTGGATGGTGAACGGACCATTCACATACACGCCATCAGGAAAGAAGCGGGCGCCGAGCAAAGAACTCGTGTTGCAGTGGGTCAACAAAGCGTGGCAGGAGATTCCCGCAGAGCTTGTTAGAAGATCATTTAAGTCATGCGGTATCTCTAATGCACTTGATGGGACTGAGGATGACGCTGTTTACGAAGAAGAGAGTGAAAGCGGAGACGTCCTGGATGCAGATGACGAGTTAGAGAACGAATTTGACACCGACAGTGAAAGCGAAGATGAGTAGACTCCAGCCAGAAAACAATTCAAACGGTTCTCTTCAGAACCACCCCGGTTCTTTTCAGAACCACCACATTTATAAAAGTCAATGACCAACATTGTGTGTCCTTTTATTTGCTTGAAATTGTACCAGTAACTGTGATCAGGAAAATTTGTTTCGAGAAAATATTCGCCTATAAGACGCACTCAAACTTTAGCAGTAATTTTAAGTACAAATTTGGAATTTCTTAAAAAAACGGTGCGCCTTATAACCGAAAAACTACGGTATTTTCAGGTTTTGAGGTACCAAAATAAAGTTTACAAATAAGGTTTGGACAATAGTAGTGTTTCACAATTGGATGCTTTAGAGCCTGGAAAAACAATTGAAATTCCTTCAGCTCAGTGATACATTAATTTGGTTTTGGGCAGTGGAGTTGAATGAGCTCCAACAGATCTTCAAGTGCAACCCCAGAGAGTTTGTGGCGCACAGAAAATGCCATCAATAAAAGGGAACTCTCTGCCACAGACAGTGGGGAGTCTTGATATAGAGGTTGCTCGTCTCTAAGTGGTTCCTGATCTTCACTTGGGGCAGCTGGTGTGTTTCTGAAACACTCCATATCTGGTATCTCTTCGTCAAAATTCAGTTCACCTAACAAAGATTCTCTGTAACAATCAGCCAATTCAAGACCATCACTGCAGTCAACTGCATCAAAACAATCGCTGTCTTCATGCAATCCATCCCCACAAGTCATTTTCTGCCATAAATCAGGCATCAAGCTTTCGTCTTTAGCAGTAGTGTCAATTTCCCCGGCACTTCCATCTCTTTCTATTTGATTGGTATCTATTCGAAATCAGAAACAGTCATTGTAAGAAATTGTAGCTGAAAACAATCAAAATGATCACAATACTCACCTCCACAATCATCCAGCTCATCTTGCAAACACGTGCTTTCACCGTAGGCATTCTCCTGCCTGGAAACGAAACTTGACATCACTCCATGTTCAGTTTGAATCCCAGTTTGCAATGCAGCATTTGAAGAATTAAATTTTTCTCCAAGATTACATCTTTTTGAAGGGTCGGTTTCATTTCTTGTGCTAGATAAACAATCACCTAAAGTTTTCTGCCTCTTAAACGGTGAAGTATTGCTTCCCAAGTCGATCACTTCCGTTACAAAATGGCCACGAACATCCACAATTTCTTCGTCATTATTGGAGTTATTTACTTTGATTCTGCGTCTCCATTTCGTTGCTTTTGGAACTTCTATGGTGGAATCATACAGCCAACGTTTAGACCATTTTCTGTTAGACATTTTTCCTTCGCGATGTTTACACTTTCAAAGCCGCCATGTTTTGCCCATCAAATGCCTGGTTACCAATGCAAATCAATGGCGGCGGCCTGGCCGGCAAAAGCATAAGGCACAAAAGGCGCCAAAAACTTGAAAAGAATGCGGCACGGAAAAGCGGCGCGGCTAAACTCAAACGAAATCTTCAAGGTGTGATATTTTACTATCCAATGAAAATCATGCATTTTCTGAAAACGTGAAGCTTGCTGCATGATTTTGCTTTTTCACAGCGTCCCTTCGTGTGACAACTACAACATTCAAAGTTCTCAGTGGGACTTCACTTTTTAGGTTCGTGTGGCACGCTCCAGTTAAAGCTAATTGACTTCAAGGTAAGAAACTCCTATTTTTCTGATTATAATCGTGTTTTAAACGTAAGAGAGACTGATCGATAAGCTTTTTCGCAGCTTAAGTCGAATATGCTCGTGGAGCGTGTACGTGTCAAGTACCGCGTATCATTCGATCTGCTGATCATCTCTTATCAGAAAAGACTGATTACAGCGACTTTATTCCTTGTTGACAATCCTAAACTAAAGCTTAGACGTTTGCCACCTCAATTGGCCGACACTTTAGTCGATTTTAGGCTAGTATAAGCTTACATGTAGGATTGCAGGTGGGCGAAGCATCCTGAATGTAAACTCGAGAGCTAGAATATTTTGAATCTATATCAGCTTTGAATTGAGCATGGATCCAAACTTTAAACTTAATTCCTTTTTCCCCTTTTTAAAAGATGTACGTACTGATTGCATGGAATACTAAAAGTGGTATACCGCTACAAAGAGAAGCGCTGGAAGTACAATCAAATACAAAGCTTACTGTTATGAACGGTGGAAAGATGGAGCCAGGAGCCACAGTTAACATGCTCTTCAAAAGGGAAATTTGGGGAGGCACGGTTCAATCTATTCATGGTACGTATTGTTTGATAAGCTTATTAATTTTTTTATTTGGTCAGTGAAACTCAAAATGGGTTTCTGCTTGTGCCTTAAAGATTCAGGAAAGCGCAGTTTCATTGTTCTAAAGCTAAATGAAACACTGTTATTAAAATTTTGTGCAAGGCAACACATAGTTAAAGATTTTTATTAGCCACTGACAAGAACAAGATTTCATCTATGCAAAATCAGCCATGCAAAAATTCACGTTATCTTGGTCTATTATTAGATTCCAAAAAGAATGCAGAAGAAGAGCTTGACAGAGAAATAGGCAATGTTGCTGAGGTGGAAGAAGTGAACACAGGAGACAAGGGGGAATCAAATATGGCAAAAAGAAGCAGGAAAAGGAAAAGTTATGGAGATGATTTTGAAGAGAATGAGGAGCAAACGACAAGGGAAGAAACTGATGGTATGACCTTTTAACATTTTTACTTATAAATTTCACAGCATTAAAAAGAAATCAATACAACTGATTCATTTAATTTATCGTGATGATTGCAAACAATGTGATCTATACCATAAAAATGATTCGACTGATCAGAGGGCGCAGAACCCTAAATAAAATTTATGTTTGCTAATCGTCGATCAAAGTCATCGTAAACGCAAAAGTGAAAAACAGTCCTGTTCAGATGTACATACCATAATAACGAATAAAAATTATTTGTGAGACAGTCATACAAATACTGACAGTTATTTATAGTAATGGTTAATAAGCTTTGCAAAATGTGAACAATTAAATTATTTCAAAACAAAAAGAGTACTCGTGCAGTGACTGCCCAGCTTATTCCCTGCGTAGGGATGCAAAGACCATGACTTCCAGTGAATTCCATGCCTACCAGGCAACCAACATGGAGTGTATCTGAGGTGAAAGCTTCCCCAATAAGGCCCAAATATGGGGTGCAGGGGGTTCAAATGACTGGTGCATAATAACAAGGCAGTTAATTTTGATTTCAGAGTCAAGGAATTGTTCTCCAATACTCCAAGAAAAAAAACTGTTCAGGTAAAGCATGTTAAAGTTTGATTTTCCATATTCAGACAACTTGCCCCCTGGACAATTCGCCCCAGACAAGTCACCCCCGATCTTCAGACAACTAGCCCATCATTATTTTATCTACTACCAAACAAATTATTCTTCGTTCTTTTATCCACTACCGAGTCTGAAGATCGGGGGGCGATTAGTCTGGGGCGAATTGTCCAGGGGGCAAGTTGTCGAACATTCCTTGAAACATGTGACCAAATAAATGTGGGCGAAGATGGGACTTTTTAATGTCGGTGAGGACAGCTGAGTGCTTCACTGAAGTGAAAAATTGACAGAGTAAGGCTAGTCCTCATTACACATTAACTTGTTTAATCCAAAAGCAGCATTAGATCCTAGTTTGTGTACTGGGTAGCACATAGTTACATTAAGTGTAAAACTCTGGAGAAAGTCTTTTATCAGTGGGACGACGCAGAATAGATGTGTAATTTTATATATTTAATAATGAAAGTTTGACAAATAGACACATGCATGGCTATGACTTGGGCTTATCTTTTGCTTTGTTGTCTTAAACAGCAAAGAAAAATAAAAAATCTCCAGCTGGAGGAAAAGAAAATAAAAAGAGAAAAACTGCATTAACTGAGTCAAGACAGAGCATTACTGCCCAGCATGATGAGCTGGTAGTGACAGAGATTCTGGGTGCTTGTCCCATAATCTCAGAGCCAGCTGAGCGAATTAATTCAGTCACTCCTGCACATCCCCACTTTGGTGGCAAACAACCAAAACAGAACCGTCCACCTCCAAAGTGTATCAGTGTTATTTGCCGAGAGGAAAAGGGACAGCTAACAGAGGAGTTAGAAGAAACCAAAAAAGACTTGGCTGATGCTTTAGAAGAGCTGAGTAAGTATCTACACTGTAGTTTGCTATTCAATATACCGGTAATAAACTACGACTTAGCCGTAAAACTAAGTTGTTCTAGGTTAAGCTATAAATTGTTCAAACATTTTAATCTACATTGTTGAAGTAATTGGGAGGGAGTGATGACATGATATGGTGGCAAGTGACCCTTTAGTGGCTCTTAATGTATGGAGACAAGGACTTTGATGATCATTTCTGATTTTAACATTATTTCAGGGAAACTAAAGGCATTGCAGCCCAGCAGCCAAGAGTTAGAGGCTGCAAAATATGGCAAGGTTCCCCGATCAGTTGGCATTGCTAATAATGTAAGTTTTAATTATTTTGTTTTAAAACATTAATAATATTATTTCTGTGTGTTTAGAAGGAAGGAAAACAAAATTTCACTTCTGATGGCTAACCCATTGGAGTTGAGTTTTGTGGCATCACCCAGGAAACAGTGATCCAAAGCCCTCAGTCCCCATGCTCTATGTCCCCTCATTTGTTTGAAGAAAAGAGTGACGAAAAACTGTTATTGTTGTTAATCTGATAAAGTTTCCTTTGATATTTAGTGGGAGGAGATCTCAAATGGAGTTTGGTGCTGCCCTATTAAAGTAAAAGCAGCAGTCAGGAATGCATGCACCCGTACAGGACTTGCATGCTCATTACTTGCGATATTCTTCCCAAAAGATAAACTTAAAGGAATGCGCCTTCATGAGCTTGATCGGGATATTGTTGAAGCAATCACTGGTATGTATATTCCTTCTACATGTATGTGTAACCACTGATTTCTTTGACCAAACACAATGGGTATACATTCAAACCTCCGGTTGCGACCACCTCTCTTAAGCGACCACCTTTCTTCAACGACCAGTTTTCCAAAATACCAAGAGTTTTTGGCCAAATCACTACATTGGGAACCTCTTGTAAGCGACCACCTCTCAAAGGTGACCGTGACCACTTTTAGAGCTAAAGGTTTGAAGTTTCATTTTGTTTTTAACCTCCCGTAAGCGACCACTAACAGATAATAGAGAGGAAATTGGATAATAAGGTGCTGTAACCGTTCTAGTATTCCTGGGTAGTACAAGAGACGGAAATTTCTCAATGGAAGAACCTGTTTTTTTTTCTGTTTTTTTTTTTGTCGAAATTGACTTTTCACATGAACATAACATTGCATCAGCAAGTCTTGGCAGTTACCATATTCTAGTTAGGCTCTCAAAGCGAAAACCTAAACATGACATTTTGGGTGGTCGCTTACAGGAGGTTTGCCTGTAGCAGTTAAACAACCTGGCTTATAAGAAAACAGCACAGTTGTCAACCACACAGTGGGCCACCCTTGGCAGTATCAAACTCTACATGACAGTTTTACCCTTTACAGCTGTGCCATATACATGGTTGTACGAGTAACGATTAATAATTTGGAGTATAAAAAAAATTTTAAAATGTCAATTAGGTATTATATCTGAAAGGACTTTTCAAAAGATCTCTAATTACGTGGTCAATAGCAGGGTTGTCAGTAGGTTTTTGAGTAGCAGGTTCCATCCTAAAAGTAGGTGGCTATTTTCATGTTATTTCTCCATTGTCATACTTCAAACTGACCTGCTAACATTTGGAGTAGCTGCCGCAGTATTCGGAATAGCAGGTTGCCAGCCTATTTTGACAACCCTGATTATAGATTTTCATTTAATTCAAGGAATTTTAATTAGGGAGGCATTTATCATTAGACATGTAGAGGATCTAGTAACCTTTCAGTTGGTATACAAAAGGGGTACCTTTGCAGTCAAAATTGGTATAAGAAATGTGGCCTTCCCTGTTACAGGATTTTCATCTACCTCTTATTAAGTACACTGTATTATTTTAACTTTTAGATTTTTCCATGGTGGCAAAACTAACAAAAGAACCCCCAGTTCGAAAAACAAAAGACGGAGAGGAAATTGTCAAGCCACCATCTCCTGTGTCCCGTAGCACTATAAAGCAGGCCATGAGGATGAAGTGTAATACACTCATTTCCCTGCAGAAAAAACAGGTATGACATAAAAACATGAGAAAAATATGTGGCTCTGTAACAGCCTTAAGATTAGGAGGATCCAAGGCTGTGTTACAAATAATTATAAGGTTGATAGTTATAATACTTCTGCTGGTTGATTAACTACTGCAAGTGTGCTTTACATGGGCAATTATGTCTAAAGCAGTTTTTGTTATTTTCTTTAAAGGTTGCAAGTCAAGCTGTAGCCACTGTGACTGAGAAGACATACTTGTAATTGCCATGGCATTTTTATCGGGAAGCTCCAGTTTTAAGTGATGTGTATTCCAACTACATGTAGCTTAAAGGGAACCTTGGCTCTTGAAATAAGTTGATGTTAAATTGTCTAAAATGGTGTTTACATGTAGATTACAAATTTTATGGGGTGAGGGAGATACAAGATGTAATACTCATAAATTGAGAAATTTAAATTTCCTGCGCACCACCATTTTGGGTTTTATGAGGTCAGTGTTTTGTCCTATTGTTTCACACAAAAGAACTTCACATTGATAACATAAAGACAACTCACTGTCGACGTCATAAAATCCAGCATAGCGGTGCATGGGAATTTTAAAAGCGATACCTTTTCCATTTTTTATCACTGTGAGGTTATATCTCCCTTGTCCGGTAAAATTTTTAATTTAGACACTAGTTTAGACTACTTAATGTCAACTTGTTTCAAGAGCTGAAGTTCCCTTAATAACTACCGCATACTGTGGCATTTTGTACATACTGAAGATTTTGTGACAAATTGATGTAAAATTATTTATGTCCATGAGAAAGTCATATGGGTGTAATAAAATGTACATTTTGTTCAGAATTGCAGCTTTTTGTTTTTCATCAGCAAAACCCTATTAATAATTTATGTTACTATTAAGTCAGTTCTGTGTGTTTCTGTAACCAGCTACCATATATAAATACTATGTGAATTGCTATTTAAAACCTATGCAGATGCTATAAAAATGCTATTTAAGATTTTTATGCTAACCTACTTGTTACCACATAGCTTTTAAATATACCATTTTAAAACTATATAAAATGTATTTAAATTCTATTCAAACCCTAATAATAACTTATGTTACATCTATTTCAGTGCTATTTAAGGATTTTTCAGTTCTGTGTGCTTCTAACCTACTACTATTTAAAAACTATGTGAATTGCTATTTAATATCTATGTAGATACAATATAAAAGCTATTTAAAATTTTATGCTAACCTTCTTGATGCCACATAGCTTTTAAATATACTATGTAAAGGTTTCATTTGACTAGTAAAAAAATAGGATTTTTTATCAAAATAAATAGTAAATGACATAACAATACCATAGAATATAAATAAGACCTCTGTATGACAAGTAATATAGTTTTTAAATACCCAGTACATATTCTTTACATAGCTTCATTACATAGCATTTACATAGGGAAAAAATAGTGTCTGATTCTACAAGGCATCCCAACTATGGGTTTATGTATCAGTCACTCACAATCAGGAAGTGGAAGTGTTACCAGAAAAGAGGCCAAGGAAAACAAAAAGAGTTTTTGATGCATAAAGCTACATGTAAGGACATTAATTTCAAACAGGTAGAAGCTTTTTCTTTCTTTCTTGTCTTAATCTGAATTGCAAATGTTTAGATATTGTCACATTAACGTTTCAGTTTTTAGCTATGAACTAATACAAGTTTGTTTTTTAATGTATAACGATTTTCACCAATTTTATTCATCCAGAGACATCAATAATTATTCCATATAAAGGTCGGAGACAACGAAATAATACCCTATATGCAGATGACACTACTCTTATTCTCAGAGATCTAGATTCAGTGCAGACGTCACTTGAGATATTAGAAAATTTCAAAGGATGCTCAGGCTTACAACTGAATAAATCAAAAACGGAGGCCATGTGGCTGGGCTGCTGGGCAACAAGGATCGACACACCTTTCGAGTTTCGCTGGCCAGAAAATTCTGTTTATGCTTTAGGTATCCATTTCTCCAACGATAGAAGCAAATGTGAAAGTCTCAATTTTGATAAGAAACTGGAAGATTTGAAAAAAATTCTTAATTCCTGGAAAAGGAGGAAACTGACTCTGCTCGGGAAGATCAACATTGTCAAGTCACTTGGGTTGTCTAAACTAATATACAACGCTTCAGTTTTACCATTACCTGAAAATTTCAGCAAAAGGGTTGATAAAACCATATTGGATTTTATATGGGATAACAAACCACATAAAATTAAAACAAACACATTAATTGGAGACAGGAATCTGGGCGGATTAAAAATGACTGAGTTTGAGTCGATGAATAAAGCCTTGAAAGCTTCATAGGTGAGAAGATTCAATACAGAGGGGAACGCACCGTGGAAAATCATCCCAAATTACATGACACGACACCTAGGCGGTTTTACGTTCTTAATATCATGCAGTTATAAAACCAAAGAACTCAGTTTGAAAAACATTCCTTGCTTCTACTCAGAAATTCTAAATTATTGGGAAATGATAAAAAAAATCAAAGCTGAAATAGATCAAGAAAAAGCAGATCCATATGACGCCATAATATGGAACAACCATGAAATAAAAATCGCAACTAAGCCAATATTTTATGAGTCTTGGCACAAGGCGGGTGTTACAAAGGTTAAACACCTCTTAAACCCTAATAGTGGAAAATTCCTAACGTATCAAGAATTTGTCAATCTGTTCAAAGTTAAATCCAGTTTCACAGTGTACTACGGCCTTCTCAGTGCAATTAAAAATAAATGGAAAATTTCTACTACCGGTAGACAGAGGCAAACAGGGAAACAGAACTGGTACGACAATGAAGAAAATCTTTCCAACGCTGCTCTGCACAAAATAATTGTTGAGAAAAAATATCAATCACCTACCAATGAAAACCGAATTATTGGTTACGGAGTGGAGCCTTCTGAAATCCAAAAACTATATAAATGGCCTTTTTCTGTTACGAAAAATACAAAGTTAATAATGTTTCAATTCAAAATAAACCATAATATCATCTACACTAAAGACAAACTGAAAAGAGCAAACATAACACCTGATGATATATGCTACCTATGTAAAAGTGAACAGCATACAATCCAACACATGTTTTTAAAGTGTTCCCATGTAGCTTTATTTTGGAATGAATTTTTTGACTGGTGGTCGCAAGTCACTAGTGAAAACATTCAGTTACCAGACTCAACAATTTTATACGGACCTACAAACCCACTCAAACACCATCAACCCCTAAGCTTGGCTTTGCTGGTGGCAAAATACTTCATTTATAAATGTAACCTTAATGAACAATCGTTACTCTTCTCACTGTTTAAAATACAATTTCGAGAAAATATAATGACTGAAAGATACATTGCAATAAAAAACAAAACTGCCAAGCTCTTTAATGAGAGATGGAAATGCCTTATATTAAAAGACTTTGTTCCAGAAATTTTGCCACCTCCAATGTCTCAATAGGAAAAATTAATTTACTTACTTTGTGTCAACGCTGTCATCAGGGTTTTCAAATTTCTAATCAGTAGCGACTAGCATTAATTTATTTCTATATCTGTTGTAGTCCTTAAAGTGTTGTCAGTTTTCTTTTTACATGGAATTTACTTTGCTCTATGTTTCATTGTATTGTAAGAGTTTTTCTTTTAACGAATAAATAAACTTTAAAAAAAAAAAATAATAATAATAATTATTCCATACATTTTACTGTGAAAAAGTTATTTCCAATATTTGAATTGTAATAGTGACATATGCATGCATCAATACAAATTTGCTTTTAATAAATATTTTAGGTAGGGTTATTTATTAATTTTTTAATTACATGAATAAACTACCAAATGAAAACAATTACCTGTCTTGTGCATTAACTTGCAGTCTTGTTTCATTATGCATGTACATATATTAAGATTTTTTCACAGGATATATTGAAATTTCACATGTTATTTCACATATTTCACCCATATTTCTCTAGATCTTTCACACATTCAATTGGGTTTTCACATTGCATTTCACATGGTATTTCACATCCATTTTCACAGGTACGTTACCCTGCCTTTTACATCCCATTTGCACATAGTTTTAACATGGTATTTCACATGCGATGCTGTGAAATACCAAATGAAAATGTGGAGCCCGTTTCACAGGGTTTTCACATGATTATTTTCACATGGTATTTCACATTTCTGTGAAATAATAAGAAAAACCATGTGAAATCCCCCCGAAACTTCACGTGAACTTCACATACTTTTCACAGGGTTTCTTCCAGTAGTGAGGGATTCATGGGAAAGTGCAGTGAACCATTGACAGTCTTTATTACACCATGCAGTGTTCATTTTAGGCCGCGTTTTTGCGTCATTTACGCGGAATATTCTATTCTGACGCAAAATGAAATGATCATGGGGAAATACTAACGCAAAAAAAAAGAAACAAACAAAAAAAAAACAAAATAAGTTCTCATATATAAGTACTTCCAAAGCAGCAGGCAATAATAAAAGTAAATTTAAAAACAAATACCGTAAACGTCCGTGTATAAGCCGCATCCTTAGATAAGCCGCACCCCCAATTTGGAAACGCAGATTTTGGAAAAAAATAAAAACAATAGAGTTAGAAGTTCCAGTAGAGTTGTATTGCTGGAAACAAACAAGGACAAACAATCATGGTTTCTAAACACACACATAGAAGTTGTTGCCATCTTTCACATTTATCAAGTCTAAAGAAAGCGAAATTGTACCTTCTTTTTCATTTGAATTTACAACATCTTGAACTTAAAATGTTCTTGATCCGATTTTTCAAGATTATCACTTCAAAACACGCCATTACTAAGTTGAAATTCCTTCGCCTGCCGTTGAAACAAAACGAATGAGTGCTTAGTAGCCAAGCTCTAAATGTGGGGAGGAGTTTGGGAGTCAGTTCAAACACGGCGAAATTTACATTCGATTCAGATGTTTGGAAATGTCACGTTCGTCTATAGAGATGTTTGGAAAACCTGCAATCGGCGAAAACTTCATGCAGGACAGGAGCTTCATGATGCAGTTGACAAATTTGACGTGAAGGTGGTCCAAAACAACGAAACAGTCGGTCATTTACTGTGCAAGTACTCGCGAATTTTGTGGTTATCGCACGTGGCGGAAAATTAGGGCAAACGCCTGTGCGTAGAAATGAAGATTCCTTGTAGGTTGGAGTTCAGTTGTTCGAGTAAAGTGAAAATTAATCATTTGAAAGAACTGTTGGAGAACAAGATTTGCCAATAAACACGTGACGCAAACGTCTCCTTTAGGAGCCACCACTCATGAAAAAGTCATCGAACAACAGCAACACGCTCTAAGTTTACCTTTTGTGTTTATTTCTTGACATCTTCAGAGGTTTTATGAATATTAATTAGGTTTTTTAGAACTCCAAACACAGATGTATCCGTGGATAAGCCGCACCCTTGATTTTTGGCTTCAATTTTGTGAAAAAAAGTGCGGCTTATACATGGACGTTTACGGTAAGTGTGCTTACTAGCCTTATATGAACGCGCGAAATCGCGAAATGACTGGTGTTTCAGACTACGTTTGTACGAGTACTTTTTGTGTCAGGCATTCCAATTCTGAGAGAGACTGGACGCTACTACAACGATCGATTCGCGCTTTGTTCAGGGTGTGTTCTTGTGTCTACATTAATTTTAGTTTCAGAATGGTACCACTGTGGAACTTAATTCACAAGTATCACAAAGATGAATTTCCAAATTTAATTACACTTGCATCTCTGGCTTTAACAGCTCCTATTCACACAGCAGATTGCGGACGACGGTTTAGTCTTCAGAATAGCCAAGACATCCGTCCGAAACAGACTTCGTTCAGAAAGAGTTGACGACCTAATGGTTGTCTCCGCTGAAGGAGAAGATCTTGATCAATTCAACTCTAACGCGGCCTTGCAGCATTGGAGGAAGAAAAAGGACAGAAGAATCTTTACTGGCTAACTAAGGAAAAGCTTGGGACTTGTGTTAGTTAAAGCTGATTAGAAAGTATGAAATGTAAAAATGGTGTCAAACAGGCATTGTTTGGTTTCCTTTTATTCATTCTTTTTTGGCTTTACAATTATTTGACTGTTTCCAGTTACTGCAATAAACAGATCAAAACTGTGAAAAGCAAAAACACTATAAACACTATAATAGGGATAAAAAATTCGAAAACGTTGAAACTGACTTAAAATGCTAAAAAGTTGTAAAAACATACTGGTAGTGTATAGCATAATAGGGATATTGCCAGTTTTTCGAAGTTTATTGTTATCATAATAATTTGACCCAGACCATTTTTGAAATGACCCAATTTAAAATGTCACGTGGGACATTTGACCCACTTTCCATAATTTCTAGATTGAACACTGCACCATGGGGGTTATCCAAATGGATTTGGGTACCCTTTGGACAGATGAATGTGCCAGCAAATTTTCAGCAAACAATCAGTTCAGCATTATGACAAGCTTTGGGAAAGCGATGTCTGCTGAAACCATTCTATGTCTTTACAAGGCATTTATACTTCCCCACTTCTATTATTGTTTAAGGGTATGGGATTTCACTAGTAAACTAGACTCTGATAAACTGGACCTTCTAAACAAACACATTCTTTGATTTATTTTTAATGACTTTAACTCTGACTACAATAATTTACTTGAAAGGGCAGGAATTGCAAATCTTAAGAATAAGCACTTATAAAACACAATTCTCACTATTTTTAAATGCCTTCATTTTTCCTGATTATCTAAGATATTTTTCACTGGTGCTCTAGCAACTATTTCTTAAGAGGACACAACATTATAAGTTTGCCTAAGCCGTCTGCCACTTCTTATGGGATCAATTCTTTAGTTATCTGGCAGCAAAATCCTGGAACTCTCTTCCTGATCATGATTGCATAATTTTGCTTTGTCAAATGATTTGACAGGAAAACAAGAGTGGAAGGTAAAATCTTGTTTTACATGTCTTAGTATATTTAGTTGTTTAGGTAGTTAGTTATTTTGTTTGTTATATTAAAGTCACTTGTATATTGTGATTAATGTAGTTAGCTAGAAGATATTAGCATCTGGGTACCACTCTGAAAATTCAAGACTAAATAAAGTTTATGTATGTATGCATGTATGTACCATGTATGTATGTGACGATATGCCAATTGTCTAGATCAGCCAATCAGCATTAAGTTCGACCATGTGTTCGAGTTGTTGTTTGTTTTTACAACATGGTTGAGTAGCAGTGCTTTTTTCTCAGAATAAATTTCTGTTGAGTTTACTGTTTATCAAGATTATCAAGCCTGATTTATACATGTTGTCAGAAGTAAACGGTCCAAGCAGCGACTGGTAAGACAATCTCCGTTTCATTTAGGAGACGTGCAGCTCGACACATTCAGCAAAGACTTGAGGTAGACAACTGTAGACAAAATGCCAGTCGACGGTGAAATGCCACTCCACAATCAATGAGTGATACGAGTACTACTAGATTCTCGTGTAAAGTTTCTTTACCTCTGAAATTAGAGATACCCTGTAAAAATCTCTCTAAAAATGGAAACAGCGGTGACAGGTATACAAACTTTCATAATGGCGGATGTAGCACGGAACCTGGGGATAATAGCATCTAAACGACTTTACAAAGGCCTCAAAGCGTTGCGTCTGTTTATTGCAGTATGGCGTCAACTTGGAGTGGTTCACACAGTCACTCTTCAAATGCGACATTGCTTACGGAAGATGACATTCCAGGTGCTTCTCTCCTTGGTCAGAAGCTAATGAATCAATCTTTAAGAAGCATTTAAGGAGCAAACTCCTAAGGGATTTTTTAGGATGTGATTGATATAGTGATGTCAGTTGGTTAGTTACTTTTTAATTTTTCAATATTTTAAATAATTTAAATAATTGTAAATTATTAGTTTGTAATTACTATTGTTCCTGAAAATTCCGTTTGGGGAGGTTCAATAAAGTATGTATGTATGTACGGACGGACGGACGGATGCATGCATGCATGCATTATTAAGAAAGTCTTCTAAAGTGTAAAATTTAAAGTCAGTCTGCTGCATAAAATCATTTCAACATCATGATGATTGAGACTGGATATGCTGCCAAGTTTAGATAATAGCTCAAAACATGGTAAGTTATCTAGGTTTGTAAACAACAACAACAAGTTTATTTCTCTCTTACTTTCCCTAGTTAAATCATTTATTAGATGTAAAGATAAAATGAGAGCACTGGCTGCCTGGAATAACTGAAAAGTCACCCATAAAGTCGTAATATGAAATAAAGTCATAATATGTATTAAAGAAGTGTAACATAAATAGGTAACCTGGCCAGTTGGGTTAGCTGCGAATGAATGAACTCCACCACCTTGCTTCAGGATATCCAGGCCATCCAGGGTTAGAAAACAGAGAACAACACACCATCCAAACAGCCTTGATAAAGGCAAGACGGGTCTTGGATGAAGAGTATCTCGATGATATTCAGTGTTCAAGCAATCAGAGTTTTTTTTTTGTTTAAAAGCAAGTGCTGTCACAGCTTTAGAAAGCATGACCAGCCACATACTTTACAGATTGCCCTTTGCATCTTATCTGGCAAAGTAAGGAATGCGTGTTGTTCTTGAGTAGCAGGGAAGGTGGGATTTTGTAACCATGTGTTGGCTTTAATGTTTAAATTGTGCAAGTTCTCGTTGTTTAAATGTTCTACCACAAAAGATGTGTCTGAAGAGCATAATGAGCATGTGCCTTTGGCCTGCACATCACAATTGCAGCAATGGCACAAGAAAGGTGGGGGTGCAAACATTGCCCCACAGCCAGAAATGGAAATAAAAGTAAACAAAGTCAAAGATGACGATACGAGGTCAAAATCAGGTTTAAAGTGCATGAAACAAGAATGAAAACTGTCCATGACAAAAATGCAGAACAGGTCCTCAAAAATCCACTGAGGAACATTGATCCCAATTTGGGTCTATCACAAATGGCTGGTATAGAAACAGAAGATAATGACTTCAGGGACACCAAATTTGGTGCATGTCAGGTTGAATCATGTTTGTGCTACCAAGTTGCAGTCACTGAGTCAAACCGATTGCATCCCCAGACTGCATGCCCCAAATATAGAAGGCTTGAATTTCCCACACTTCCCATAAGGAACATTGAACACATGGCAATTCCTGGAAACCTGTCAGAATAAGATATACAGCTAATTGATTCACTGAGGCTGGATGAAGATCAACTTAATTCAACTGAAAAGGAGAAAAGAAAACAAGCGGAGTGCACCAAATGGAGAGATGAGCGGTCTTTCCAGTTAACTGCCTCTAAGTTTCATCTTATTTCAAAATGGCAACAAAATCAAGAAAACTTTGCTGATACACTTTTGAATCCCAAGCCAGTGACTCTAAATATTTGGAGCATGGGAAAAAGTACGAGCCAGTAGCTCTGGTAGAATATGAAAAATTTATGAGCAACAGGAGAACAACAGTCAAGGTTTTGCCTTGTGGATTTGTCGTCTCTCAGGGCATTTTAATAATTGGAGCAATTCCAGATGCACAAGTAATCGACTTTGGTTATGTGGATCATTTTGGCCTTGCCGAAGTAAAATGCCCCGACACAAAACACCATGTAACACCCTTGGATGCCTGCTCCTGCTCCAAGGTTTTTCATGAAGAAAACAACAGATGACCACCCGTATTATGCACAAGTACAGGGACAAATGGCAGCAACTGGAGCGAGATGGTGTGATTTCATAGTTTATACTAGTAAGGGCCTTTATGTCCAGAGAATACCATTTGACCCCATGTTTTAGAGAAACCTTAAACAAAAGTTTTTGTACTTACGCTGATACGCAGCTGTACTTGTCGTTTAGACCAGATGGATCCACTAATGAAACCGAGGCATGGAAAGCAATGGAACATTGTATTTGAGCTGTTGTGTTCGAGCTTGGATAATTACGGACAAACTCAAGTTGAATGAGTCCAAGACTGAATTTATGCCCCATTTTATATTCGGGACTTAGTTCAACTTAGAAAACAGTCCAGTTACAACTTACGATCAAACAATGATGGACGTCTCATCGAAACTGTAAAGGCTGTCACTCAACGGAAATCCAGAGACAGAGCTTTTGAGGTAGCAGCTCCTTTATTATGGAATACTCTTTCACGAAACATAAGAGATGAATTGTCGATCAATAAATTTAAGAAAATTACTGAAGACATTTTTTTTTTTTAAAAAATGGCCTACCAATAATACAGATTTATTGCTCCCGCAGGGTTTTGGCCCAGAGGCCAAAACCTGAGGAGGCATTAATAGGACCCCCCGCGTATAAAGAATGTGAAATATTGGTGTAGTATCCGTAGGGCGAATCGATCCCGATTTGAAGAAACTAGGCGCGAACGGCGGTCTCGGTTAATTTTTCAGTAAGCTCGCAAGGCTACTCTGGGTAATTCTTGCAGCCACGAGGACGAGGAGAGAAATCGCGTATGCGAGCTAGGATACAAGAGGACGGTTGTTGGCAAAGTTATTTCAAGGTGAGTTTCTTTCGACACAGTGATTTCTTTATTTCGTTGAATTCAAAAGTTATTCAGCAGTACTGGATAGAATTGTTTCGTACAAAACTTGATTTGTTAGGCACAAATCGGCAACGGGGTCGACAGACTCGATCCAAACCTTAAAGTAAAATTGTAGATCAGGATCACAAATCAAAACTCAAAACCCACTCAAGAGACAACTTTTTGTTATCTCAAGGATCAGAAGTCAGTGAAGGATTTATAAGCGGCCTCGTTTCAACGATTATTAGACAATTCAACTGGCAGCCACGTGCACGAGTGTAGTCGCGTTGGTTCGCTCTAACACGAGCACGAAGAATACGAATAACATTTTAAACCCAGCATCTATTCTTCAGAAAACACAGATCATCATTACTTACATGAAATAACAGAAATTTTTGTTCATTTTGTGTGATTTGAAGGATTAGAACGAGAGTAAAAGGTCAGATCACCCTGTTATTTCAACGATTCTGGGGAGAAACTGTGAAATATTCAAAGGTGAGAAACTTTAATACTGTTATCTAAAAACGCAGGTTATCATTACTTATTTGAAATAACCGAGTTTTTATGTTCATTTTGTGGTATTTCAAGGACGAGAAAGAGAGTAAACGAGGCAAGAGGAGGGAAAACAGTGAAATATCCAAACGTAAGAAACTTGATACTATTGTCTTTTGAATGAATGAATCTTCATAACGCGTGTCATACAAATTCAAGTGAGGAACATTTGGTCATCCGAGGCTGGTACTACCAATTGTTCCGAGGATTGCAGTTCCCTTATCATCTGATAGAAATAATCTTTCTCACTGACATTTAAGCATGTCACACTCAAAGCCAAAGAAGTCATTGGTTGCAGTTCAAAGAGGGCACTTTATGAACTAAATTTTTGTTAACCCTGGGATTTATTCATGTGCAGTTGATGCTTTTATGGAGGTGTCCACACATTTGTTTCTCCCACATTATCAAAATCTGCCAGCTAGAAATGAGTTTACAGACTTGCTTTTCAGTGCTTGCTCAGATTATATCTGTTTGAGAGAAGACAGTTTGTTATTGAGTGAAATTTGTGAGCCTGTGTGGTCATACATCATAGACCATTGTAGTTCATTTGCAGCCAGAGACTGTAATGCCTGTTTTAGCCAAATATTTGAGCAAAGAACATTTGGTAATATGAATGTGCAGGAGGAGAGTCTTTTCGCGACCTTAAGAACCTTTGATTCTTTTTGTTGCAAATGTGGAAATGTTGTGACTTTAAATAGCAGTATTCTTTTGACAGTGGTCACTGAACATGGATTAAACCAGTTGGGTTTAGATAAAAATATGTGGCCCCTGTATGTTACTGATGTGCATACAAACCCAGGACGGTTAAAATGCATCACCTGTAATACTCATACCACTCAGCCTGTTTTGAAGAATGTATCAAACTCCAAGTTCCTGTTTATTGAATTCTCTCCCAGCTTGATAAAAGACATAAATGTCATTGAGTTTATTGCGATCAGTAGAGCTCAGTACAAACTAAGAGGTGTCGTGTGATGTAACAACAATCACTTCACTTGTGCTGTCGAAAATCATAGTAAATGGACTTATTTTAATGACCTTTGTGTGAGTTTACAAGAGTTTTCAAGTTTTTCATCATTGCGACAAGTTTATAGAGAAGGGTGGTTTTTCACAATTTATGAGCTGAGAGAAATGTCGAGCCACTGTGAACAAGATGAAATTGCAGACTACACACTGCCAACATGTTCAAATGAGAGTATAGACATTCATAGTACATTTAAAAGTAGTACTGACACTAAATGTCCAAAGATGAATAGCAGTGAACCTAATTCAATGCCAGAGATTACATACGAGTCAGTTGCAAGAGAGATATTGGACAGCTCCCATACTATTAAGCCTGAGAACAGTAGTGAGTCTAAAATCAGCGAATCTCCATCTTTGTCAGGTGCAAAAGTTGTACGCAGTCACAAAAATAAGAGGAAAAAAATAAAAAATCTAAGTTTTACAAATTGTAGAAAAAGAAAGATGTCAGAGAATGAGACATTTGCAAAAATGGCCAAGAGAAGTAAGGATAATGCAAAACAGTCAATTTTTGATTTAGACACTGGAACACCAGAGTGTCAAAAGTCTGCATTTGTACAACCTGACAATTCACCAGCCAACTGTTGTGAGTTTCAATCAAACGAGGAGACTGTTGGCTTACAATCACCCATTTCTGATAATGTTGGTGATAAACATGACCAACCTTTAACCAATGAAATTAATTTTGATGATCAAACAACATGCAATAAAGAACTTCATCAGCAAAAGTCATCTCAGGAAAATATGAAAAAATTTCATAAAGCATTGAAATTTCAAATTTATCAGTGCTGTGTGTGCCATGAAGCTTGGCCTTTGAAAACAAAACCAAAGAATTCCACAAATTACATTTGTTCTCGTTGTGCATGTGACAAAAGTGTCCCAAAGAAATTCTCAGCTGAGAACTTTATGATACCGTCCCCAGTTCCCAAAGAGTTACAAGGCTTAACACAATTTGAAGAAATGCTGATTGCAAGAGCATTTCCTGTTATGCATGTGTATACCAAACCAAGAGGTGGTCAAAGGGCGTACAAAGGCCATGTCCTTACCTTGCCTCAAGATGTACAACAGCTTGCAGATGTTCTGCCCAGGTGCCCTAAAGATTTACCTGTGATTGTTTTTACTGTTAATGGTAAAGATAATTGTTCTTCAGACTTTGTAGTGCGGCGCAAAAAAGTGGAAGCAGCACTTTATTGGTTAACTGGTAAAAACATAATTGGACAACCTAACAATCCTTTGTACAAAAATGTAAAAATTGATAAGCAAACTCTTGCAGATTTACCAGAACATGGAATTCTTTCAGATGTTACCAGAGTAGAATGTGGAGAAAATGCGGGTGAAAATGAAGATGTTGATGTTGACACTGGACCAGTTAATTTTGAAGACAACGAGAAAGTTTATAACTCAGAGACTGAAATGAATAGCCTTGTCCCAACAAACATTGACACCAAAAAGGAAGAAGAAATCATCAGTGAAGAATTTCTTAAAGGTCCAGAATCATTAAGTTGGAATATTGGTGATGATCTGTTAAATGAATTTAGTTGTGAGTTCTTAGCATCAATGGCTTTTCCTACATTATTTCCAGATGCGAAAGGCGATCCAACCAACAGTGCATTATTTTCTGACACTTCCAATAATACAGCTCAGTCATTTGCAGCAAAACTTAAGCATCTTATTAAATTCTCAGAGAAGATAAATGAAAAATGGGTTTATAGATTTGCATCACATCCCAGGTTTGCTTACTGGGCTTACAATATTCTGTATCGAAGAAGAATTCTTGGACAGGGAAACTTTTTCCTGAAACAAAACCCATCAGAAGCTAATCTCACTATCAATGACTTGAAAGGAATGCTGCACTCTCAGTCATATGATTCACTCATGTCGAAACTAATGCATTATGCTAAAAATGTTTCAGGAACTAATGCTTATTGGAATCGTGCAAAAGATGATTTAAAGTCGATCATAACTCAATTTGGAGCTCCAACAATTTTCTGGACTTTATCTTGTGCTGAATTTCATTGGCCTGAATTTCATAGGCTCTTTAGCAGCAATGGTGAAACCTTAGATTCTGAACGGAGAAAAAATGTCATTAATAACCCGCACTTGCTTGACTGGTTCTTTACTGAACGCACAGAACAATTTGTGAAATATTGGCTGCAAAACACCCTTGGTGCAACATGGTATTGGTTTCGATATGAATATGCCGTACAGCGTGGTTCAATTCATTGTCACGGAGTAGCAAAACTTAAATCTGATCCCAATTTGTGTGACCTATCTCAAATAGCACTCAAAGGATATCTTGCTGCTAACTCACTAACCAACAATCAGTTCAATCAATAATCAATAATCTTTATTTATACACGATAAAAATTTAAAGCGACGCTTCGCTTGTGGGGTCGTGTCTAAATAATTAAGTAAGATAACTAATAAATTAAAAAATAAATAGGATATACACCAGCTAAAATCATATAGCTACTCACTAATTACAAGTCTAAAACGATAAAGACTAAGATTCTAAAATACAAGGTGGTACTCCAGTATCGACTAATTATTAACACTAATTATACTTAAAATCTTCTTCCCTTCTGGTTAATGTTTGAGGGGAGATGCAGTCAAAATCTAGGTGTAACAGAGTCTTTGATCGTCTAGCCATAATCGCGTATTTCTTAACATTGTCTATGTCTTCATTAAGTTGAGGAACCAACGTATTCCAAACTATTGCTCCTCTACGAGCTACAGAGTTCCTCATGTGGTTGGTGTTAAAACGAGGGACATCAATTTTCAGTTTCTTCCTAAGTTGATATCGCTTGATGTTATCATTGTTCTTAATAATAGCTGACATAGCGTCAGGAGTCAGGTTATTGTAGATTTTATACATAAGCTTAGCTAAGCTAATTTTATACATAAAGGCTAAAGAAGACCAATTAGCCTTTTTCATAACATCTACGTTAGACATCTCCCAAGGTAGCTCAAAGATAATTCTCGCAGCTCTACAATGCAGTGCTTCCAAGGCCTTAAAACCTTCCTTGTTTGTGAGACCTCCCCATACTGATATACCATATACGATCGACGGCATAATAACTCTAAAATACAAGTCTAATAACATATTCTTTGGAAGAAATCTGCTACGTTTTAACAAGTTTAACTTATCAACAAAGCCCTTTTTAACAACACTAACATGTTGAGACCAGTTTAGTTGATCATCTATCAATACGCCTAATAGACGAGAGTGTGTAACCCATTTGATGGTGTACTGGGCCAACATTAGCTCTTTCAAAGGGCCAATGAATCTACCACGATGAAGGATCATTGCTTCGCATTTCTTTGGATGAGGCACAAGCGAGTTTGCTTTGCACCAGTATAGAAGCTCTTCTAAAGCTTTATTAAGATCCGAAATTACTGCGTCGATAGAGTCGCCAATGCAATATAGGGTAGTATCATCAGCATACATGTAGGTTGTCGCAGTGGTTATAGCTTCAGGTAAATCACTTGTGTAAAGAGAAAATAAGGTCGGTCCTAAAACGGAACCCTGCGGTATTCCAGATTTAACAGTGTTAAGATCGGATGCTATACCATTTAGGACAGTATATTGTTTTCTATTGTCAAGGTAACTGTGCAGCCAGTCGAGCAGCACTCCATTAATTCCAAAATCTTTTTCTAATTTACGTAATAGCACACAATGGGAGACGCAGTCGAATGCTTTCTGGAAATCTACCAGCACTATACCAACAACTTTATTTGAATCAATGGCACTCCTCCAAATTTCTGTCATATGTACTAGCAACAGCTCAGTAGAATATCCTCTCCTGTACGCCCATTGCTTGTCTGTAATTAATTTATTTTCAATAAACGCATGATGAATAATCGAATCAGCAACAATGGTTTCAAGTATTTTACTCGGAACACTGAGAAGAGATATGGGGCGATAATTTCCGATATCAGTCTCGTCATCCTTTTTAAAAACTGGATTGACTCTCGCAGTCTTCCACTGGCTAAAGACGTAGCCATCTTTCAAAGTCATATTGTAAAGGAACATCAACGGGGTTAGCAATGCATCTCCTGCTTCGTTGACTATTTTCGGTGATATATCGTCGGGTCCTGTCGCTTTATTTGTTTTCAGATTAGCTAATTTTCTCTCAATAGCCAATGGCGATGGTGCAATGTTATTGACACAGGGAACAATCTTAGTTGACGTGACCAGGTCAGATAGATATTGGGACTGGAAACTACCAGCCAGTTTCTCCCCGATGTTAGAGAAGAAATTATTGACTAGGTTTGATTTTTCTTTATCATCAACTGCGAGCGATCCATCCTCTCTTTTCAACGGACCTATCGCTTTCCTTAATTTAGGATTATTCGCCTTTGAAAGCAGGTTCCAATACTCTGCAGTGGTTTTCACATCAGCTAATAGATCTTTAAAATGTATAGCCTTGGCTCTGCGTATATCAGCTGTGATTTCATTTCTAAGTTTCTTATATGCAGCCCATTTGCTAGGATCCTTTGTCCGGTTTGCCTCTTTGAATAATTTAAATCTGCGATTCATGTTGTGCCTAATTGTGTTGTTAATCCACGGAGCAGACATACTTCTCACTTTCACATCTTTAAACGGGGCGTGAGCATTGCATATATCTTTAAACAATAGTTCCCATCCCCAGAGTGCATCGTCTTTGTGATGAAAAATTTCCAAGATATGGAAAGGAATCTTTTCAATATCAGCCTTAAAATTCGCTGCATTAAAATTTTTAAAGTTTCTGGTGCGAATAATCTTCGGCGGTGGTCTTTTGCTGCCCAATTTAAGCGTTGCATACACTAGGCAATGATCGGATATACCTAGTGGCATTACTCCTGTACATCGCACAACAGTTTTCACCTGAATTGTTGCTTCAGAAACAAGAAGAGATTAGAAAAGGAGTCAAAGCAGAAAGAACAATTTGCAACTACGTAGATTTTCTTATGTCAACTCAAAATCCTTGCAGTACTCATAATTGGGCAAAACCTTCAGTTCACCCTTGTAAAAGGCAATTCGAAGGTGTCAAAAAGAAAGAGTGGGATAAAGATTATGAAGACCTCTTAAATTCAGTACAGAGACATATGCAATGTTCCACAGCATATTGTTTGCATAAAAAAACAGCAAGAAGATGAACTTTCTTGCAGGTTTGAAAAGTTGAAATCCAAAGATGGCATAGAACACTATAAAGTAAAAGTTGTAACAAAACGTAATGACAGCCGTCTAAACAATCACCAATGAACTCAGCTCCAAGGATGGTGAGCAAACTGTGATATTCAAGTGATAATAGACTACCATTCATGCTTGGAGTACATAGCAAAATATGCATCTAAAGCTGAAAAAATGTCATCTGTTGCAAGGGAAGCTTTTACATCAGTGGTTTGCGAACCTACTAACCAAAATGATACTAAGAGAGCTTTGAGGAAATTAATGATGAGGGCTGTTGGGCAAAGAGATATGAGCATTCAAGAAGTGATGCATCACATACTTTCAATCAAACTTGTAAGTTCTACTTTTCAAGTAATAACAGCATCCCTTGAAGGCTCTAGGAAAGTGAAGTTGTCCAAAGATGGCAGTTTGTGCACAGAACCTTCATTGCTTGACTCGTATGCAGGCCGAACTGTTTTTGAAAATGATTTCCCAGGAATTGCCGAATGCAATTTCATAGAGTTTGCCTCTAATTACTGTCAGACTAAAACAGGTATCAAAAAAAGAAATTTTCCTGTTGTCGTAAAGACTTACCCAAACTATTCCTCAAGTCCCAAAGGACCTTCTTATGGTTTGTTCTGTAGATATCAATTACTAAGGTATAAACCTTGGCAACATTCAGTTGGCAATGCTTGGGGTAACAAAGAAGAAACTGATTCAGTCTACATTGACCAATGGCATTCCTTCTTAGAAACACCAAAAGCAAAAAAAGTAGTTTCAAACTGGCTACAGCAAATGAATTCAATTTCAGAATACGTGAATGAAATAATTGACAGAGATGACTTCACTGAAACCAACACTGGCGAAAGGGAAGAATGGATGATTCTTGCAGACCTCAAATTCAAAGGTGATGCAGAAACTGATAAAGTTTTCCAGATTGAAACTGAACACTACCTTGAAGACAGATCCAAGTATACACTTGAGGAAATTGGCAATATGCCCCACTGGATTGGTGAACAGAAGGAAGTTCATACCTGAACTAGACGATACACTAGGATCATTAAGTGAACTTACAAAAATGAATGTTAATCAAAGAGCTGCTTTCAACATCATTAGAGATCACTATCTGAATGCAGACAACAGTCAACTTCTTATGATGATTACAGGCTTAGGTGGTTCTGGAAAAAGTTTTGTGATAGAAGCAGTAAGAACTCTGCTAAATGAAAAATGTACTGTGTGTGCCTTCTTTGGAATAGCTGCATTTAACATAAAGGGGACTACCTTGCACTCACTTCTCCAGCTACCAATACAAGGAAAAAGAAATGGTCCATTAAAGTCATCTGCTTTAGCAAAACTGCAAACAGATTTAAATGGAATAAGGTACCTAATTATTGATGAATTCTCTGTTATTGGCCAAAAGATGTTTGCTTGGATTAACAGGCGTTGTAAAGAGGCAACTGGCCGTTTTACTCTTCCGTTTGGAGGCTTGTCCATAATATTAGTTGGAGACATAGGCCAGTTACCTTCCATTGGTGATCAAGTGATATATCATACCAGACCAAAAAGTGATCTGGCGTTAGAAGGGTATTGCATGTATCGCAAATTTGAAACCGTTGTCAAGTTTGAAGTAAATGAACGAGCAAAAGGTGCAGACCTTGCACAACAACAGTTCAGAGATCTTCAAGTACGGGCAAGAGATGGCAATTCCAGTCTTCAAGACTGGAATTTGCTTTTGTCTAGAGCACCTCAATGTGTGGAGAAGATAACTGATTTCCAAGAATCTGCTGTGCGATTATCGTTTGGAAATGAAAAAGTTGCAAAAGACAACTTTATCAGATTGAAACAACTTGGAGAAAATATTTTTGAGATAAAAGCAAACCACAGCAACCCTGCAGCAAAACAGCTAGGTGCAGAAGAAATGGGTGGCTTAGAGCCAACAATATACTTGTCTAAAAAAGCTAGGGTGATGTTAACACGAAACCTCTGGACTAAAGCAGGACTTTGCAATGGTGCAATGGGCACTGTTCACCACATAATTTTCCCAGAAAATCACACACCTTCAATGCTACCCATTGCCATTATTGTACAGTTTGATGATAGTGATTACATAGGACCAAGCTTTTGCAAAGACTTACCAAAGTGTGTTCCAATCTATCCAGTAACAAGTTCTTCAAGTAATGGCCTTAAAAGACAACAATTCCCACTGAAACTGGCTTGGTCAATAACTATTCATAAGTCTCAAGGACTTACCCTTAAGAATTGCTGGATTGATTTGGGTCCTTCTGAGAAGGTGGCAGGTCTTACATATGTTGCTTTGTCTAGAGTACGTAGACTATCGAACCTTGCCATTGAGTCTATGAGCTATGACAGACTTCATTCCATTAAGAAAACTTCAAACTACAAATGTAGATTACTGGAAGAAACCAGGTTGAACACCTTGGCTCAAAAAACATTTGAAAAATACAGACACAAGCTCCAGTAAAATAACAAGTATTACAGCTCTGATTAATTACTCATTTTGATTTACAGATAAAGTGCATACTTATGAATGTGTAACATGTTAATTACTTGACAGAATAATGTGCTTCCTGAGCATACAACAAAACTAAGTGATCAATAGTATATATAACTGAAATTTACTTTGAAACCTTCCTATTTCAGTTCATACACAATGCAAGCCTCGCCTTAAAAAAAAATGAAATTCGGAGCAACACCTACAACCCCTCCATCTTCACCAACTACTTCCACTTCATCAAGTAAGTGTTCTTCAGATCCTAACTACGTGTTCCCACTGGAATAAAAAGAGGCCCCTACTGATATGGGAAAGGGACTCTTCATTTAAACATGCACTTACAATTTAAATTAACTTTTCAAACCATTCCTTACTTTTTCCTTTCCCTTTTTCAACAGCACTTCGAGGATATGTACAGTTGGTTCATGACGTTAAGAAGAGTGCCAATACCTCGCATAACTACTTTGACTTTGTTTTCCAAGTTGCTGAGGAAGACTCGCAAGAAATCAGAGTAATGATTAACAAAGGCGACATATCTAAGCACCACCTGATGCAAGCTAAAGGCCAATCTGAGCAGCCAATACTACTGACCAGCTTGAGAACAGCACCTAGTGGCACCATCTTCATGAACCAGAACACCACATTAAAAGACCTGCCATCTCATTCCATGCCATTTGTGTTCAAGCCACTGTCTTCTGATTCTATCACAAACATTGGGACTATTCTGGAAAAGCACAACACAGGGTTGTTTAGTGTCTCAGGAGAATTAACTTGGCTTGGACCAGAGGCCATTATCAAAGATAAAGAGAAAAAGGGTGCGTGATGCCAGGATAACTGACGCCACAGGACACATGGAGCTGTCACTGTGGGGGAAACAAATTGACCAAATTAGAGATGAGCAATTCTACACTCTTACTAATTGTCAACTGAAACACTTTTATGGAAAAAGTTGTCTACTACTGAGGAAACAATTATCACAACTGCTGAGAAGCAACAAATTATCAGTCAAACACCTGAAAAACAGAGAAACATTATTTGCTGCCCTGATATCTTGAACGTTGCGGTTAACATATATCCAGTATGCAACAACAAGGACTGCAAAAAGAAGGTTGCTGTAAACCCTGGATCCAAAATCTTGCGGTGTCATGGCTGCAACAGATCAATGTTGCTGAAAAATTGTTATGTTGAAGTAAAGGCTTCATTTCAACTAGAGAAAGATAATGCCCAAAAAAATGTGACTGCGTTTGCTAAAGTTCTAAGCATGTTTTTAAATGAAGATGTGTATCAGTACAATGACAGGGAAGATGAACTAACAGAAAAACTCTTGTTACTTGAGAATGTCGACTTCCATTTGTCACAAACTGGAAAACTGGTGATCAAGATGACCCAACACCAAGAAATGCAGGCCTCCGACAAAGATGACACACTAAAAGAGTAGCAGACCACTTTCAAGAATGGTGATAACGTGAGCTACTTTGTTTAACAATAACACTCTTCCACTATGACATTTTTAAATAATAATGTACTCTCGAAGACATGAGCAACAGTCCAATATGTAACATATTAACAACCCTTTATGACGTCAAGTAACAGCAAATTAATGTTCCAGTTTATGTACCATGAGTTTTTTAACAAAATGATCAATGTTCCAGTTTTTGTACCATAAGTTTTTTAACAAAATGGCACCCAACAAGAATTACTTTGTGAGTGTTCCAATTCATATTAACAATCCTTTATGACATTTCAAGTAACAGCACACGAATCAATGTTCCAGTTTTTTTATCAAATAGTTTTTAAAAGATATTGTTCCATTTCAAAGTAGAAGCACAGTTCTTCAGAATTATGGAAGTAACTGACAAAGAAGTAATAAGTACTGTCATGAATGTAATTTCCATTTAAAATCAACCTTTCCGATATCCATTTCATAGCGACCTTAAAAGCGATTCCAAAGATGACTTGCGACAATGCATGAGCTGATATATTGCCATAATAAATAAATACATTAAATTTCAGCCAGCATCCTTTACTTTAATTCAATAGCCTGCAAGCATACAAATAAAAGTATTTGGACATTACAATTGTGCAGTTCATTGCATATAAAACGTCATATCCAAGGCGGGGGCAGATGTAGTGAGAACTATTACTAGTTACTTTTATAATGAATATCGGTACTTTTATTTATATAGCATATAATATTTATTAGTTAAGATAGCTTTCATTAATTTTAAGTTCTTTTCACATATACCTTAGGCTACTGTATTTAAATTCTAATGTTTATAGGTATTAGTAATTTATACTCATGTAAAGTGCATTAGATCATATTTAAATGAATTTTTGCGCTATATAAATAACAAAGTTATTGTTATTAAACCGTGCAGCCGTAGGCTGGGCGGTTTCTTGCTTTGCACTCGGTTTATTTATTTATTTATTTTTAGTTTCGTCGGGAAGCAGACCCAAACTCCCACTCACGGCCAATTGTCTTCACCGGATGATGTCATCATCAGCCAATTACAGGCCATTTCTCAGCTCTTTTTGTCATATCCCCCCTCAGGAGGGTTTTGTCAAGTTAGAGAATTAACTGTTTACACAAAAAAATGGCGACCAAAGGGAGAAAATGTTAATTTGGTCCAACTTGAGCCAGAATCCTTCGGCAACGGGCGTCAGGACATTTGCAAGGATAAAGCATCTAATTTGGGACCAGCTGCTGGCTAGTAAGGCTGAAATCATCCAGAGTTAAGCTGTATTTTCGTTTTGCGTGCAAAACAGAAGAGGCCATGTCTCATCTGTTTTCGTCATATGCCCCCTCAGGAGCATTTTGTCAAGTTATTTGGTCATAATTGGCCCAAAATCTCTTGGTGATGTATTACTAAATCATTCATTGTTAATATGTTCACTTACGAAGGGAATATTCAGTGAGGTAAAGAATGCCGGTTTTATTTAGTTTTCCGTACTCACCCCTAAATGTCGTCACCGGATGATGTCATGTTTAGCTTGTAATTGTCAGCGCCCCAAAACTTTATTTCGCTTGCGCCTATAATTACCGTCAGCTACGCAGGCTACGGCAAAATCAAATTTCTTGTATTACGTGGTGAATAAATTTGCGAGTGAAGCACTATTGATCTTTGTGGGTTTACATATTACAAGGACAGTACAGCAAAATAATGAAGGACCTCATGGTAATTTTGTGATATGTATTTGAAAAATAGAGTATTGGTGACTATAAAATGTACTAAGATCATCACTGTAGGGTATTTAGGTTTCTTTATTGTTGGAGTTTGGGGTCCAATTGCATTACGCAATTTGGCACTTGTTGTAGGAATCAAAATAACTTAACTATCAAGTTTGTTCCCTGGTTAGATCACATTTTAGACCAGTGGGTGTTCGTTTTAGACCACAGGGTCTTCGTGACCAGCTGGTGTTCGATTTAGATTACAGGGTCTTCGTTTTATACAAGGGTTTTATACCATAGAGTCTTCGTTTTAGACCAGTGGGTTTTAGGTTTCCGGTGTTCGTTTTTGGATATTTGTTTTCGACACATCCATTGACTGATTGAGGTGCTGTAAGTTAGGTTTGTTAGTGATTGTCAGAAATTTTCAGAAAGTGAAATGACTTGTATTGTGTCCACTGTATTGTTCTTGTTAGAAATACAGTCCATTAGTTTTTGTAAACAGCCGTCTTGTTTGCTTTTATTACGTTTTAAAGTTATTTTTGTTCAATGAGGATCTGTTTACAGAACAAATTAACCATTTCGTCGGAATGCAAAGTATACTCGTTATCGCGTTTTAGGATCGTTTGTGGAATACATGCACACTGATGTGCTTGACGTTAATTTCAGACAACAATGTCATTGTGCAGCGTGTTAAAGAAGACTGCGCTTTTGTTGAATATTTTCTGACAGTGAGCCAGAGTCATTGATTGTGTTGTAATTTTCTTGCTACTTTTCGAATTGCCGGCCACTCTGCTTTTATGTATCAATAATGGGTGGTTACCCCGAAATTTTAGTTTGGAAGGTATGTTTTTTGTGTTATATTTAATGTCAGATTGTGCAGTCTGTTAAAGAGGATTGTGCTTGTTTTGAACTTTTATTTGTCAAAGAGGTACAGTGACTGATTGAGGTGCTGTATGTAGGGGACCCAAACTCCCGCTCACGGCCAATTGTCTTCATCGGACGATGTCATCATCAGCCAATATTACAGGCCATTTCTCAGCTCTTTTCGTCATACCCCCCCCCCCCCCCTCAGGAGGGTTTTGTCAAGTTAGTGAATTACTGTTTACACAAAAAAATGGCGGCCTTCGGGCGATGGGCGTCAGGACATTTGCAAGGATAAAGCATCTAATTTGGGACCAGCTGCTGGCTAGTAAGGCTGAAATTATCCAGAGTTAAGCTGTATTTTCGTTTTGCGTGCAAAACAGAACATTTTGTAATCTGGAATGTTTGCATTGTTTCTGTTCACTTTCAAAGGGAATATTAAATGCGCAAAAAAGGTATTACGTCTTGCCATGGAATGCGCTGACAGTGATGAATAAGATCGTGTTTACTTCAATAGAAGCAATGGTGGAATTTTCTGGGAAAAAATTAAAACCTAAGCGCTTGTCAAAAACCCCTTTACTGATATGTAAATTTATATTCGTTTGAAAGGTCAAGGTATTTTTTCGTTGGACATAAATAGATATCTACGATTACAAGTGACGCTAAACTCAGGCTATGCAAAGATTGTAATCAGATACTCTTTTATCGTATATTTGCTGAAAGGTACGAGAGTCACGTTTCGCCTGATGAAATTAGGTTGTTATGTGACAGTAAATGTCTTTCGCATTGCTCGGGGTCAAAACAGTGTAAGTAACCGAGTTTTTTTTAAGCGCGGTTTACAACCGCACCGCGGTTCTTGTTACTATTATTCTCAGTGGACACAATTTACAAACTCTCAGTAATCATTGTATCTTTGTTATTAATAGGACGTGCCATTTTAATATTCTGGAAAATATGCTTGTCTCTCATACAAACTTCATACAGTAGAAACCTGATCTCTCAACAGTAGAATCTTGATGACTGGAACTCACAATAGCTCAAACCGCAAGTTGTTTCCATTCTTAGTCAAACACTTCATTTTCATCTTTGATTCCGCAAACCAATTTTCAATTCCCTCGGTGGTTCCAAAAATCAGCATTCCACCGTAATATATACTGCAGCATTTTGTAAATTTACTTCCAGGTGAAAGAGAGTATACAAAGTCAGTTGATGTACATGTATTGAAGTAGTGTTCTTTTACTCGACTTTCTTGCAAATAGTACACAGGTCATCACACAACAAGCATACAGTAACCAAGCAACAGTAGCAATAGTGTAAATCACATCAAAGCTTTAACCTTTTTCATACAATGAACAAGGAAAATTATGTACATATTTAATGTTTTAAAGGAGCTTTATGGTAAATAAGGATTTTATGTTTTGGTCGCAAGATGTTTCCTTAGTTGAAATTGTATGATTAGATTAGGGTTGATGAGGTGCTTCCTTAGTTAAAATTAAAATCGTATGGTTAGATTACGGTTTTATATAAGGTGTTCCCTTAGCTGAAATTGTATGATTAGATTACGGTTTACAAGGTGTTTCCTTAGATAAAATTACATGATTAAAATTAGGGTTAATTAGGTTTTCCTGCTCTTTTCTTAATACCACAAGACATGCAAATCAGGAGCAGATATAAGTTCAGCCTCCAACATATAGGTTACAATTAAGTTAGAACTCCACGCAAGCAAGATCTCAAGAGAGAAGTTGCAATTTCCCACCGCCATTCCCCAACACCTCCATTACATTATTTTCCCCCTTCTTGCTGTATGTTTTGTTAATCTTCGTTAGCGTGTCCTGGTGCACCTCACGCACTTTGAGTTTATACTTAATTCTTTAAACATATTTTATAGCAAGTCAATAAACGCGGCCACCTCCGTGGCCAATATTTACCCAACATAGGTCTACTGTTATCTTCATAACTTACTGGCTCACTACTTCAGAAAATGCCGATCAAAACATAAAAATAAACAAGATATGCAGACTTCATTATTGTGAATTTTACATTAACAAGTCTAAAGAGGATGGAAAATCTATATCAACTGCGATATCCACAGTTTTTATTCCAACGCACATGCATCAAAATTTTGATTTTTTTCTTTCGGGAGTGTCTATCAACAGTAACATTAATTCCTTAATAAGAAAATAATGCACAATAATTTAGAAGAATATACAATAGTCAATATAAAAACTTTTATATATCAGTGTCACCATCACACTGACATTATGTTAGGCTGAGCATTACACAAGAATGCACACTGTCCACGTTTGGTTGACAACATTAATTTGGTGAAGGGGTATCACTTGGTCCCAGATATGAAAGTTTTTAATCTTGTTAATTGCTTGTTTAATGTGAATCCTCACACTTGCAATTTCCTGGGTCTTGAGAACGTCCTCTGCTGGCATTTGATTTGACCCCCCATGAAAATATGGCAGGTTCAGGGAAACCCCCAAAGGAAGCAAATCTGAAATGGTAAATCCTTTGTCTGCCATTACAGAATACTTGTCTTGAAAGGGCAAATCCAATAGGCCACTTCTTCTGACAATTTCCCTGTCACAGATACTTCCAGTCTACAACTGGCTCACAAATGTGATAGCTCCTCCAGGAGAAATTCCCACCAAGCCCTTGAGTGTTGTGCGGTTCTTGTAACTACTGAATAGCTCTCCATTCAGTTGGAGGCTACTGGGCATTTGACATCTTACTTCAGTGCAGTCAATTGTAACCGGAGTTGATCCATATTTTTTTCCTAAATGCTTCAGGCATTGTTCTGTCTATAACTTCCCTCGAAGGCCATTTGTTGATGTGTCCAAACTTAAAATACATAAAATTAATCCATGTTATGACTATCCTGCTTACAGTAGGTGTTAACACATTAAACAGGTGAGCCAGATCTTCATGAATCCCTTGTCTCAATCTGCACATGACAATAAAAAAATTTGTCCACTGCTCTCAAAGACGTAGCTCTTCCTTTTTTCGTGAAAGACTCTTCTGACTAATCCTGGTCATAAACAACAGAAACCTCAGCATTGACAGAACGCCAGTAAGCACGGCCTCAAAAGCATCCCAGCTATTAAATCCAATGTAAAAAGGTGCTGTATTATTCTTAGATTTTAAGTTTTTAAGTGTAAATTGTTTCTCCCTGAGGTTTGTTATTTGACGCTGAGCATTTTGTTATTGCAACTTCAAGTCAGCAATTGCCTGTTCCAAAACTGTTATTCTTTTGTTTTGGCCGACGATGGCTTCCGCCAAGTCATGATCACACGTTTCCATTTCTGACAACTCATTCCAGTTCATAGCCTCCATTTCAACATCGCTGTTAAGTCACAGCAGTACTTACTTCCATTTGGTTTTCCATTTCAAACCTTGAGACACTCTCAGGAAAAGCATTTGATCAGCTTGAGCTAGAAGCAGCCGACATGCACCTTTCTGTCGGTGGCTTTCTCTTGCGAGGTGACGTGCGAATCCAAGAAAGTATCGTTCATACATCGCCAGATTTAAGAGAAATTTCCCCAGCGGGAGTCTTCTTCAAATCTTCTTTTCTGAAATGTCTGGAACAAACCTTTGTTGATTCGCTTATTTTAAAGTTTTTTCCTCCATCTCGCCTGATGGCATGTATCCATTTCTTTTTTAACATGTTTTCGCTGAGAAATTGAAAGTACGAAACTTTTGACCCATCTTCCTCCCAATGACCTTTCTTGGTGCATTCTACAACACAGCAATGCATGGGCATCTCTAAAGTACTGTATACTAAATGGTAATTGACCTTAACTGTGCCACCGAGCTTCTCCATTTTGTCACAGCTCAAACTCATTTTTTGTTCAAAGGTTCTTTTCATGATTAGTGTGTCTTTTTAGATGGTGTGTCTATGGGCTCGCCCCTTGCCCCCGTCTTAGCCAACCTTTTTATGGGGCATAACGAGAAGGATTGGATAGAGAACTATAAGGGCTCCAAGATTTTGTTCTATCGACGAAATGTCGATGACACTTTCTGTGTATTTGAGAGGGAACAGGATGCCATTTCCTTTTACAATTACATCAATTCCCAACACCGTAACATACGCTTTACTATGGAAAAGGAAGTAGACAATAAGTTGGGTTTCTTGGATGTCCTGGTCAATAACAACCCTCTTAATCTCCAAACTTCTGTTTTCTGTAAGAAAACTTTCACGGGGCTCCTAACCAACTATTTTAGTTTCACTTCATTTTCCTATAAAATGGGTCGTGTTAGAACACTGGTGGACAGCGTTCACAAGATTAACAATTCTTGGCTAGGCTTTCA
>OZ026602.1:15731475-15798975 GCA_964020085.1 Micromussa lordhowensis | reverse complement strand
CTGCATGTTTGTCACGCTAGTACTGCGAATTAGGTCTTTCATTACCGCCTTTTTTTCTTTTGGGTCGTAGCATACGTGAACAGTGCTCTTTATGCCACCGCTTGTTTATTTTCGCCACGTTAGTAGCGTCCCTGCTGCATTCTGGCATTATTATGCCCTTGGTGCCCAAGTGGTGTCCCTGTGACTTTTTTTGGCCCTTTTTTGATGCAACTAGGCGTAACGGCGGGCTCTTATTGGTCACGGTTGGTATTGTCAATGTATTTCTCTCAACGATTGCATGCTAGTTTGGTTCGTTCACCAACCTTTACTAACAGGTAGTAAGCCTTTACGTCTGCTGCTGTCACGTCACGTGTGTAGCCATGTCATGTGACTTCATGTCCTCGTCACACTGGCTTATTGGTGCCTCGTCTGTCTGGTTAGAATGCTTATGGACAGGGCAAGTGAAAACGACAGTACTTCCTCCGCCGACCACGAGTCATTGGAAGATGACGAGGTGCTCAATCCCTGGGAGCAGAGAGGTGCCATGGCCGTCAATACTTATCCTGTGACGCTGCGCTGTGAGCAGGAGGTCCAAAGAAGTGCGTCTAGCAGACTACGGGCCTTCCAGCAGCAGCGCGACGACTTCCATCGGCACTACAAGCTGCCGGATGCGGACGAGCCGTCTATTATAAACACTGGGGAAGCCAACGACCTCAGGGAATGATCCCTGCACAAAAGCTGGTCCTTTTGTCAAAAATGTGGCAAACTGGAGCGTCAGAACCTCCTTCCCTCGTTCCGCACCAAGGCTGCTTCTCCAATGACGAGCAAGTGCAAATGTGGAGGTGGCGTGTATGTTGTAGGTCAAAATGAAATTCAGGTTAAAATGAAGTTTTTGTTCCTTAACCCTAATTATTCAAGGGTTATAAAAAATTGGGGTTAGAAGACAAAGGAAATGGAGAATCAAACTAGGTTAAAATCATTTTAACCTGAATTTCATTTTGACCTACAACACGCACGTGGTGCCTCAGCCGGATGACGTGCCCTTGCTATTGCGGGACCTCACCTGCCAGGACATACGGGTACTCCGCCCCTTTGACAACCACTGTGGGGGGTATCATCGTGTGGTCCACGGTTACCACGCCAGAGGACCGGCTTATTCCAAATTACCTGGTCGGCATTGAGCGTCGAGGAGAAAATCAAGAGTATAGGAGACTTGGCGCGCAGGAGAAAACTAGCCAGCCTTCCAGTTCTTAATGGCCAGATGCCAAAGCTCTTAACAGAAGTTCATGCTAATGCAGGCTCGTGGTGTCCACTGGCCATTCATCTATGAGCTGTTCACATCCGCCGACTATGAGGGCATCGAGTGCGCTCTGTGGCCTACCCTCTACCACAGCACATCCTTCTGTGAGAGCGTCATCAGAGGGCAAAACCACCGGCCGAGTGGAAAAGGCAGCTTCATGCACAAGGTGCTGCCCCCTGTTGTGGACTACAGCCTCCAGTATGAGATTCTGCAGTACCAGTATGACCGCTGGCTCCTTAAGATGATCACTGGTGCCATCAACTCTTTCAAGGCCTCTCGCTGTAGTCCCAACAGGGGTCTTCAGGATAAGTCGTTCTCTGCCATCTTCTGGCAGTGGCAGCACCTTGTACTGATCAACGACATCCGCCAGTACGGGATCCCGTCCTTTTTCATCACGATCAGCCTCTGAGTGAACCTTTCCGTGGCCTGGTTTCATGCAGGAGGTTCGCGAGCAGCACAGCTGACCAGAAGTAAAAATACCAAAATGATGGTTAGAACTTCATGCTAGCCCACATATCCATATATGGATAGGACATAACCATATATGGATATATATGGATAAGACAATATGGGAGTGTGCCCTATATGTGGGCTAGCATGAAGTTCTTGCCAAAATGATTACCACAACACATGATCATGACGTAAACAGGTCGCATCCTTGCTCAAGATGAACTCGCTGTAGGACATTTTGACGTTGTCAACAAGCTGAAAGTATTTTGACTTATTTCACTTACAAAACCACAGTGAATTGGCACTTTTTCTTTGTATATGGAAAGCTTTATCATCCCGGATGCATTCATCTTTTTTTTGTCTTTTCTTATCAGAAAACAGGAGTAAGAGGAGATGGTTGAAGCACAAAATCAGCAAAGGGATATGTTCAAACAAATGATAAAACAACAACAGGAACAACAGAAGCAAAATGCATGACATGCAATCCTTACTACTGCTCCAACAGCAGCAGCAAACCATAGCATTAATGAAGATTATTGAAAAAATAGTTCAAAATAACAAACCCTATTTTGTTTCAATTCCCTCAGTTCAATAACAAAACTGAGACCTAAGTTTGCCTGGGCTGCTATTGAAAAGCAATATATTAGCTGTGTAACTGTGATAGATGTTCAAACTGATGACTGTAGTTTAGACTTTATTTCAACGTTTTTGGAAGGTTTAAAATTTAAATTTTTTTGATGGATTAACATTGATGCTGTCAGCCAGAATAAACCCGATTTATTTGTCGTGTTTAATTTTATTTGACATTATTGTGCTCTTCTTTGATCTTCCCACATAAATGTAGAACAGGTTTTTGGGTCTTACGTGGGTGGTTACAAAAGACCACATGATTAGGGAAAATAATCCTCTAGGGAAGGTGGGTCGAGGCAAAAAAACTGGGATGTTGAATTACTGTACAAACATGTCAAAACGTTTTAAAGGATTGCACAGACAATGTACATTTTGCCTACTTGGCTGAGCCCAATCTTAAGATTCTTTATATAAGTATATAAATAGAAAGCAATATTGATGCACAGGCACTTTACTTGTTTATTGCTGAGGGAGAGAAGCAAGGGGAAAATGGGCCAGTGTGGGTGAGGGCCGTCAATGGAAGCCCGTGTAATTAGTACTGAATTTTTCCATGTTTGTTTTAAACTTTGTTCTTATTATAAGCATAGTAATTTGCTAGTAGCATGCCTTAGAGGTGTGCAATCAACCTATTTAGTCGGACCACAGACTGAAATTTTTATCCATGTACACGTTTGTAGCCGTTGTATCACAGTCGTTGGTTTTCCCGAGGTCGAGTAATTGGGCGCACAGTTCCATCTACGAAATCAAAGAATTACTTAGTGGCGCCCCTTTGTTAAAAACAACTTCTGCATACTTTTCCAGCTCTAGTGGATTTAAAATGGTTTGGTTCCATTGTGTGATTCTATGGCTATGATGTGCATAAATCCAGTCTGTTACGGTGTTGCATATCATGCAAACTTCTGGTACTGGCCTTCCAAAGATAGGCATCACGTCCGAGTATTGTCAAGAAATGGAATATCGCTTAACAAGCATGCAAAGCGATTCTGTTCCTTTGCAAACCGTTCCCTGGTCGCATACAAAGTATCGAGGAATTTGAAGAACATATTCTACCAGAGGAAGGTGGTGCTTTTCCACCCAAAAGTTTGCCCTACACTGGGCTTCGCTTCACATCATGTTTAACACTTAGTTCTGTAGACACAGAAGGAGGAAAGAGAATTCAGCACCATAAATGCCATTAGCAAGACAACCTCCAGTGGTCATCCAGAGCATATAATTCCCAACTGCATATTTTGTGCTCAAGCAGAAAGAAATTTTAAATCAACCAAAAGAAGCTTTCTTGAACAGCAGTCAAGGACTGGTAAGTTAGCCAGTACCTTCCCATTCATGTCCAATACACCGGCATCCACTCGAGTCGTCTAAGAGCACTGACAACTCAACTTACCGGAAGTCTAGTCGCAAGTGGAAGCGGAAATTGTGCTTACCGGAAGTAAACTCATGGATGTCGGAGGGTAGAAAATGTTGATGACTCGTCATGACTCGATCGGGTCGTCACGACTCGTTCCAACGCTTGTCGACTCGACTCAATGAAAGTCGATTGGAAGTAACTCGACCAAGGTGCAAAAGAACATGCACCAAGATCGGAACATGAGTAAACCCAAGCAAACCCAAGCATGATACATCAATACTATGTATTACTCGTCCTATAAACGTGTGCAAACAAATGATACGTTTTAAGAGATCTTCACAGCTCTTTACAAGTCTCTTTAAAAAGCATAGAGCGGAATATGGGAGCAATCCCTGGCATGATACAAGAGCTACTATGCATTAGTCAGCTCGATACTAGTCACAAAATTGATAACTCGCGCTCTTTGGGGCCTTAAAGCGAAGAAATGAATGTTAGGTACGAAATTGCTTGATGAAAACGCTGTAAATTCTTGAGATTTTTTAAAACGCTTGATACGATGTCGAAAAATATCGCGCGGTGTGTGGGACTTTTTTAAAAGCGAAGAACGGAGTATTGGGTATTACTTCCTGAACGAAACGCGGAAAATTCCTGTTGTGTTATGTGTAGAAACGTTCGATACGAGTTGCAACATAACTCGCACTGTGTGGGACCTAATAAGAAGAGTTGATTATTATATAAAACGGAGCGCAGAGTGTGCAGATAAAGGATATCGAGCATAGTCATGCATGATACTAGACACAAGACGTTTTATTCTTTCTATAAACAAGTGCAGAGAAACGATACTTTTTTTTTTAAAAAAAAAGCTGTTCTTCACTGCTCGATACGATTCGAAAAATAATTCGCGTTGTCTGGGACATAAAGGGAAGAACGGATATGCCGTATAATTGTTGTCCGAGTTTTGTGCGGAACTTGGAATTTTGGTATGAATCCTTGAAGCGAAGCACAGAATGTTCTGTGTTATACATATATTTTGCCTTGTACTAATTGGTATCAGTCTTCTATAGCAGTGCACTGAGTATTCCGCTTGAATCTTTGGGGCGACCTGATTTGACAATCTGTCTATTTTGAAACCCCTTATGAGTGGCTGTCAATTTTATGGATGAACTACTGTTATTACTGTTGGTCACAAACTTTTTTTTTGGTCGCTCCAAAAGGAGCCTTTTGTTTTAGTGGGAGTCCTGTTTATCGTGGTCTCTGGGGCGTTCGGTCGTCTGGAATAATCAGCTCTCAAAATGTACCGTCAAGAAATACGCCTTCTTTCGAAGAAGGAGGTGTCTGACCGACGACGGGAATTGTTGAAAGATCTGAATGGAAACGCGTTTTTTTTTTTCGTTGAAGCTGTGGTCCAAAGAAATGCAAGCTGTATTCTGGAAGAAGCCTATGGGAGACACGGAAACATTCAAGTTGGCGTTATTCTTCATCGGTAATGGCTGTGCGCCGATATTGTTTACAGAGTGGATACTGTTGGCGCAATATTGGGCCGAATCGGCACAAAAAGCAGAAAAAAAGAGCCAGACAAAGAGATTTCATTGTGAACAATGCGGATATTCAAAAAAGCAAACACATTATTTGCTCACAAATAAAACTTTATGCGACAATTGAACCATGTATTTACATAATGATTTTACCCATTGCACGAGGAGAGGTTGGAGGCTTGGTACCGAGGTTAATGTTTTGAAATTTGAATCTGCGATGATGTGCACGAATAATGTCGTATTCATGAATCCTCGTATAAATGGATGTCGTGTTTGTGATTTCGTTGACAAACAAACATTTTATCGACACAAGTAGTCGGGTAAGTTTTACCTCTCTCTTTTTCCTTTACTTAATCTTCCTTGTTATGACGTGTTTACTCGCATTGATGTTCGTTTGAAGCAACATATTCGTCTTCATGGATCTGTGTCATTTGTGTCGGAGCAACCTTCTTAATTTGTGAAATATCGTTGCTGACACTTTGCAGCTTAGCAATCGCCGATTTCTCTGACATGTTTTGCTTATGGGAACTTGTTTCCTTGCAGTAAAAAAAATGGATTCCTGTGTCCCAAAAGTAATGATCCTGGGTCATTCTTTTGTGCGAAGGCTACACAAGGACCTCAAGGACAAATTTGCTGACTGCGCAAAGCGGATTTCGACCTGCAGGATTCCTATATTCGGCTTTTCGGCAGTGGGGGAAGAACGGTTTCAAAAGTACTCCAGTATGATTTGAACAACGTAGTCCTGTTCGCCCCAGATATCATCATTGCTGCGGAGCGAGCGCAGCGAGCGAGCAGCAACATAAACAGGATTTAAGAAGAATATATAAAAGGGAGTACGATTCTCGAATTCATCACTTTTTACCAGAATGCATTGCGCCTTTTTACCAGAATGCATTGCGCCTTCTACCAGAATGCATTGCGCCTTTTTACCAGAATGCATTGCACCTTCTACCAGAATGTATTGCGCCACGAACAACACGCGAGGTTGTGACACCGTTGTGCTGTCGTCCTTTTTCGCGTTGATTGCAATTGATTAAGGTTCGTTATGGTTTGCTTTGATTTACCTGCTGTAAAGCGATGTGAGCGAGATCGTGCTTGGCTTTCACAACCCTTGCTGTTGTCGTTAATGCAGAATTATCTGGACGATTAATTGTCGCTTCTTAATTTAAAACCTAGTGCGTCAATTTCGTAGCGGTCTCGGCCCCTTCGTCAAATTCTTAATGAAGGGAAATCGCCGAAACTTAGGCTTGTAGAATAATTAAAACAAACGAGAACCGTAGAACACGCTAATTTATATCTCCTGCGATCGATTTGTTTCTATCCAAACATGAATTTAATCTAAAACTTCAGCTTTTTCACACATCGCAACGGACGCGTCCCCATCCGGAGTCTGTCACATTCCATTCTAGAGACATGTGAGTACCAGTTCAGAATTTATAAGTCAGCTTGGAGCGATTGCAGAACACCCGGCCCACTTTGAAGGGCACAAGTTTCTTGCTCCTGCGGTTCCGCAGTGACCAAACAAAATTTATGCAATGTAGTGAGTTGAAGGACTGCTACCGCAGTGCCGCAGTGCCGTAGTACCGTAGTGAATAAAGTCAAAGTTAGGTAAACTACTGCTACCGCAGTGCCGCAGTGCCGTAGTCGTTGAATAATTAAGTCGAAGTTAGGTAAACTACTGCTACCGCAGTGCCGCAGTCCCGCAGTGGATGAAAGAACGAGGTATATTCGTGGTTTTTATATACAGTTTATTATGTAAATTATGTCGACTGCGGGACTGCGGTAGCAGCATTTAAGAATTCCAAAAAGTGGGCCGGGTATTCTGCAATCTAGCCGTCAGCTTTCTACTCTTACAATTTCCACCTCTTTCGTTTATTTGGATTTGGTAAAGAGGAGGTTGATGTGTATCAATTCATGTCCAGACAGAATGTGCTTTTGTCACGATCCCGTCACGATCACCAGCTATGCGTCATATGTAATAATGTGTCCTTGTTGTTTTTTTGCAGACAATTTGGAAATCTGCGCCACGAACAACACGAGGATGTCATTACAGTCTTTTCGCGTGGATTCCAATGAAATTTTGCTCTGATTTACCTGTAAAACGGTGTGCAGGAGATCATGATTGACTTTCACAAATCTTACTTTTGCTTTTAATGCAATACGAGAAAGTTTGTACAAATCTGGACGCCCGGGTTAATTTGGACGATTAATTGTGTTAAACAACTACAGAATGCAGGGCCACTTTTAAACATTCACTAACGAGCCGGCTCGTTTGGCTCGGCAGTGGAAAAATTTGTATGGCGTTAACTGTTGAGTTCATATATTTAGCAGCTCGTTTGGCTCGGCAGTGGATGAAAGAACGAGGAATAATTGTATGCGCATTAAGTGTTTGGTTCATATATTTAGCGGCTCGCTTGGCTCGGCAGTGGATAAAAGAACGAGGAATAATTGCATGCGCGTTAAGTGTAAAATTCGTATATTTAGCACCTCGTTGGGCTCGAAGAGAAATTGTCGTTACTAAAACTTGCAGAATAATTAAAACAAACGGATGCTACGATCAATTCCTTTTCATCCAAACAGTTTTAGCAGTTTCACATATCCGGTGAACGCAGACCTATTTCCGGCTGCTACTGGTGCCGCCAGCGTAGACAAGCGACAGCCAAAAATAGTTCGCAGGCTAGCGATCAACGCATTTTCGATACTGTTATACTCTAGACTTGATGCGTACTAGTGCCGAATTTGCAAGTGAGATTTCTGCTCCTAGAATTTCCACATCTTTCGAATTTCGTCTCGATTTTCTGGTAAACTTGGGGGAGGTAGGTGTGTATCATGTGTGTATGTGTATGTGCTTTATTGTCTCGATCCCTTGTCTTGTCACGCCTCGCCATCGATTCGTCATGATGCATTAAGTTGACAAAAAGAACAGTTTTTAAGTTACACAACACAATTTTACACTACTTTAAGAAAGAAAGGTTGTAATGTAAGACTTGGAACGCGCAGATAGATTGTCAATGACTACGTAAAATATGTCCTTATCAACAGTGTGCCGCAGCATTACTATCTTTTAGATATCCTAGTTCTAGATATAGGCACGAATGATTTGACAGCGAAGCCTCCTGAAATAGTTGGTTCAGATATAGATGATTTGACTCAAAAATTACTCAGCGATTTTTCAGTTAGTATAGTCCTTGTATGTTCAGTGATTCTCCGTGCAAGCAGCACGCATTTTAATGAAAAGGCGAGAATGTTAAATCACTATTTGAGTGTGGTTATTGACAGGCCACGGCTTTTTTATTGGCAACATTGTAAATTATTGAATCCTACGAAACCAGTTTTGCTAGCAGATGGTGTACACTTGAATGGTCATGGGCAATACGCCCTCTATCGAAGTTACAGAGGAGCCATTTTAAAGGCCTTAAAAGTTTTAAAATCAGTTTAACCATTTTGACAAGATCAGCCTGTCAAGCGATTTTGGTATATCTTTGTTGTTCTTGTGAATGAAGTTTATTTACTTAAGCTTATATGGGCTGTGCGTCTATACATCGGCATCAATGCAAGTGAACGTAGCATTGCCATGTTTATTTATGTATTTGGTCCCAATTTACGTTACTCTAACATCTTCAAGTTCTTTTCCCGTTTGGATGATGCCATTACCTGTGCCAAAGCAGTGTTCTCACTGTTTCCTACGGGAGGGTGGTAATTATGGCAATCCCATTTTATACTGTGTTGGAGTTATGCCTGTCGTTATCAGCCATTATCATTAATACTTTGGTGCATGCAGTTCATGTTGCATTTATGTAACTATGTATTTCTTCCCTCGATGGGAAAATGTTTACATGCACCAGATTTTGACCAGTATAAGGATTTGGTCATCAGCTTTTTTTTTCCAACCAGAGACTGTTGGAACTGTTTTATGGCATTATAGGCACAGGCACGTTATGATATTATTAACACTGTGGTGCATGCAGTTTATGTTTCATTTGTTTAAATATGTATTTTCCTCCTGCTGGGGAAATTTTCACATGCACCAGCTTTTGACCAGTATAATGATCTGGTCATAAGTTTTATCCAGCCAGAGGTTGTTGGAACTGTTTTATGGCAATAGGGACAGGCATGTTATGATATTGTTATTGGCAACATATGTAGTTTGCCAAGCCATCCCTGCCATAGTTAATGTCTTTTTGGTACATCTTTATTGTCATGTAGTTATGTTGTTTGTATCACTTGTTTGCATGGATTGATTTAACCAATCTCATTTTCCAACTAAATACTGTTGGTACAAATTTTTCAGGGCATGAGAGGCATTTCCTTTATTTTTACATTGTTTTTGACTGTGTAGCTTTAACTGGGGGTCCAACAGTTGTTCAATTTACAACTTTTGACAATTTTTTCAGCGGTATACTGGTGTTAAGTTTCTTTTGCTTTAGAATGTCTCGTAGAGTGTCGACCAGGAGGAAGCGACCACCTACCAGGCTAGACGCTGACAGTCAACCGGCCAGGCGCCGACAGAGAGTAGGGCAACCACCTGTGGAATCTCTCCCAGGACCTTTAAGTAATGTAGATGACCTGGTTGATAAGGTGGCAAACGCTGTTTTGATGAAATTGCAGGGACAGCATGTTTTTAATCATAATACAGGTAACGAAGACCTGTTGTTATCTACTGAAGCACCAGTCGTACAGGCGTCAGTTGTTGCAGAAGTAGATCACAGTGTAATTAGCCATACCAATAGTTCTGGTAATGATGCAGCAAGTGTTAGTTACTTAGATCAAGCGACAACAACAGCGGCAACAGTACAGGGGTCTGTTGCAGCTGTGTTAGATGGCTTAACAGGTACGACCAGTGTAGCTACTACACCAAAGGATATTTTTGTGTCAACTAACCTTCCAATTGATTTGAACGTTTCCGACAGGCTGAAAACCAAAATCTGACGTCACGAGTATGTGGACTTTGGCTTGCTTTTGAACAGTAAAAAAGAACATACCAGTTTTCACCTTTGCGTTGCCAATGATAGTGCCTCATCTACTGCAAGATCCAAGATTACATTTGAACCAAATCAAAAGTCAAAGCAGATACATTCTGTTGATGTGTGGATCACAGCTTTTCAAATCTTTGTGGGAGTGTATACACAAAAATATCCTTGTGAGGCTCCTATGCTAATGAAATATTGTGATATTATTCGCGATTTGGCAGCAAGGGGCTGTAATTGGCGTTACCATGATGAAAACTACCGTTATCTTCGGCAGAAGGAACCTCACGCTTATTCTTGGGGCTCAGTGCACTGGGAATTATGGATTCGATCACAACCGTCAAAACATAACACTCCTCAGACCAAGAAATTTGAGGGAGAACCGAGATCAGATATTCTTGTGCCAAAAGGCTACTGTTGGAAATACCATAGAGGCCAGAAATGTATTGGGTGTTCTTTTAAACATTCATGTCCACTGTGTGCACTGAATCACCCAATGGTGAAATGTAGCAATTTTCGTCCCTCAAAGGGAAAATCAATTTCTGCCAATCCTACAGTTGCCAACACCGGTACGGGTAAACAGACTTGAATTTTTGCTGGAAGACCTTGACCTTGAGATGAAGTGATTTTTAGTTGAAGGTTTTAAAAAGGGTTTCCCTCTTTTTTTTCTGTTGGTCAAAGTATACATTATGAATCTCCTAATCTGTTATCAGCTAAAGCACAGCCTCAGGCAGTTGATCAAAAAATAGCTAAGGAGCTGGATGCCCATAGGCTTGCAGGTCCTTTTGCGACACCACCTTTCCCTGTTTTCAGAGTATCCCCCTTAGGGATTGTTCCAAAGAAAACTCCAGGGGATTTTCGTATGATTCATCACCTTTCTTATCCAAAAGGTAAATCTGGTATTTCTCGGGAGCATTCCAGTGTCCATTATGCTAATATTGACAAGGCTATTAGGAGAATCAAACACTAAGGTGTTGGTTCTTATCTGGCAAAGACTGATGTCAAAAGTGCATTCCGCATTTTGCCTGTTAATCATAGCAATTTTCTTGGACAACTCTGTCCAAGGGGGAAAGGTGCAATGAGGTTATCCCTATGTGAAGCACCAACCCATGAGACAAGGCCAGACCACAACACCGGGAACTACGTGCCCTACTCTTTTCGATAAGTGTCCCTGGCCATGCTTGAATTTTACCCCATTGTTCTTAGTTTGTTTTTGTGGGGTGACCATATCAGGGACAAGTGTGTTACATTTTTCACTGATAACGAGGCTCTTGTTCACGTGATCAACAAAAACACATGTAAGGATAAATCTTTGATGACTTTTGTTCGTCAGCTTGTGCCAGTTTGCTTAAAACATAACATATTATTTCGGGCCAAACACATCGCCGGTTTCAGGAATACTCTGGCAGATGCTCTGTCTCGCTTTCAGATTCAACGTTTCAAGAAACTAGCACCGGCAGGCATGGATCCGATGGCAACAAAAGTTCCATCCCACCTTCTTCCACACAATTGGCATCTATAGTGCAAGAACTCTTATCCGCCAGTTCGACGTCATCTTCTGTACCAACATACCGTCGTGCATGGAAACGTTTTAAAGAATTTCAATTGGGAGTATTCCATTCTCAAAATGCTTCTTTGCCAATTGCACCAGCAATCGCATATTGGACTCAAGACTTCCTATTACTCTCCCCATTTTATTCCGCATTATGTAAGTTTCACCTACTGTTTGTGCTTCTCAGTATCAATCCTACATGTTTCAAGCTATGTGTTCTATGGCGTTTTTTGGGTTTGTTCGTATTGGTGAAATTACTGTCACAAAGCCCCCATTTTTTGGGTTTGTTCGTATTGGTGAAATTACTGTCACAAAGCCCCCAAGTATCCATAGTAACCTTTTATATCTGTCTCATGTAACTAGACAGTTTTGTAGCAAGGGCGAAGTGGTTTCCTTGGTAGTTACATTCACAAATTATAAACATAATACCAATCGAAATGCCTTTTCTCTCATTCTGCATGGACAGCTTAATGCGTGTCCTGTTCAGTCCTTCCTGGATTACGTCACTGTAAGGGGTTCGGAGAATGGCCCCCTTTTCATTAATAAGGATGGGTCTCCTGTTTTGAGAAGCTACTTCGGAAAAGTCCTTTGCTCTGTTATTCGAGTATGTGGCTTGGATTCTGACAGGTATAAAGGACACAGCTTCCGGATTGGTGCAGCTACCTATGCAGCAGAACAAGGGCATTCCGACACCCAAATTAGGCATATGGGTAGATGGAAATCTGATGCATTCAAAAAATATATCAGGATATCTTCTCTGAAATCTATTTGTTGAATCATTTACTGGTGGTTTTTTCTCTGTTGTTGCTTGCAGGGGCAGCACAACGTTTTCAAAAAATGTATCTGGCTATGCTGCTTAATCTTTCTTCCTCACATTTATTTCTTTTCATTACATTTATTTTGTCAAAATGCAATTTGTGCTGGGGAGGGGCGTGCCCCTGCATTTGCATGGGCTTTGGCGGTTTCATTGCCCTCATCTTCGCAGGCAATACTTATTTCATGATAACTTGTATTGATATTTTGACTTGGTTTATATTGAGTTTAATAAACAGGCCATGCGTAATAATTTTCGCATAGCCATTTTACTCCATGCTGTTTTATTGTATTGCCTTTATGAACAGAGCTCAGCACATATTTCATTTTGGCTAATTTTATTCTTCCAATTCTGCTTGGGGAGATTGAAGCATAAATGGTTCTATTTCGACATAGACTATAACAAGCTCCTTCATCTGAACGGAAAGCCGAAACAGTAAAAGAGAACGGCCATTCTATTTGTGTCGTTAATCGTGATCGAAAATGATTGTATCAGCCTAAACGGTAATATATATATATAGCCGCCATTCATTAAAAGAAATCATGTCTCACCTTGGTGCCAGTTGTTGCATAATTTTACAACAAATTTTCGGTTCCTTTATCATTCGAAACTGGAATCTTCATCTTCCTTTTCCATTGTTCAATAACAATCCCTTTTTTTTAAGTTTTTCCTTTTCTTTGTCACCGCTTTTTGTGAATAAACTCATATTGTTGGAAATATACTTATAACAAGATTCTCAATTAAATCGATCTCGTTTTCTATTCTTTCGGCCATTTCTGTGTATCATTGCCTTTTGCCATCTCACAGGGAATGTTATGAAGAGACTAATTTCAATACGGATCCCGAGATTGCAATTACAATACATTAAAAAACGCCGCACACGTTCCTCAATAAGTGTTTATGTTGCGGTAATCTATGTGATTTCTAAGTTCCTTTTGTTTGAACCCACTGCTGTTTTTTTTTTTCACCAGAGACTTTCATAGCCTTATCGTATTTATTATATGCCGATATCTAGAAAAATTATAGATGTCATAAATTGTGCAGTCGAAGATATTTAATTCATATGACAAGCCTTTTACAGTCGAGTAGGACAGATGACTGATTTTGCTGTGTCACAGTCTCGCCATGATTGCAATAATTTATATTTTGGTTTGGGTTCAAATACCATGTTATTCTACTATCACTTGACTCCTATGACACGTCATAGTACCCTGGGGAATTATATAAAGGGTTCTCTTTAATAACTTGGTATGATCAGTTCAGTTTCATTTAATCTCGGAAACGGTCAGTTTACAATGTCCGTAAATCATATGTATCATTTAGATAAAAATTTAAAGGATTGCTATCAATATGACTTCGACTGCTCGCTCTTGCCGGATAGTTTACGAAAGGTAAGTTTACTTCTGATACCATTTTCTCCATTTTTTTACCATAAATACTGAATGTCTCTTAAACTCAAACTTTTTTTTGTTTAGATGTGTAGCCTCTTTGCGAAAGCCTTAAAGCAACGGGAGACTTCTATCCTTTTTGGCCTTATTGTGCTATCATCGTTTTGTATGGGACACGCTTGTGTCAATGTCCAGAACGCCTTCTGGAAAGAGCCAGTGATCATATGGATTGCTTCAGTAATAACTTCAGGTACTTATTTACCTTCTATCGGAAAGCTTAATTTACATTGAACCAAACCAGAACAAATCTTGAAACTTAAAACCAACCCTAAACCTGGTTTAAACTAATTTAATGATTCCATTGATTATAATGTAAACTACTCATTGATACAACCAATGATTTTAACAAAAACAACAAAAAGGTGCATAGATAATGTCCTATGCATTTCTGGAAACAATTCAACAACCCCTAAACGAAAAGAATACTAAGATACAAGTAATAATATCCAGTTATAAAACAAAATACAACAAAGCTAAAATTCTTGACATGATTCCCAGATTTCCTTTAAAGCAGCTTTCTTGAGAATTTCACCTCTTTGACAAAACATTATTCCACTCGTTAATCATACAAAAGTACTTGAACTTTATTCATTTTATATCCTACAATCTTTCCCTTTCAGAATGTCAACACAGAAGTCTGTGAACAATTGTTCTCCTGGCTATCAAGGTTCACCCACATAGCCAAGCACATGAACAGATGGAGATTTCTCTTCTTAATGTTATATGTACTTGACAAGCATAATGAATATGTCAACAATAAAGGCCACTAAGATTAATACACTGCATTTAAATTGACAGAATACAACTTGGCAAAATCTAAACAGCAAAGCAAAAAGAGTAAATAGTAAAAATAGTTTTTTTTCTAATATCATACTTGTACTTTTATATGCCTGAAGCCTGAAAAATTACCCCTTTTGGGCAGAGCCTTCCTATATCAGCCATTATAGGGAGTTCTCCTCCTCTCCGGGGTTATTGCCAAAAGAAAATTATATTGTAAAAGAGTGAGTGTGGGAAATTGGTTATGTTAGTGATAAAACAAGTTTTCTTCCAGTTACATGTTCACTGGTTGAGAATTTTATGGAGTATTGTAAATATAGATCCAGAAGTGCTAGTTTAATAAATCTTTTGTTTTAATTAACTCGATTCAACTCTTTTGTAATTATGATGTAGTCAATATTATATTTATTACTATTGGATTTGTTAATGAAGCTTTTTTATATGTTTCACATACCATTGGGGTTCTTTCGAACAATATTAAATTAGAGTTCTCACACTGATATATACAAATATTACCAAGGAAATTTTCTTCAACTTGCATTTGTTTAATAGCTACGCTGAAAAATTAAAGAAGATTGAAAAGTCAACATTTAATATCCAAAGCCACGTCAAGCAAACCTTGTCAAATGCACAATCATACATTAATTTCACTTAAAGCTAAAAGTTAGCATTTCTCTGTACGACACAAACGTAGCTTAGTGCTTCGTATTCCGTAAACTTTGACAACAAACTTCAAGACTTCTGTCACTTATTAGGGAAAAAAAATTGTCAACAAACAGCATCTACTGGAACATCTAATTAAATTAGAAGAAGTCAGAGCCATATATAGCGCAAAGTAAGACATAATCGAACAGGCGCCCTTAATGTATCTAAAGTTAAATATCATCGAGTAGACTTTTACTAACACAAAAAGATGATACTTGGATCGAGAACAGTCAAGGACTCTTCCTAGCCGATCCCAAATCCACGGAATTTTATTTTCAGCTAAACTAAAGAATACGGAACAACTTTAAACCACGCACCAAACGGGCCGGCCCGTTGGGCTCGTTTGCTGTTACACGCATATCAATTATTCTTTGTTCTTTTATCCCCCGCAGAGCCAAACGAGCCGCTAAATATATGAACCTACACTTTAAGCCATGCAGCTTCATCCACTGCTGAGCCAAACGAGCCACAAAATACATAAACTCAACACTTAACGCAATGCTAATTCATTCACTGAAGAGCCAAACAAGCAACTAACCATCAACTCAATACTTAACACCATACAAATTTTTCCACTGCCGAGCAAACACAAGAACTCGTTTCATGACTGATTACAAGTAGCCCTGCATTCTGTAGTTCCTCCGAATTCTCACGCAAGGTCTCCTCACTAGAATTCCAATAAGTAAATTCAACTTTTACCAACACGATTAATAAAGACCACCACTCACTAAAATAGAGTCATTGACTTTTCCTACGCTATTCCATATCCTTCCATATTTTTGCGCAAAATCGTACCCCTTATCCTTGGTGTATTTTACGCTAAGCCCCTCGCGACTTGACTTCCAATAACTCGAGTCGCCGACTTTTCTTGCCCTACCTCATATCCTTCGTGTATTTTACGCTAAGACCCTCGCCAATAGACTTCCAATAAGTCGAGTCGACTTTTACCAAGACGAGTCGTGACGACTCGAGTCGACTCGAGTCGAGTCGCCGACTTTTCTTACCCTACCCCATATCCTTGGTGTATTTTACGCTAAGTATCTCGACACTAGACTTCCGATTATTCGAGTCCATACTTATCATAGACGACTCGACTCTATGCGGGTATATTGGACAACCCTCTACCCACAGTTCCCTGACACAGTAATTCCCTGTGACCTTCTTGACAATTAACTGTATCAGACTATCAGTGATTTTCTTCTGCGTGGAAAAGGAGTAAGGTTGCACGTTAACGAAGATGGCAAGAAAATTGTATTCCATGATGGAAAAGGATGGCCAAAATTTCAAGAGCAAGGCCCCGTTTGCACCACCTTCACTCTTTTTCCTTTGAGAGTGAAGACAGCCAGCTGGGAAAGTGGGAAGAGTGCCTGAACCAAGGTAACCTCCACTTACCTGTAAGGAAAGTCAAAGTCTACAACACTGATGGGTATCTAGCATATACTGAGTATTACAGAGTGTTCAGAGATGAGGAATGGCTAGAGCCAGAAGATCATAACACTGAAGAAAACCAAACAGATGCAGACAACCAGATTGCACTTCTGTAAATGATGATGCTACTGAGCTGAGTGAGGATGACTGTGATGTTGTTGATGATGATCATGGGAGTGGAAAAGAAGGCAGTCTAGATCAAACAACTGCAAATTATCATATCAAATCACCAGGTGTTTCTCTTACCCCAAATCTCCACGATGCCAGTAATTCTGCAGATAATGATGTCCATCAGCAAGCAGAAAAGGATCCTGGCTTAACTGCAGAATGCCCTGCCATTTTGAAGCTATACCCCCAACAAGGCTGGATACTGGGTCGTAAAGCCTATAATCAGGGTGGATACGCGGATACCGAATACACAGTTAACATGAATTAGTAATGAGTTATGAGTTAGGCCTCAAGATTTAGATGCGGTGATATCACTTAGCCAAAGAGAATAAAATCAATGTCTATCAAAAGAGATGGATGTATTTGTACTTTTCGTTCTTAAAGTGAGAAACAGTATTTACCCACCACTGAAGATATTGCTCCCGCAGTCCTGGTCATCACAATTTATACCCTAAACCATTGTATATGCTTTATTCTAAAAGCGTGAAAAACTCAAACATGTTGAACAATATTTACACTCTTCTTTCTGAAAGTATACACTAAAAGAGCTCCACTGCAACCTTGTTTCCAGTGTCCTTTACCGGCGGCGTTGCTTTTAACCGACAAACATTTATTGCTGGATATCGGTTCTACTTATTTGCAGTTCGCAGTCGTAGAAAAAAAAGTGAAGCCTTAGAGCCAAGGCTGGCCCATAGCTGCCGGAGCTTATCCCGGTTTCTGTAGCATGAAGCGGCTAGAAGTATTTCTACTTCCCCTGGACGGGATGCTAGTCCATCGCAGGTCACTCCCCTAGGTTTCTCCAACAAATAGCAGGTACCCATTTATACACCTGGGTGGAGAGAGGCACTGTGAGAGTAAAGTGTCTTGCCCAAGAACACAACACACTGTCCCCGGCCAGGGCTCGAGCCCGGACCGCTCGCTCCGGAGTCGAGCGCACTAACCACAAGGCCACCGCGCCTCCCACAGTTCGCAGTCGTGGTCATCATAATTTACACCCTAAACACAATGTATATGCTTCGTTCTAAAAGCACAATATTTACAGTCTTCTTTCTAAAAGTATACACTAATACAGCTGCAAATATGACGAATAGTGTTCTTTTTTCTGTCCATGAGTCAGTAAGTTGGCTTTCACCTGTCTCCAGTAGCCTTCTATTTTGTTCATGTGAAGGCCCTCCTCGTTAACAAACTCAACAGATTAATTATGTCTTATGGTTATATCCATGCTTTTCCAGGTTTCCATAAGCTTTCCAGCAATTAGACACGATTCTAGTGCCAGGCTCAATACATTCTTTTATTATTTCCAACAAGGTACTTTTCACTTCTGTCTCCTACAGTCACAATGAAACACTTTCGCGAATCTTCTGAATACCCACTGTCCCTCAAAACCACATGCCCGCGATGATAATTCCTCTTCCCTATCTTACTCTCATCTATTTGAACAAGCTTTCCCGGTCCACCAATTTTCTCCCTTCTTTCAAACAATGCCACCTTGCAAACTTCTCGGCAGAACCTATCCCCATCCACCGCAGTACGAGACCCAAGCCCTACTTGTTATTTATCTGCCACTGTTTCATATCTTCGCACCACCAGTATGTAAATTTCAACACCTCCACAATCGTCAAATTGGACTTCTCAAACCAGCTCTGATATTATTTCACTTCAGTGGCATTTACCGTTTATCTGTTTCTTACATTCCCACAAGTAACCATCAGATGGATCCACACATTCCGCTCACTTTATCGCTGATGCACAGGTACTACAGGCTTGGCTAGCGGCAAGTAATCCATCCTGTTTTCGCCACGACAGAGTGAAATCTTTGTCCCAAAGATAATTTTTTATCAGGTCATCATAACTAGTAAAATTGCCCCCTTGTCTGCTATCTTGTAACTTGCTTCGAATTCATGACACTGAGTTCCTTGCTCTTTACGATCCACAGATGAGCATCCAATTACTACACCAGTTGTCCGGCGATGTTTAACTGAATACATTTTTAACTTTTTAGCCTATATACAATGCTTTCTCACACAAGTTTTCTTGCCAACCAACATTTTTCACTTGTTCATTTGTCTATAATATTTCAATAACAACTCAACACCACATATCGCTTAAAACAATAGGTAAACTTATCAAGCAAATAGTGAAAAGGCCGTTCAAGAGAAACCGCATAAACTATAAATTACACCATTTCATGTGTGATAGTCAATAATTATAATGGTCTAAGTTATACATAAAATGACGGTACCTGATGTATTACAGTTTACTCGGAAACTAATTACGCTATTCATATCACAGCCAATTAGAACGCCTCTGATTCACATCACGCATCTAAATCACAACACCCAAAACAACAGAATTCACTGACCAAATAGATACCGACGCTTGCCAAGCGAGCTTCATTACTACATTTTATCTACTACGGTAACATTCAATGTCAAACATGTCAAATTCTAGGCTAGTGAAACAGCGAAAAATGCCCGCCACCTGGTCACTTCTTCAAAAGCATCTTATCTCATTGCCTTTATACAACATTATATGGTCCTTTATACAACAAAAAGCTGCTTCCCATAACACTAATGCTGGCAATGTTGCAACCAGCCCCATGACAACCACAGCATTTGTTGCTGGAATGGAAACCACATTGATCAATGGCTCACAGGAAATGCCGCTCAACAACACCGTTTTCATTTGACCACCAAAAAAAGGCAAATCGCAGGCCTTAAAAGAATGTGCAGTCTCCCTGATGTTTGCTGTGGCAAGGGAACAGGATTCTTCGCCTAGCATTATAAACAAATGCACCTTTTCTGGACTAGTGAAAACTATAGCTGCGAACGAGAAGGGATACCTCTTATCCCCAGAGATCTACAACATCCTTTTTAAGTTACTGAAATCTGAAGAAGAAAATGCTACGGGAGACGTCCAAGTCTTATGTCAACTGTTTTCCGGTGAACAAACTACCAACCATTACGCTACCAAGAGTTCAAGGGAAATCGCAGAAAACAATCTATTTTGTATCCTTGGCTCGACACAAGTACCTTTCACCAATGTCTATTTACCGTCCTTTGACCAAGGACATGACCTACTGGACAGATTCCTAATAACTTTTCCTAGGTGTCTGCGCCCAAAGCCACAAGAAACTGAACAAGCCAGAGTATTTGAAGCCACTCGCTAGCTGCAACAACATTTTCATTGAAGTCGCAAGACTCCACTCCAGTCGGGCAACTTCTCCTTGATCGAGGAAGCAAGACACCTATTAATCATCATCAATGAGGAATTTATCACTGAGGTCAACAGCCGAATTCCACCAAAGACCAAGAAGACCACCAAGAAGGTTGACATTGTCCTACGGGTGGAAGTTCCACTACAAGTACTTAATGCAGTAACCAATCAACCAACTCCTACAAGGACAGGAACCATAAAAGCCAGGTGAAGAGATTGAGAAATGAACTCTTGAAAAGGCCATCAGCTATGTTTCCTGGGCAGAATCCCAAAAGGAAATGTTTTAAATCAATTGATATAAAGAGCGTTTATTTCCATTAATATACCCTCGCCTACCATTAACTAATTGTTTTGAATCCATGTTTTCAAAAATTTAGAAACCCCATATTCACTCTCAAGACTACTTATTCCCTCATAAAAATAGTTCAGTTACCTATTTGTGTTGACTTATATCACATATTTGCAACAAGTTGGATCCTCCTTGCTCTTTCCAATATGCAAGGAATGACTCGCTTTCTTGGGTAAGTGACTTCACAGCTCAGATTAAGTACTCAGTGGGTCATTGGTTTGACACCTACAGATTACACATTCCATTTTTTCCTTTTTTTCCCTCTTTGCAAAATATGATGCAATGTTCTAGACGATTGAACAAAATGTAGAAATCAACTACAATAAATACTCTAGCTCTTATAATACAACAATTTTAAATCACCGAAAAGATTTGATTCCCTTTGTTTCTGTGACTTGTTGTGGTCATTAATCGCCATTTATTACCTCTTTAGTTTTGACCGAGTTGATAACGCCAACATTAGACGAGGAAAAACCACAGCCAACAACGTTTGCAATCAAGACCGCATGCGTTCTTTTCCCCGGACCCGTCTTCACATTCCGAGCCTTTAAGCAGAGCGCCACTCAAAGTTTACGTGGAATTGCAGAGAAATTCAGATTGGGGAAAGTGTGTTCCCTCAGGATCCCATGTATGACAAATCCCATTACAGTTTTTGTCAAGAATGCCCCAGATTCTATCACAGGGCCGAGTAATCTTTGCTCACAAGCAGAATTCCGGCAAAGATACCATTTGCCACCACATCGCAGTGTTTCCCATGCCATCAAAACAGTTAGAATCAAAAGGCAACAATTCCGTTCAAAGATCGGATCTCATGACAATTTCGTCGCATTTTAAGGATCGTTTTTGGAAAGTAATGCTTATGATGTTTTATTTAAATGTGTTTTATTTGCCGACATTGAAATAAGTTGTTATACAATACAAAATGTGGAATCAAGTGATGTTTTGGTTTACACAAATGATGTGCTACAATGTTTATATTCCATTGCTTATAAGACAAGCAAATGATGTGGAGGAAAATCCTGGCCCTATAATATTTGATATAATTGACCCCATGAGAACAGTGTCTGCTGACTACAGTCAAGGAAATGAAGGACTGTTTGGTGAAAGTGCTGGTAAGCAATGTGTAGCAATGTCACTTACTGCTATTATTTACCATCAAATAAAGCATATTACTGAATGGACTTCTTCCACCTTGAATAATATTTTGACCATTGGAAATAATCTATATGTTTCTATAAGATATTCTGTGCAGGCAAATGATTATTTGCTGTTAACTGATCTTCCATGTGTTGTTTCACTTTACAACAATGTGTATACATTACAATACAGAGAGTCATTAACTGGAAGTTTGTTCATGACTTCAAATAATGGCCCATACATGTCTCTTCAAAATTCACTGATGGAAGTATTTTCAAATTGTAGACTAAACTACCATTGTTGTTCGTTAACTTTTGGCATCAATACAGTTGCTGTGTTTAAAAATTCTGAACAAAGCTTTAAGATTTTTGACTCTCATTCAAAAGATTTTTATGGTATGCCCCATTCATTTGGGAAATGTACTTTTCTTAGCATTGAAGGCGTTCAAAACCTTGTATCATATTTGCAAATGTCTTGCTCAGAAGTAGGGGTTGTTCCTTTTGAAATCAAAGGTGTTTTAATCAGAAATTGTCAACCTGATTTGGGAAGTGTTCAAAACAGCCAGAAGAATGAAGAGTCACCTTCAAGTGACAAAGATAACCCAAAACAGCTTGTTAACAGAAAGCGAAAGCGTTCAGGTGAAACAGCAGACATAAGGGAAAAACGGTTGATTGCCCAACGTGAATATGAAAAAAAGAGAAAGGCAAATGAAAGTTAAGAATCTAGGCAAAAGAGGCTGGCACAACAGCGTGAAAACAAGAGAAAGAATTGTGCAAGTGAATCAGTTGAATCTAGACGAAAAAGACTGGCAAGTCAATCTCTATATCAAAAAGAAAAAATTGCAAATGAATCTGTTGAGTGTAGAAAACATAGACTGGCAAACCAACGTCAGTATGAGAAAGAAAAAAACGCTAATGAAGCTGTTGAATGTAGACAACAGAGACTGGCAAATCAATGTCAGTATGAGAAAGAAAAACTTGCAAATGAATCTGTTGAATGTAGGCAAAAGAGACTGCAAACACATCAAGAGTATAGAAGAAATATTTTTAATAGTTTAATCATTGCTAATGAAATCCAAAAATTTCATGCTGCTGTTTCTAGAGGTCCACTGTACATTTGTTCTTGCTGTGACCAATTGTGGTATAGACACACTGTTGTTAATGCTGAAAGGCTGAGAGTTTCCAATCCTAATGCAGGAAAATATTTACTGAGTAAAAAAAGTGTCAATGACATCGAGTGGATTTGTCAGTCTTGTGATAAAAGTCTGAAGAAAAACAAAATACCACCCTGTGCAGCTAAGAATGGTATGTCCTTTGCAGTGAAACCAGACTTTTTTGATTTAAAAGAGTTAGAGTGTAGACTTCTAGCACCTAGATTAGCTTTCCAAAAGATTATAGCCCCAAGAGGAAATCAGTTAAAAATAAAAGGGAATGTTGTAAATGTGCCAGCAGACGTTAACAATACTGTTAATGTCTTACCACGGTTACCTGAGGAAAGTGGCACAATCAAAGTTCAATAAAAGAGACGGCTGCGATATAAGAGTTCTGCACTGTCCTTAAATGTAAGACCATAAAAATTCTTACAAGCAGCAAACTGGCTGGCTAATAACAGTAATCTTTATAGGGAACAAGGAATATCTTTTAGTATAGACAGGGTGGCAAACTAACATAAACTTGCAAAATGAAACTGAGAGTGAACATATTTCTCAGGCCAGCTCCAATGAACAAATAAGTGACACATGTAATGCTATTAAAAATACTGGAGGCCAGGAAACAAGTGAATTTCATGACGACTGGTCTGAAGAGGATGCAGAAATACCGGCAGGAGTAACTGATACTATGTTAACTGCAACTGACTTTCTTGATGACAATGAACGACAACAAATTTACAACATTGCCCCTGGGGAAGGAAGTATACCTTTGAGTATATTTAGAGATAGGTATTCTGAAGAGTTAGCCTATCCAGGAATATTAAAGAGGCCAGAAAATGAACAGAGACTAGTTGATGTTCATTACAGTCATATTTGCAAATCAGAATTATGAAGATCAGATCAACGAGCTGCAATGTCTGTTGAGAATATATTTTTTAAAACTAAAAAATTACAAATGAAGATTCTGCTGGAAAAATCTCAAATAGCACTATGAAAATGTAAAGGCAACAATAGATTTCTTACAGCTGGTCATTTAAAGCAACCAGGCACCTTGGAAAGATTAGTTCATCTTGATGAAGGCTACAAATTTCGCTCACCGCCATACTTTGAGAAAGCAAAAAAAGATATTTTTGCAATGATCAGACAACTAGGGCCTGCTACTTTATTTTGTAGTTTTTCATCAGCTGAAACACAGTGGATACATCTTCTTAGAATTCTTGGCAAGCTTGTTGATGATAAAGAATATTCAGATATCGAACTAGAGAATTTGAACTGGGAAGAAAAGTGTAGATTAATTCAGAGTGATCCAGTGACTTGTGCCCAACATTTTGATTACCAGTTCAATCAGTTTTTGAGGCATTTTTTAATGAGCAGTGCTGCTCCCTTAGGGAAAATAGCAGACTGGTTTTACAGAGTGGAATATCAACAGAGAGGCTCTCTTCACATTCACATGTTAATTTGGCTTGAAGATGCACCAGTGTATGGATGCAATGATGACAATGATCTCACAACATTTATTGATAAAATAATAACTTGTAAAAAACTAGATAATGATCCAGAATTAGCACTTCTTGTCAATAGACAGATTCATAGGCACTGCCAAACTTGTCGTAAGAAGTCAAAGGCAGAATGCAGGTTCAATTTTCCACAACCACCATTTTGCATCCTCTTGGTGATGATGTATCTCAAACTGAGATTAGAAAACACAAAGATACTTGGAAAAACATTAGAAAACATTTAAATGGTATGAAAGAAGGCAAAGACATCACATTTGACCAATTGCTGATTAATCTGAATGTCACGGAACAAAACTACCACCTCGCTATTCAATCAAGTCTTAATTCTCCCACTATATTTTTGAGAAGAAATCCAAATGAACTAAGGGTGAACAATTATAATAGTGCCTGTCTAAAATCATGGAGAGCAAATATGGATATACAATTCGTGCTAGATGTTTATGCTTGTGCAGCATACATTGTGTCATATATTTCAAAATCTCAAAAAGGAATGAGTCAGCTCTTACGAAATGCATGTGACGAAGCCAGAGCAGGAAATTCAAGTATAAAGCAACAAGTAAGAGACATTGGCAACCGATTTTTAAATAGTGTTGACATAAGTGCCCAGGAAGCAGTATACATAGTTCTTCAGCTACCAATGAGAAAAAGCTCTAGACAAGTGATTTTTATTAACACAACATCTCCTGACAAAAGAGTGCAACTCTTGAAACCAATGAATGAAATAGACGAAATGGATGATGACTCGGAAGAAGTTCACTCTAGTGGTCTGTTAAACAGGTATATACAAAGACCTGCCAGTTTTGAGAATATTTCCTTAGCTGATTGGGCTGCATTGTATGATTCATCTCAAAAACCTTTCATGAAAAAATCCAAAAGTACTGATTTGGATAATCTCCCACTGGAGAGAATAGATGATGATGAAAACAATGATGATGAACTCTTTGACTGTGCCAAAGAAACCACACAGGTTGGAAAACCACGAAAACCAAAACAGCATTTAAAACCCAGAGTAATTAGAAGTGTGTGGTTCAATGTAAAATCTCAACCACAAAAACACTACCGTGAACTTATTATGCTTTTTACTTCATGGCGAAATGAAGAAACTGATTTAATAGGCAACAGTTCTTCATATCAAGAGCGTTACCTTCTTGTGAAAGAACAAATAGATAAACAAATGATGCAATATGCTGTCTGTAGTGAAGATTTAAATGAAATTGAACAAGATTTACACAACACAGATTATAATGATGAACAGTTTGATCCCATAGCACCAAACACACAAAATGTTGAATTGCAAGATGAAGCTGAGGGTACTGAAGATTTACATCCTGATTTTAGTGAAAACTATGACCTCTCTGATGATCTTGGCATTCCATCAACATTACTGAATAATGAACCACTGATATTGAATGAATTACCTAATTGTGATTTTCGTCAAATGGTCCAGACACTCAATAACGAGCAAAAAAAAATTTTTATCACATTTTACATCAGATTAAAACCTCAGAAACCCCTTTCTACTGCTTCCTCAGTGGAGGAGCTGGAGTTGGCAAATCACATTTAACAAAAACTTTGTATCAGGCAGCACTTAAGTATTATAACACTAGAGCTGGTGATGATTTTCATCAGATCAAAGTTATACTGTTAGCTCCAACTGGTAAAGCTGCATACACCATTAAGGGTAACACTGTTCATAGTACTCTGGCTATTCCTGCCAATCAATCACTGAGAAATTACAAACAGCTTGATTCAAGTAGACTAAACACTTTGAGAAGTCAATTAGAGGGGTTAAATTGATTTTTGTTGATGAAATCTGAATGGTATGTTTGCAATACAGCTAAATACAGCTAAATACAGCTAAATAATAGGCTTAAAGATATAAAAGGCCGTAGAGAAGATTTTGGAGGTGTGAGCATAATTGCTATTGGTGACTTATTCCAGTTAGAGCCTGTTATGGATGCCTATATTTTCAAGGACCTCAAGAATGTAGATTATGCTGTTCTTTCTCCCAGTTTATAGCATAAACACTTTAAAATGTTTGAACTTGATGAAATCATGCGTCAACGAGACAGCAAATTGTTTGCAGAACTACTTAATAGGTTGCGTGAAGGTAAACACACAGCTGCTGAAATTGCAAAACTCAAAGAGAGAGTTATACAAAAAGACATCAACAACCCAATAGATGCACCTCACCTATTTATACAGAATGCTAAAGTAGATGAATTTAATCAAAGGGCTCATAATGCAGCTACAGGAAACAAATTCACAATAAATGCTCAAGATAGTGTTATTGGAGCTACCTCCCCAAAGTTAAGAAACAAATACCCAATGATCCAAGAAAAACAAAACAGTTAGCCTCAACCCTTTGTCTTGCCGAGGGTGAAAGGACAGACCTTGTCATGAATATACGAACCGAAGATGGCATGAGAAATGGTGCTGGAGATGTTATTCAACTGGTTCAGTTACATCAACAAACCAAACCATCTGGTATTGTATTGTATTTGACCACTCAGATGTAGGTCAGAAAACAAGGAATGAAAAAAGACATTTATTTGTATGTACAAGGAATTGAACACACATGGACCCCAATAAACCCTGTCATTACACAGTTTGCAGTAGGTAGAAACAAAACAGCACAAGGTGTTAGAAAACAGTTTCCATTGCCTCCTGCAGCAGCAAAAACAATTCACAGGTCACAAGGTGATACTGAAACTAGAGTTGTTGTGGATTTTAGTACCAGAAAGACTATTCCACACATACATTATGTGGGGCTCAGTAGAGTAACTGCTTTAGAAGGTCTATATATTTCTGATTTGTGTGAAAGCAAGATTGCTGTTAATCCAGATGTTAAGAAGGAAATGGAGAGATTAAGAACAACTGCAAAACTTAAGCTTTGCATCTCCCCTCTCTATGACATAACACCATCCCTTCTTAAACTGTGTTATCTTAATGCAAGGTCTCCTCACAGACACATAGAAGACATACGCAAAGACTTAAATTATTCGAGTGCTGATATCAATATTTTTGCAGAAACAAGATTTAGTTCTCAAGATAATAATGACATGTATGACATTGCTGGTTATGCTCTCTTCCGAAATGATAACCTTAGTTCCAACAATGGATCAAGGCCTTATGGTGGTACAGCTGTGTACAGTAAAATCCCATACTTCCCTGGATACCCCTATTGTCACAATATACATGGGGTTGAAATAACAGTAATGAAGTTAGCCAGTCTTGAGGATTGGACAATCACAGGGATATATCGCTCCCCAAACGTGCCTGTAAGACAACTTTGTGAAGCAATAACTGAGGTATTGAATAACATTTCATCACACAACAATATCATTAAATTGGCTTGTTGAAACAGACAGAAGACCTTATATAATCTACTGGTGAGGGATAAACATTACAAACAGCTCATATCAACTTATACAACTGACAACAACACAGTAATCGATCATATATATACAAATATATCTAAGATTGATATACTGGCAGGTGTTTTAGAAACATATTTCACAAATCATAAAGCTGTTTGGGCCTCATTTCACAGTGTCATATAACATTTTATTATAATGTACATTGTTTTAAGTTGAGAGAGCAACAAAAGAAAGCAGTAAATCATAATGAAAAGTGTTGCTTTCTTTTTTTTTCAGACAAAATTTGTAACGAGACACTTCTAAAACTATTAATAAGGAAATGGTGCTTATTCATTTGGTACAAAAACAGGCCTTTTAAAATAATTATTATGTTTGAAGTCATCTTTCTAAGATTTGTCCAGTATAACAACCATATGCAAAACACAAGAAGAAACTACATAAGTTAACACAACACAGTCTTGTAATTTCAAGACAGCTCCTTTTGAATTGTGGTTAATTTCCAACTGCAACCTTATTGACCAACCTCCATAAACAAATATTCCACAGGTAAGTCTGCAACCCCTCCCCATCCCCCCTTTCCCTCACCTTTTTTTTTTCGCCCTACCTTCCACTTCCAATTTTACAGTAACAAATTAAGCATTCTTGATTTCATTGTTTTCTGAAAATAACAATAATTCTCAGTAATTTTTTGGGGTCTTGTTTTTTTCTTTTAAAACAGGTAAATGAGCTTACCACGCACTGCGGACCTATTCCAACACGTACAGTACACCCTTGACGGTCGTGATTTCTATTGAAATCTATCAATCACAAACCTACACCAAAGCTACTTAGCCAATCAGAAAACAGTATTTTCGATCCTCCGAATCAGTATAAAAGGGACGAAAAACACTATTTTTGTCAAGTCAATCAGATCATTATGGCAGCAAGTAGATTCGCTAAGGTTACGAAGCAGAAAGCGACGAAAATGCAGTCGCGGACAACTGTCTGTAGCACAGAAGACAAACTGTCAGATAACTTTAATCCATCTTCCATGTTCACCCAAGATACAAGTAGAACCACTAGCGGCATAGAACAGCCAAACGCCCTAGATTTCAGCTTGTCCTCGTCCTCGCCTGGTGATGCGAGTCGCACCACTGCTAGCAAAGAACATCCAAGTGCTTTGAATTTGTCATTGTCTTCGATGGGCGACTCCAGCTCAGTGGAAAAAGAAGTCAGGCAGAAGAGTTGCATTTCACAGCAACAACAGTGTTCCAAAAAGAACACCGAACCGTCCAAAGCCACCGACGATAGTGTTATTGCTTACGTTCATCAGTTATCGCCATCAAAACGAAACAAGAAAGATACACTGTACTACTCTACTCTTTATTCCAAGCAGAAACAAAAACTTCTAAGCGACAGTCAGAAGTCTCACACTCCGGTGAAAATTCAGCGATTCACACAAACAAGTGATGGCAAGAAACTTATTATCAATGACATAACGAAGATTTCTGTTCCCGACCAAACCGAGTATTCCTTCCAGTACTCCCAGGACACAGTGGCTACATCGGCAATCCTTTCAGTTGCACAAATTTTGAATTCTTCCAGTGACTGGGATAAAGTAACCATTTGTGGAAAGATAGTTCACATGTCAGATCAAGAACTTGCCGGTCGAAACAAGCCGAGATTGGCACGAGCAACCTTCGCAGATACAACTGGAACAATCGCAATTGACCTCTGGGAAGAAAACATTGCAATGATCAAAATTGGAACTGTCTACCGGATTGCGCCAATTCAGGTACGTGTTTGGAATGAAGCAGAAAAACTGTCAACCATGCGCAGTTCAGTTATTACACCTGTAACAGACACAACAATCTCTCAGCTTCAAATTCCAGAAGAACAGATGAAGTCCGGAAATGACACTGTGACAGTAACAGTAACAAATGTTCACACAATTGAGAAAGTAGAAAGATTCATTGCATGCTTCAACTGTGCCAAAAGAATTCTGCAAGGAACTTCGCATAATGTAGTACACTGTGATTGGTGTAAGCACACAATGAGAATTTCTAACTGCTCTCAATATGTTTGTGCAAAATTAGTTTTACATGTCAATGGTCAACAAATCTATTTAACTGCCTTCCAGGACGTGTTAAGTAATGTAATTAAAGGGGATTTTGCTAGGTTTTCTGAGATAGAGATAGCAGAAATGCTTCTACTCTTGGAGAATTTAACTGTCGTGTATAATGCGAACTCTCGAGTAGTAAAAGAACTGAAGGTAGCGTGTTAAGTGTTTCCTCTTTCTTTCTTTCTTGTAATGTTTAACTTCAAACTTGATTATTTGAACTCGGATGCAACTCGGATTTTGTTCATGTTTACGCTACACTTGGTTCCAAGCTCTGCGATTTCAGTAGTTGTGTTTGAATGCCATGAGAATTTTGCTGTTGAAGTTTCATTCATCTTTGTTTTCCCATAAATTCATTATGCTCACTTTAAAGATTTCGAAAATCAAGCGTTTGCTAAATTTTTACAGCATAGTCTTGTTACAATTTAGACAATAAACATTTGAGTTTGGAAACAATTCTCTTTCACTGACCTCATTAGCAATAAGGAGGGGGTATCTAAACTTGCTCACAGATGGTTCATACCCGGTATATTTTAAAGCAAAATGCAAGGGCTAAAGATAAACATTACGTACACTGCCCACAGTGCGATTAATTAACTTGAATAACTCTCAACCCTAAATAGCCATGAACAAAATGTAATATTCATAGACTTGCACAAATTGCATTTAAATCACAACCATCCTGAAATACTCCAGGATAGGAAAAAAAAGAAACAGCAAAATATATCGTGAACAAACCACCACATCCATGACTTCCATGTAATCTAAATTTTCAACAAAGGTTGCATCGATGACATTAATACAACATTCAGCGTGTCCGACCTAAACTTAATTTTTGTTCAGTGACTGTTACAAAACATTTACTGCTCCAAGTATTTCCAGTATTGCAATACAAACAATACAAATAGCCTAAGCCACCAAGAGGTAATTTATCTGTTGAAAACAATAAACATTCAACAGCACACCAAAGAACTTCCAAGGAGGGAGGCAAGAACATTGCTTAATAAATGTTAAAGTTAATACCCCACATCCCTCCTCTGGATCTGTATTTGTTTAAATGATTCCCGCAAAAAATTACTATCCAGACTGACTGATTCCAGGCCTAATAATAGACATGGAATAAGTACTCGATTCTAATTCGCTGAGACCAGTGCAGTTTAAGTGTAACACCAGTGCAAATTACACATAATTCTGGATTATGATTGACTGAAAGACAATACAAAATTTTCTAAACCAATAATATCATGTAAAATGATGACGACAATTTTGTACGGAAACGGAAAAAAATTTCCCCAATAAGTAAAAAAATGGCTCCAAGAAAGATCTTCCGGCACTTCCTCCGTGCAAAGTTCTCGTGTTTATATTATAAATGAGTGATCAGGGATACGCTTTCAATAGAGTTCAATTGGCATGAATTTGCACGGTTCAGTTATTCAAAATCGCCAAAACGGCTTGTGCAATTTCAGCAGTTTCAAAATCTCACTCGTGCGAATTAACTCCTAATTGAACTCGAAACAGTATGATTACCTATACCAATTTCACCCCTCTAGTATCGTTGACTCACGGCGAGCCATATTTTTGCTTGCGCACTAAAACACTTGCAACTACCCTCTCAATGAAATCCCACACATGTACACACTGCGGACCTATTTTTTATTAGTGTTGGCCATTATTCTTCTTATTACTTGGGTTGTTTTCCTACATTAGTTTGGTTTCCTTGCAAACCTTATTTGGGTATGTGTTCTCTTAGCTAAATCCCCTTGTGTAGGAGAAGTTACCTCCTAGTTCCCTTAGGCAAATCCTGTATTCATGGCCAACATATACACTCCCTAGCTTATTTGGTTTGGAGTTATTCCTACTGTTTCCTCAAATCTGTTACAAATTGGCAACCATTTGTTCACTAAATTCAGTTGATTTATTCTGAGCCATACCCAAGTTCTCAAGTTACCCACTGGTTTAGCTCAGATGCTATACCCTCAATAACCCCTGTGTTACTCATTCCCAAAGCCGAAGTCTTGTCGGTTGTAATAAAGAATCACCAAGTGCACAAAAAAGCACTGGGGGAGATTACGTGGCATCCAAGAAGGGAGACATATGAGGCGAATTTTGTGACCATGGAGACACCGACTCAGGTCCAAACAATTAAGACATATGTTGATGGTTCGAAGATCTATCATTTGATACAGGGTCGTCCCATCCAGACCAAGTTGGCCAAAAAACACCTCTGACTGGCCGGTGTCCCCAAGGGTTCGTGCGGTTTTTGAGGATGAGGATGGTGGTGAATGGGTCGAGAGACCACCATCTCTCTTTGTCTACAGCAACTATGAAGCAGTCACTGATGAAGAGGGTGTACAAACTCCCATAATGTTGTGTTTGGAGGATGACAAGAGTGACCACTCTAAGACGTTTTACAGGGAAGATTGCATTGCAGTCATGTTTGACCATCTGAACCATCTCACTTTGGATGAAGGAGATGACAGTCGTCTCATTATTGTCTTCCGCAATTTTGAAGGGTCTGACGGCATGTTTCTCCTTCAATACCTCTACCCATCAAGAGATAAAACACCAAATCAGTGTGGGTACCAAGACACTGTAACTCACATTGGGCCTGCTTAAGTTCATTAACTCCTTGTGTTTCTTCCCTTTCAGCTGGCCAGCTTTCCTGCAGCTTTGGACTCACCAAATTGCACAAAGGCTTATTCCCTCACCTCTTCAACACTTTCGACAATCAGGACTACGAGGGGTCAACGCCACCTGCATACATGTACAATCCTGAAGGAATGAGACCCAAAAAAGAGCTGAACAAGTTGCCAACAACTATGTCTTCAACCTGACAAGGGAGATGGAAGCCTACTGTATGTCAGATGTGGATTGTTAAACACCTATTGACGGAACTTCCACTACAAGTTCAAACAACAGCTGACTTCAACCTGATGGAGAAATGTATGACAATAGCCTACAGGTACAGATTTCATAAATTTCATTATTTATCAACAGTTTAGTGTGAAATTTGTTTAAGGGTCATTTATTTGGAGAATATGTCAGTGTTATCGCAGATCACTGGCTGCTAGCAATGTCTCCTTGTTTTGTTTATATCAAGATAATACAAAGACTTTTAAGTGAGTTTTTTGTTCAATTGTTTATATCATGAATTATCCTGGATCTAAACTTTTCAAAGCAACTGCAGTGTAATAATACCAGTTATGCTACCACCCAACAAGCAATTTATTCTTTAAATTCTCTGGAGAGCAATAACTAGTTCACTGCATGTGAAGATGCAGAGGAGATTATTTGTGAAAACAAAGACTGCACCTCACACTTTTGATTCTGATGAGCATTATGTGCAGATGCTTGCCAGATATGGTCATGGATTGCAATTAATGTTCGAGTGTGCTAGCTGCAATTCATACTTGTTTGTTGAATGGAGTGCATGGCAGATTGCATAATGAGACAGACAGGTATCTCTTGTTTTATCAATTTTTGATTTATAATAATTTATAATTCAATTAAATTCTTTTTATTTTTAGTACTTATGTGTATGCCCTATGGTACCTGTGATTATTGCTGATTCAGTAAATTTCCACTGGATGATGACAAACTGGAAACTCGTACAGAACAGAACTGCCAGCCTGGGGAAAGTGGAATGCAACTTTGCACAACATTTACTGACATTGAGTTAAAGCCTGTGGCACAGTTACATCATCTAAGCATGTCAAGGACTTCGTCTTCTTCAGGTCTTTTTGTAGAGGTTATAGCTGATGGCGAAATCCAAGTAGAAAATAACTGTTGTTTTTTTTCTCCACAAGAATTGTGTCAATCACAAGATTAAGGATGCAACTAGGCTTGTGCAAATCTATACTCCTCTGAAGAGAGGTTCTCCAATCAAGGCAGGGCGCATTCACCTTCGAGTCCCATAACTTCTTTTCTTTCTTAGCAAACTGAACAAATTTTCATGTTTTTAAAATGAGTTTTTTGGTCAAATACTAAGGCTATTTTAGGTAGCGAATAAAATGATCTTTGAAGGATATCTTTGGCAATAGTAAGCCACTTCTTGTTACAAGTGGAGACACATTTTTCTTATAGGAATTCCTGAAGTATTTGTGTCTTCTGGTTGCTCTCTAACTTACCTGGAGCCTCTTCCATTTCCCATCCGGCCCTGTAAAGCCTCTTCCACTGCTTTGTAGCCGAGGCTGGCGATAAACTTGTCCAAATATGTTTTGTCTTCTTTCTTTTGCTGATTAGCAAGGGACAGAAATTCTAGCCTACTATTAATTCCTTTTTGCACTGCCGCTTGGGAAACTTCATAAATTGTTAGCTGGGGCTGCCGTCCCTGTTTTCTCTTTTTCCCGCATTTTTCATTTCCTCCTATTTCTGCGATGCATGCTTGCCTGGCCTCTTGTGTTTGGGATGCATTTTTTAGGTCAGTGTGACATTCTGATTCCAGGTAGTCTTTGTCATCTTTTGTAGTATACTTCCAAGCCGAGAAGTAGTTAGCATGACTGCTAGAGAAATTTAATTTCAGGCCATGTTTTTTGTCCGCACAATTACGCACTGTCAGCCATCTCCGATTTCGATCAAGTTTAACAGCCATGTGATAGTGAATTTCACCATTCTGATGATGTTCCTGACTGCACACCCATTGTAAACTTTAGTTTTGCTTGTAGGATCAGCATTTTGGAAAGAATCAAGCACTACCACAGCAGATGATTCATTTGATGCGATAATTTCAATGTTCGCCTTACTGTAAGTAATCAGGTAAACACTCCTCACTCTTCTACCATTCAAACCCGGCCAGCATGCTGCACTTTCCATTTCAAAAGATGACTTCTGCTGAATAATTAAACTCTCAGTAACAAATAACTACGCTAGGTGGCAAATAACTATCCCATTTATCGTAACAGTCCAGGGCTCAAAATAATTTTTGAATGGTGGCCGGTCATGTTGACCGGCCAAACCAATTTTAGCTCGGTCATGTCTCGTTTTTGACCGGTCAAAATATTGAAAATGCTTATTTTGAAGAATTTCCCTATTAAGCCAAAAATATTGCCTCATATGCACAAAAATGTGTTGTTAAAGAGGATAAAAGTTTTAATCGCTAAAAGTATCACTTAAATATGTTTGATTTTCATTTCCACAGACTGCATTAATTCTACTCGACATGAAACTTGCCTGGGTTAACAACAATAAAAACTCGCTATTTTATTGGAAATGCTCATTTTATCGTAGTTACCCTGCACATAATTGTATATTAACTTACCACTTACGCTGAATGCGATTTTGGTTGTAAACACTTTGAGTTTCTACCAAACACTAATAGGGCTGCATAGGCTCATGCTACAAGCGAAAGATCGCTGCCTTCCGCCGCTCAACATGGTCGGTCAGCATGTAGGAAATAAACTGAAGATTAAATCTGTAACTGCGACATTGATTGATGCGATGTTCATTGTTGTCTAGTCTGTTTAGCGTATTTACAGACTTTGATGTTTGCAGTGTTATTTTAGCAAGCTGCTAAGACGCCACAGCATTCACGAAGCCGACGATCATAACCGTCTCATCTGTATTCTCCTATTTTGTAACTAGAAGCCGCTGAGATATTTTATTATTTCACTGTTTATATTTTCCAAAAATAAAGGAAAATTTTTTTCTAGTGAATTATTTGGAAACGGCGTACTTGACCGGTCAAAATGACCGCCAAACCCAAATTTTGTCCGGACAAATAGTCATCTTGGCCGGACATTGTCCGGTGACCGGCCGTTATTTTGAGCCCTGCAGTCCATATGAACGGTTACACAAACGTTATAACGACCCAAAATACAACTTCTTACTTATAAACTCAATGCTGCTGTCGGTTATTTATGCGTCACTATCACCATGATTAGCTGTAAAAAGACAATTGTAGTTGATTTAAGTCCTCCTTTGTTAGGTAAGGCAGCTTGACTCCCCAAAGGTAGCATCATGGCACTGGTTGGGGGTACACGGTCCCCGTCTTCCACTTGGTGGTTTTTAGGGGTTTACGTGTCAGACTGTGGTGCATATAGACTTTTATTTTATAAAATAATTGCTATTTTATACACGTAAAATGTTTTAAATGAGTGACATCCAACTTTTATTGTGCTCAAGTAGCCAATGGGCACTTGTATCAGTCATGCACCCATATAGGTGTACTGAAGGCAAAATCGGGCTTTTGAGGGCACCCCAAAGAAATAGGCTTAACTTTGCGAATTTTCATTGAATTTCAATCAAATTTTCAGGAAAAATAGAGTATTTAATGAGAAACAACTTTTCTTTTTTCAGTTTTCAATGCTATGTAAAGAGCAGATGTTACTGTGATTATTCTGGTATTCAGTGAATTTCCACTGGATGATGACAAACTGGAAACTCAAACAGAACTGCCAGCCTGGGGACAGTGGAACGCAATTTTGCACAACATTTACTGGGATCAAGTTGAAGCCTACGGCACTTACGTCATCTAGGCGTGTCAAGAATTTCATGTCTTCTTCAGGTCTTTTAGTAGAGGTTATAGCTGATGGTGAAATCCAAGTAGAAAATGAATGTGTTTTTCTGCACAAGAATTGTGTCAATCACAAATAAAGGATGCTACTAGGCTCATGCAAATCTACACTTCTCTGAAGAGAGGTTCTACAATCAAGGCAGGGTGCATTCACCTCCAAATCTCATAATTTTGTTTCCTTCTTAGCAAACTGAACAAATTTTCACCTTTTAAAAAGGACTTTTTAGGTCAAATACTAAGGCTATTTAAGCCTTATGCAAATGTAATGATCTAGATACTGTTTTAATTAATTGATAAATATTCAGCATGATTCAGACCTTAGCTAAGTGTGCACGTATTTCCAGTATATGCATAATTAAAAATGTTGACGAGGGTGATGCCAGGGTTGAAAATTTCCCAAAGGAAACAGAAAAAATGATTGTCATCATTTTATACTGTGGCCTTGAAAATGTTACCGCATTTGCCCCTGAACAGGAGCACATAGACGCTGTACCATAGGTTGAGGCCACAATTTATAATGCCTTGAGACCGATTAAGGTGTTGCTGTTGATGCGAGTTTTGGCCAGAACATTCACTGATCAATAAGGAACAAAAGGGTGTCAGCAAATTCTTTTATTGTAAATACTTTTATCATGGGGACCTTAAACACCACATGTTACACAATTTTTTTGATAGTGGTATTTGATAGATCTATAAAAAGATAACCAATAGAAATAAAAGAAAATGCTGACACCCTTTAAAAGATTGATTCTTTGTAATTAACACTGCAGAGTTATTTTCCATTAATGATCGCACCTGATTAATTCGCCAGAATCTCAGTCAGTCATTTTGGAGTTAATGGCTTCTGCCGCCTTAGGAAAGCAATCGGCAAAACAGAATATAATATTATTAAATTCTACATTTCATAACCATTTTATCCATGTACAGTTTGGAGGGGTTCCCTTGAAAACAGCACTTGAACAAATTTTTATCTGGAGGACACCTGCAATAGCTTGGAGTAACCTTAACATAATTATGTTTATACAGAAAAAATGTATAATTTTACTTTGCCACTTGCACATTATCTTCTTTTAAAAAAATTAATGTATATATACCATTTTTACGAAGCCCCATGTAAGAAGAATGGATTGAGTAAAACTCAAATATATAACTACAACTTGGATTTTCCAAGTCAATAAAAGAAAATGTACAGCCGCCAGCCATAAAGTACTCAAACACAGTAGGGCGAGAGAGCAAAACCCTTCCCTCATATCTCTTCAACTATTGAGAAAAAAACTTAAATGATACTCCCTAATGTGAGCTGGTTTGCTCCATGCTGATATCGTAGTTAAAATAGTGCAAGTCACTGTGCTTAAATGTGAACTCCTTGTATTCAGATATATTTGAACTGTATCAGTATACAGTTATAGAATAATTACAAACGCTTAGCAACGCTTTTAGTATCTCACAATAACTTGATGAGATTTAGCTAGAGAGTTTCAAATATGTCATTTAGTGGAGCGAGGCTCATGATTAGTCCTGTCTAACATAACTGTTTGTAAGGGAAAAGTAATGATATTTTCTTTACCATTTGCACATGATTAAGCACTTTTCCTTGTTTTAAAATTAATGTATATATACTATTTTCACAAGCTTTTCACATGCACATTTCTTTTTATTTTATTTGTATTGCAACTGAAGAGCCCCACATTTAAGTTACTGTATTGTATTGTAAGGCAGCAAGCATGGCATTGTGGGCAATAAATCTATGGAGGTAGAGAGAGAGTTTTTGTAGTCTGTTTGACTCGGCCGATGGACAGATGTCAAGATATGAGAGAGCTGGGCAACCACCACCCCCAGTTCTTAGCACTGACCAGGACTGCTGTTCTTCACACCACTCTACCAGGTAAAAGCAATAACTTGATTGGTTTTACAGCAATATAAAGATATAAACGTTTTATTTGTGGTATGCAGATGTTTATTTTGACAATCTTATGTATGCTATGATATCAGATGAGGAAGAATTAGAGAAGCCCATTTTTGTAACCAAACCCCATCATACGTCTTCAGGTGGCTCAGATGATCACCTGTCCATGCAGTGATGAGAAAGCAAATGAAAGCAGGACATCATTGGGAACAGCTGTAGACACCAACTTGACATCATCAGATTTGCAAAATGAAATGCTCCTAAGTTGTCCTATATGCTGTTCATTTTATCTAGTCCAAGAAATCGAGGAACATGCTGACCACTGTTCCATGTGGCTATCAGATGATGCCAGAACAGTCATGTGACATTCCTGGTGTTGCAACTACATCCAGTAATGCTGAGAATGCAACAACACATGAGTTAAGGTTACTGTAGACCTTCACGGGTGTCTTCCAAAGAGTCATTCACATGCAAGTCGCTTATGTTATAACCATGGAAAAGTATATATCATTGTAAAGCTAATAAAATGTAGAATCAGAAGAAATATATCTTTTCAAGATTTGATTTAATGGCAAGAACGTGCAAGCCTTCAAATGCAAAATTTGCAATGTTTGGTAAACTAAATTACCTGCCTTCCTGCCCATCCGCACAACCAAACACACTACACAATGTCAATCAGTAGGTGATAGACCACGAAAGTGTGTGATTGGTTGTCGAGAAAATCTATTTTGAAGTTGGCAATCTTATTCACATGAGAGCACATAAAAGGAGAAATATCTGGGATATCAAAGAAGCCTCACTTTGCCCCATTGATAACCAAGGTTTTTGGCCATATTTCATAATCCATTAAATCTACATACCCTATTAATTCGCTTGAAGGACGAAAATCCACACAAAAATGTAGCCTCCCAAAGTTTTGAAAGCTTATCACACCTCATCAAAGCGGCTGTCAATGGGGTCATGTCGCCAACCAATGAAACACAAGCTTAGGACCCCATGAATGACTCGCAACAAAAATAGCCCATTGAATTTGCAGGAATACTGCAATATTATGCGTAGAGTTAAATCAAAGAGAAAAGCTTCTGGGAAAAAAAAAAAGTAAAGAGAAAAGGCGCTAACCAGCGAAAAGAAGAAAAAGTTGTGGACACCTCCAAAGAACCAAACATCCATATTTAGTCCACTGCCCAGCATGGCACATGGTCGCTGCAACGAATTCACTCAGCAAAGCTTTATTTTCAAGTTCTGTTTTGATTGTAATCAAATTCCAGCTGAACAGAATCAGCTGAAAAGCTATATCTCCAGAACCAGATGATCGTGTACTTATAAGAGATGTCAAGAACGCTATTCAAAGTGATTTGCTGCCCGCCCAGGTATGAGGATCCTGAGCTCCGAATATTTCTCTTCCTGGCCACAGCAATTGATCCAAGGTTTCGCTCTCTACCGTTTGTCAGTGGTGAAGAGCGAACTTGTGTGTTTGCTGAACTAGAAGTGAATGTTGAAAAGTTAGAAAAGCTGTTGACACCCATCTACTTCAGGTATTTATACCATAAATTCTATCCTTCCAATATCCTTGTAGTGAAGTATATATTTTATTATTATTTATTCAAGCACCTCTCAAATCATCAAATAAATAATTATGAAAGGAAGATTTTTTTAATTCATACAATCATTTATAGGTCAAGGATGAACCAGTTGTCATTTGTTTGATGAGAGAAGCGAGACAAAACTCCTGTAGTAACTGAAAGCCTTCCTCAGCTGTCTAGCCTGTCTGTATTGCCTAGCTTACCACAGTTTCCTGAATCAGCTGAGTTTTGTCTTCAAGACAAACCAGAGGAGTTAAAAGCCCCTGACTCCTCTCCACACAAGAAGACTTCCAATTCAGAGCTTTTTGGTGATGTATTTATTATTACCACTGTAATACCAGGGTCATGGTGCTCACTCCAGCAATAAATTGAAGAAGAGCTGTGTAGCTCAAAGCTGAGCCATGTATTGCTCCAGAAAGTAACCCATTAGATTGGTGGAAGTCTAATGAGCTTAAGTACCACCACTTCAGTGCCAAGTGAAAGAATTTTCTCAACTGCTGGGGACATTGTCAAAGCTCAGAGGGCATGCCTTAGCCCTGAGAATGTAAACATTTTGATTTTCCTTAAGAAAAACTTACAGTTTTGTGGACAGCTTTAGCAAGTCTGTGTCAAGTAGACATATTTCTCATTTTCCAACCATAGTTTCAATCATTCTATTCATCTATTGACAATTTGACATTTAATTGAGAACAAGTGAAATGAGGTTATTAGTTGAAGTTTGAATTTTCCTTCATTTGAACAGCTTTAGGAAAGTCTGTCAGGTTGACTCTTCTCATTTTCCAGTTTTGGTTCCAGTTATATTCTTGTGTTATTTTTTACCATTTGTTAATTGTTTATTTGTTATCAATGGAAATTAAAGATTCCAACACAGTTTAGTAAGATTACATCACTTGTCAGTTGTATGTAATGATGTATGTTATTGTGTATTGTATTGTGCCACTTGTATCGAGATACGTATCGTATCCTAAGAAAATGTTTCATTGCAGCCCTAATGCCTAATCTAAACCACAATTACCCTCTAACACAAAAAGCATATCACCTTTATGTACAAACACATGTTCACTTCAAACACCAATCATGTCATTATTACTGACTACATGTATCCGGTCATCCTTAACAGAAATCTACAATGTTAAGCAACAACAGCAAGAATAGCAATTGCTTTAATCTTATTTCTCAGTTGTCAAATGCAACTACAGATGAGCAACTGAGAGCTGCACTTGCATGTGACAATGTGCTCGATGTTTTGGAATCAATAGGCTATTCAGGCATTCCACAAAAGGAGACTTTCATGGGAATACAACCCATTATCCAGTAGCAACATGTCAAAGCAGATACTCTTCTAATTTGGATTCTTATAGTAATACTTTATATATTTGCAGTGTTATTTGCCTCACACTGCCCAAAAAGTGTTTATTTGTATTATTTGTATGTGACTATTGTAATAAATAGTTTTGCCCAAGCTCCTTCCTTTATTCCACACACAAGGGAATTCAGGTACATTATACTTATTGCCTTTCCTTTCTTACAGGTCAATTTGTATCAAAGATCAGTTATCCAAATATCTTCCCCAGCCTGTGCAAATTGAAACTGGATCAGATGAATGTGGTATTTTTAGTCATTTGAGAAGAAATAGAAATCTGGAAATCTGTTTTTGCATATGGGACTTGTTTTACTATTACTGCAGATGAATTTCTAGACCAGATGGTAGTAAACTTCATGAGTCGCAGATTCACAGAGATGCAGAGATGGACTTTCAAGTTCTTCAGTGATGTTATGGCACCCACTGATGCTGGAGATAACTTTGATACCAATTTTATACAGATAGTATCAAAGCAAAAAAAAAAAATGGGGGTTAATGGAGGTAGGAGGGGGGATCAAAAGCCCCCTTCCCTTCCCATCTCAACCTCAACATTCCCTTCTATGACACATTGAGTTTCTTGTCATGTGCATGTATTGCCGAGTAGCCACCTTTTACAGGCATTGAAGGTGTCAGTGTGTCAGTGACTGGATTGCCTCAAATTCCACCTATAGGGTTTCCTAAGAAGTTCACGGTCGAATCTGGTTATGGTTATCTCCAGGGTTGTTGTTGACCGACAGGATCAACCTGTGATATCACTATGAAGCTACCTGCTCATATTGAAAATCAGAAAGCAATGGAAGATATGATTGCTTCAGCTGTAAAAGATTCTTATGGACTTGGCTTGATCTAGATGCATTCATTGTCAAAGATTGATTCAGTATGGTCACTGACGTCACTATTAAGTGTTCAGTTACAGTTAGGTCACAGAAGTATTGTTACAGAACAATACAGTGACAACAAAATCTTCAGAAAAGGAACCTGTTGGCAATAATTGGTTTTTAATACTGTTTTTTAGTGTTTTAGTTTTGTTTGTTTTAGTGTTTTATCTTTCCTCAGTATTACCATAAGGTACATTTTTTAGTTAGCCTATTTATAACAGTTTGTTGTTGTATTATGGAAAATACAAGCATTTTAGTTCATATTTACAATTGATATTAATCTCAACACCATTTCTGTAGATGCTTTTTTTGCAATAAACTTTTAAGTTAGTTACACAAGCTTCAAAAGAGACATTATGGGAGAGTAACTGAACTTGTTTAATACTGATTGTTTCACCTGTTTAGGCCTTGTAGTTGATGAATTGATGAATTTTCCTTATAGAAATCCATAAAGCCTTCATTTGATATTTTACAGAGAGATTTCAACTGTTGAAAGAGATTAAAAGCCTCTTCAATTGGCGATTCACAACATAATGAAAATACCCTTGGTAAATGTTGGCTTCGTTGTCATATTTTTCCACATTCCAGTAATGCTCCACTTTATCGATATTCTGCTTTGCACAACCCATTTACAGTCAACAGCATTTTTTCCCTGTCTGGTAAGTAGAACAATACATCAGGCACTCCTGGTGCAGTGCCATGTTCTGAGCACCTAATATAACGTGTATTCCAGTGCTGCTTTATTTTGTCAACTACGTTTTGGAGGACTGCCTCAAAACAAAACCATAATACTTCCATTTGCATTACATTATCAATGTCCAGTAGTCCAGCACTTACCATGTCCTTAAAAATGTCTATCCACCAACCTGCTCTACCTTGCCCAAGATAACCAAGCCTCAATTCGCTTGTCTGCCGGTGATGACCCATACTTATGTGCTTTCTCTAGGGCTTCAGTGATACACCAGTGCACCGGTGAACCACGATATTTTTTTGTCACAATACGAATATCGATATTTGAATGTGATATGTGATATACAGCAAAAACATGCGGCTCGTTCATCAAAATGCCTTCCTCTGTTGAGTTAAAACCAGCACCATCTTCATTTAAATCATTAAATCAATGGATATTAAAGATTCCAACACAGTTGAGTAAGATTACGTCACTTGTCACTTGTCATCGTTGCAGCCCTAGCTTTCTTACCAGCAAATTTATCTTCTCCATCCTGGCAACAATAGCATTACATCCCAGCTATTGCACCATTTTCCGTTCCACAATCAGTTCTTAGCAGAAGTGGACACCCTCCATTGCCTTCAACACATTCTATACAAAATTTAGCTGCATTTTCTGGCTTATTATTTGATCTTGTCAGCTCTAACCAGATAATTTTACGGCTGAATCCACTGATAGCCCCATGGATGGAAAAGCCACAGGGCTTCAATTTATCATAACCTAAGGAATTAAACATTGTACAAATTTAAAAATAATACACAGCACTGCTATGTATTTTTCCGGCTTGGTCTGTATGGAGGTTGTTATGCTACTTAGACATTCAAAAACAGATGGGAGCCAGTTCTTCAAAGCCTTTTTTAAAATGGAAACTGTACAGAAAAACTAAGTGGCACACATGAGATGTATCAATCACCAACTCTCTCAAGGAGCCACCCTCAGGGTACCCAAGGTAATGGAGGGACATTAGTCGAGACTGTTAGATGTTTGTTCGCATTTTTTGGACAAATCACCAACGGACCAGGGCTGGGGGTGGGGAAACTGCAAATTCATGCATAATATATAGACTTGTAGCACAATCATGGTGCCCATTTGTGTAACATAGGGCATTTTTATGAAAATGCGGCAAGTGCGCGAAAATATTATTATTTGCTACATATAAGCTAGTTAACATCATAAAAGCAATTTTAGTGAGTTTTGTGATGTTTATAAGGTTTCTAAAGCGAATTTATTAAATACCCACAATCCTTTGTGGGCGTGGCATTTGACTCTCTCACATGATTTTACTGGCTATAATGACTAAAATACAATATATAAATATATTTGAACACTATCTAGAGTTACAAAGAAGCAATAATTTCTTCATTGACATCCATAGGGACTTTGTAAATGTTGTTTCTCTTTCTCTTTAGTTCTCCACACACATGTCGCACAGTGCCGGCAAGAACAAATGCACTTTTTTTTTCGTCAAGTTTGTACGTCATGTCAATAATGTTGTCCCTGATGAAAAAGTTGCCTCTTAACCCAACTGATCCTCTGGGAAAAGTACAGCCATAGTCATCTGTGGTTGCCTCCTCCAGTTCTTCCAATCCATTGCTTGTGACTTTTAATAGGTAGTATTCAAAGTCAGGATCATCTGCTGCTGCAATGGCAACTACACTACCTTTAGCAGCCAAATCTGCAATTCTGACTGCAGTGTCACCAAGGGTTGCTTCAGTCTCCTCAGCTGCTTGCCTGGTTGTAGCAATAGATGACTCCCTTTCTAGTCTGACCTCCTTCCAGTCGTCCATCCACTCCTTGTTGCTGCAATTCCCCTCATCACCACTGATGCAGTCAATGCAGTAACAAGTGCGGTTCCGAACAAATACCCTTCCCTGCTCTGCAGTTGTCTTGACACAGTGAAGCTTTCGGATGCCTTTGAGTGTTTTAAAACTTCTGTCTGGTCTTCGTCTCACCACAGCGTCCTCACCTTCTGTAGGCACATAAAAGAAGACCCTCCGAGCAAGTCCCACGGCTTTGGTTCGTGAAGCAAATGAAGATGCTGATGGAGTGGAAAAGTTCTCCGTAAGGAAATCGGTCATGTCCTTGGCATTCCTGATCACTGCTGTTTTTCTCAGCACTGCCTGACTCACCTTCTGTTTGATATTAGCTCCAGCAGCATCTTGCTCACCTTTGGCATGCGAGGTCTCAAAGTAACTTCTCTGAATTTGGAACCCATAGTCGAAAAGACAGCACGAAAGATCTCCAATACAATGCCGTGACTTGTACTGGGCAGCACACCCATCTGTGAACTCGTGTAGTTTGTTGACCTTGATTTGCAGCTGCTCTTCCAAGTAACCCTTCACCAGTTCCTGCGCCTTGTGCACTGAGTGGAAGTCTTGGACTTCATCATCAGAGATCACAAACAGGTGCTCCTTTATTATCTGTGGATCCTCTTCTGTGCTTGTCTTTCCATCTACAAATTCCACTGCATGACGATACAGGATGGTGATGTGAAGGGAGACTTTAGCCACATCAAAGTACTCCGACTGAAGCTCGTCCTGTTGCCTGCAGCTGTATCCTTCCGAATAGTCGTGAACACAAACTACCTCATTGAGTGGAAGGTGTTCAATTAGGTTGTCCATTTGCTCTCTCTGCCACTTTGCCATAAATGAATGGTACGGATATTCTTTCAGGAGGTCTGCAAAATATTGAAGCAATTCACTTGGTGGTGTTTGCTTTGTGATCAGAGCAATTTTTTTCTTTTCTTGCCCATTTGCCAAAAACTTTCCAGTTCCCACATAGGCATAGTGTTTCCAAATCACTTGTTCCTCTGTGTCTTCGGAGAGCTCTTCTGTTAGCAGTACAAACTTGTCCACACCACACTGGTCACAATCCCTATTAAGGCATTTCAGTTTGTGATAGGGCTGGTCATTTTGTTTTTCACACAAAGTAAGATCAGCTGCTTCAGTTAAAGTAGAGGGAATTGACACATCATTTCTTCCACTTTTTCTACATGCATTTTTCCAGAATTTCAAGCAGTCCTTAAAAACAATTTGTGTTTCAACATGCTTTCTACAAAGACATGACCTTCGGTCCTTTTCTTTTGCAGCACGGATGAAAAAGGGCTTCAAGGATTCAAACTTCCGCTGCTTTATTTTCACATCAGGGTGAATAGCCTGGAATTCCAAAAACGCTTCTGTTTGTGTTTTTTCGAGGACGTGCTTGGCATGCTCAATGTATTCTTTTTTTCCGGTTCTTTTTCTCAGAACATCTTTTTTATCTCCTGTCGGTCTGCTGGCTTCATACGTCCAGTAATTGAAGACAAGCTGTTTATCTTCCTGGCTAATTGCATCGCCTCTTGTTTTCCGCTCAAGATAAAGCCAACTCTTTTTTTCCCCCGATAATATCTTTTGCCTCTCTTTGACGGCCTTTCTCACGCTCTTACGCCCCACATTTACCAGGGTAGAAAGCGTCTTTTTTGCCCTTGATTTACCAACATTTTGGCCTAAGGCAAGATGTTTCAATGCAGAATATGCAGCTTGCTTGTCCTTTGAGCGGCTTTTTTTAACATGGTCTGCTCCTTCCGCAATATCCGCTGCGAGAGCTCGAAGTGCCGCAGTTTCTTTCATTTCTTCGGGCGATTTTATTACGCCTTTCTTCTGAAGGATTTTTCTTGTCCGTGGACTAGATGAAATAGCTTCAAGAAGTTCTGCCTTTTTTTCAGGAGATTTTGGCAGAGCTTCAAATGTTTTCTTCAGTGCCCGTGTCTTGGCCATCCTGTTTTGGAATGTGGGCGTCGAAGGATTGGCAGTATCATCATCCGAACTTTGGCGAATTTCTTCCCTTCGTTTCTCTCGTAATCGTCTCACCCTTTCTCGAGTTTGCTGCCGAATTTTTTCTCTTCTTTCCTCATCTACAGCTTTCTTTTCCTTTTTTTTCTTTTTAGCCGCTAGTTGGTTTTGTTTTAACTGTTGAGACCGCCGTGTCACGCCAACGGCTTTCGTCTTCCCGGTTTTACGCTTGTACTCTTTGACGTCCGCAATTTTGCACTCACGATTTCGTTCGTAATATTTTCTGTCAGCTTCTTTCTTTTTCTCTATCTTTTTTTCTCTCCACTTCTTCATCTTTTCAGCACTCGAAGAGCTTTCCTTTTTGCTATTCATCTTTGAAGAACGCTTTTGTTTCCGCTCTGTTCTTGTGAAATCGCGTGGGTCGTAAGAATTGAAGTGGGCGATCCAGCACGTGTTTTCATGTTTCAGACGCGATCCAGCACGTGTTTTCATGTTTCAGACGCGATCCAGCACGTGTTTCAGACCCTGAATTGTCCACAGAACACCCCGCATATACAGAGGAGAGGTCACAAAGGATCCCTTCGATGTTTATTTCTCATTAGCCGTTTGAGAGCTTCGTTTTGTGCAGTTTTCTGTGCAGAGCGGGTTTGAAATTTGATCGTTACACTTAGATAAATACAAGGCGAGAGTGAATATAGGTTTCCGATTTAGTTTATTTCAAATATCTTTGGTTGTATTGTACATAAGGCTGTGAAACTTTGCGGATTTGTATTTGAATACGTGAACTGTGTTGTGGAGATGTCTCAGCGGCCAAGGTGACCTGGAAGCTGTGATACGCGCGGTTAACTGGGTGAGTAGTATTTCATTTTCGTTGATTCTTATTGACAACAACATCGTTTCCGAATTGGAAAATCATTAATTTCGTCCTTGCTATTGCTTATTTTGAAGAAATTTCTTTACAAGAGGATAAATAAGTCTATGAACCTCACTCACACTAATCAACTTTATTTCTAGGTCCGCGTTCAAGTTGCTAGACCCGCACTTGTATGATACGAAGCTCTGTGGGATCTCCAGCGTTACACAAGCACACAACAGCAACTAGAATTCAAGTTTTTATTCCTGTTGTTTTAAAAACGGACATTGAATGCTGTCACTTTGCACACAGTGTACTTCAGCCCTACTCAATAAATAGATATAATGGAAGTCTCAAATTGTTATTGTTTTGAACACAAAATTTAACTTTATTTCTGTACTTTATGCAAATGAGATGTTACGCGTTACACCGAAAATATGGGTATATTTACAGTCAACTTCAATATTTTTCCACTCTTAAATTATTTCAAATGACAATATAGTGATGTTTTATTGAACTACAATCATTGTAGCACAAAAAGGTCAAGTTTGGAAACAATCCGTCATTTGCTGACCAAGATATTGATATATTTATTTGAACAGCCCCAAATGGGCACCATGATTGTGCTACAAGTCATAAAGGATGGTGACATATAACTTGGGATATTTGTACCGGTCTTTACACCAAATATAGCATAATGCCACAGCATTATCTACACAGACAAAAAGTATTGCATTGCGAATCCTTAGTGGGCATAATTTCACACATGATTAGCGCACATGAATTAAAAAATGGCAGCTTTTTCTTTATGGCTGGACCTCACCCATAAAGGTAAATCATCATTTTCTCGAAAAAGAGTATGGTGACCTATCATTTTTTCCTGTTGTTTTGAATTGAGTAATAAATTTCTCTATGTAAAATAAATATGGACCAATTCTCAGTGTAGAACAAGAAACAATCATCAGAAGCGTGAATTTAGCAAGCAATCATTGTTGCTGTTGCTCCTAAATGAACACAGGGACCCTCATTTTTATTTCAAAATTTCAGTTCCTACATGTATAATATAAACAAACAAAAATCTCAGTGCAGGTTCTATTTCAGTGGAATAACCTTAATTACCATCCACGTGCCAGCAGAAGTTTGGACCGTAACTCACATATCGCCTTCTCAAGAGTCTCGTCCTCTCTGCTGAACTCCCACTCGGTCAACTGCTTGTAAAACTGTTGCAACCAAATGGCGAGGCACATGAATTTGAAGTACCAGTCTCAAGGAGTATCACAGTGCTCTGTATCATTGTGACTCACCAGAACCACAGGTTTCATTTCTTATTATATCTTGTAACTGACCAAGATTTTCACTGTTTCCTCTTCTTTTCAAGCCATAATCTCTTAACCTGTGTTTCAAAGTACTCAAACTCATTCTAATGCTATGGCAGTCAGCTAAGAATTGTCAGATAACTTCCTTTTCATTCCCAAGGTTAAAGTAGTCTTGTATTATCTCCCATTCATCCTCCATCTTGTTGGTTGTAGCAGACTAGGTCCCATGGCTTGCACCAGTTCCTTACGAGTATTTTTGCCCATGCACAACTTTTCCATTTTCATTTGCAGCAATCAACTGATTCAAATTGTAGTTACATTTTACAGTGTTTTGTTTACCATGGCAAAAAATTGCAGTGACAGTCCATTTCTAATTTGCAGCATTTCTTTTTTATATTCAGAGCAAACTATTTAAACTTACAGCAATCAGTTTAAGTTTCTAGCAAGGTTTATAACGAATTAAAGTGCAAACGAACCTCTAAATTTGCAATAATAAGTTTCAATTCCCAGTTCCATTTTTTATGTGCAGTAATATTTTTTTTTTAATTTGCAGTAATGTTTTCAATTTACAGTTCTATATTTTAATTTGTTGCAAAATAATTTTAATTTGCACGAGTGACCCTTCTGGGCCACCGTACAGTACTGCACTTCTTTGACATTCACTGCAACCTGCTCAATGCCAATTATAGCGAAATTCGAACGCAATTACTAATATGTGATAGTGATTACTACTAGTAGTAGAACTAAGACAGGTCAAACGCACTTTACCAGTCATTGATGATCAATAGTACCTGCATAATTCATACCTTCAACTCACGGGCTTGAAGAGCAGATACGAATCCATGAATTCATTCCAATGATTCCATTAAGCATGTTTCACCAGTTTAATGTTTCAGTTCAAGATGCCTGCCATGAAAAGTTTGATATGAACTGAGCTTTTTCATAACAGAAATACGATCATGAAATCCACGAGCGAGGACAGAATTGACGAACATGATGGGCGCGTTAAACAAAATGCTCACGTACGTTGTTACGAAGACGTCATATTCCGCTCATTCCAGTGTATCTTTATAACAAATGACTCGAAGATCATGTAAAACGAAACAAAAAAAATCGTTTGATACGTAACGAAGTACACGTACCTGTTTGGGTGCTAGTGAAGTCGAGAACCCCCTTCAGTCGACCTTCAGTCAAAGTAGCTCTGCTCCGCGCGCATATATCATGCCGCTGACCATAAAGATCAAGTACATTTTTACATAACTGCAGAAATTCTCGCGCGCTCATTGGCTAATTTTCATTGTCAATAAGCAGACAGACACATGAAATAAATAACGAAAAGTGATGCGTCAACGAGCGAGGGCGTCTGCCCTGTTATTGTAATACCTGCCAACTCTCACGCCTTCGATCTCACGCCTGCTCACGCCTGCGTGCCAATTTCTCACGCCTGATTGTAAAATGTGAGTTGTTGCCTTCTTGCTTGACACAATTTCAAAAAATATGTTAACTAAGACCCATGTAAGGAACGAAAACCATGTGTAAAATGAATAAATGACAGTACCTTCCTCGCGATCTCTGATTTTTGAAGTAAAAAGCACTGGGAGCGAGCTCGCATTTATACGCGTCGTAACAGTGGGACTGGGAAATGCGAGTATCGGCAGGAAGTCCGGAAAGCTAAGACCTAAGACCTAGACCCGGAAAACTAAGACCCTGGGTTTTTTTCAGGGGAAACCATCAAATTTCAGCTTTCTTTACCTTTAAGTGGTAAAATGAATGAAATGAATGCACTCATACTTACAAATGACAATTGAGTTGTGTTTCACGGTATGGCTAGCCTCTTCCAGGCGTTCGCTTAGTAGTTGGGGCACGCGGAAAAAAATTAAAAAAAGCACGGCGAGAACTCCAGGCTACGGTATGGCAAACAAAATTATTTCCAGTTGCCGCCGTGTGGCGTTACACTGTGCACTAAAGTTTGCAAAAAAAATGCGAAGCAGTGCTTTGTCCACTTTGCAAAACGGTAGTTTCTGAAAAGGTACTTTGCGTTTTCGTTTTGTTGCTTCCATATTATTGGAGCGCCATTAATTTGAAGCTACTCACAAACAAATATTCTTTCATATCGTCCTGTTAACTTTCCCAAAAATCGGTCTGATGATTTCGTCGGCGGAAGCACGTGTTGCCTTGGTGCCAATGCTTTCCTCTTCATGTTTTAAGTAGTCAAGTTTTTTTCTTTTTTTGCGAACTCACTCACTCCCAAGCCGGATCATTATCAGTATCTGGGCCAAGTCCTCTATATAAAAACTTTCGCAAAATTACCAAAAAGTACCCGATTTAATTTTATATTTTAAAGTTTCCTTCACGTCTTAAATTGTGACCCCAATTTTTTATTATCGAATTGTGATCAGCATGATAAAATGCAACATTTTGCAAGTTTAAAAAAATTATGTAGTGTGGGTTCAGAGCCACCTTGAATTGTTGAAGAGGTAAGGTGGCTCTGAACCCAACAGGTTGTATTGTTGCTATGGCAACCTTTTTTGCCATAAAAAATGAAAAGAACGTGCTCACCGATGATTGGGCATTTCTTTGATACCATGATTGTAGCATCAACTGATAAAGAGTGGTTATAATAATCCATGAAAATCTAAGTATTACAAAGTGCTGTAAACTGTTGCCAGCCACCTTAAAAACTCTTAGATAGGATTGTTTTCTGCAATTATTAACGCCAAAATTCATAAACATAAATTTGTAAAAAAAAAAACGTTTCCGCTGGTTAACAGTGAGAGGTTGTCGTTCGTGGAGGTGGTGACCAAATTACAAGGAAATTTAGTGTTCATGAATGACTTAATACCATAACGTACATGATTAATGAATGGGCCAATATTAGTTTTGTTGGAAGTATCGCATTTAGAAACTTTCATATTTGGATGTAACTTTTATTCATAGTGTCAACTTTCATATTTAAACTGATTGACATTAAGTCTGTATTTTACAAACACTGATCATTAATGTACATTAAGAGAATAAACTTAAGCCGGTTTATATATGTTGTTCATTGCCGAGTCAAAGAATCCGTTTCCTCTGCCGTTACATGCTCTCACTATGCAACAAATGTATTGACTACGTCATTCAGAAGTAAATTCTTCATCTAGAACGAAACAGTGGGGAGATCATTAGCAATTTAATGCCAGCTATAATATCCGTTAAGATGCAACTTATAGAGCCAGTAATGCAATAATTGATTAATCATCGATCATTATGATGAAATTGATTACATAAACGTTTTGTTCTTTGAAAAATGAGATGTTGGCTTGTGGTACGCAGGTGTCATTTGGACCAATATGGAAGTAAACAATATTCAATATTCCAGTGGCCACGAGTAACAGTGTAGAGACAACTGTAGGAGACAGGCCAATTTAATGCCAGCTACAATATTAGCCGTTAAGATGCAATTTATAGAGCCAGTAATCACGCGCAATAATTGATATTAGTTAAGGATGTTTATAATGAAATTCATTAAATAAACGCTTGTTTCTTTGAAAATGTGTTGTTGTGGGTGACTTATCTAAAGTTGCAAGAGTTGTATGCGACTACATTGCAATGAATTTAATAGGAATAAGTAGGAATAAGATAAAATGTTAAGGAAATTTAATGTACAGAAGGTATAGGGGAGAGAAAAACCACTAAAAGTGGCTTTTACTTTGTGTAAAAGACAAGCGGACGTAAAACAATAAAAGACAAAAGAAAGAAAAAAACAAAGAAGACAATAGGAGTGCCATTCTTTTGTTACTTGTGCTGCGTCTTCTACACCAAAAAGGGACACTAGAAATAACCACATTTCTTCCAGAAACAAAACTACCTTAAGGACTTGTTAAAGTGCGCAATATCAGGAGTCTTAAAATGCACAATTTAAGGACTCTTTAAAGTGCACGAGTTAAAGAGTGCGCAATTTAAGGGCTATTGAAAGTGCGCGATTTAAGGAGTCTTAAATTGCGCAATTTAAGGGCTATTGAATTTACGCAATTTAAGGAGTCTTAAAGTGCGCAATTTAAGAAGTCTTAAAAAGTGCAATTTAAGGAGTCTTAAAGTGCGCAATTTAAGAAGTCTTAAAAAGTGCAATTTAAGGAGTCTTAAAGTGCGCAATTTAAGGACTTTTTAAAATGCGCAATTTAAGCAGTCTTAAAGTGCGCAATTTAAGGACTCTTTTAAATTGCACAATTTAAGGACTCTTTAAAGTGCGCAATTTAAGGAGTCTTAAAGTGCGCAATTAAAGGACTCTTTAAAGTGCGCAATTTAAGATGTCTTAAAGTGCGCAATTTAAGGAGTCTTCAAGTGCGCAATTTAAGGAGTCTTAAAGTGCGCAATTAAAGGACTCTTTAAAGTGCGCAATTTAAGATGTCTTAAAGTGCGCAATTTAAGGAGTCTTCAAGTGCGCAATTTAAGGAGTCTTAAAGTGCACAATTTAAGGACTCTTTAAAGTGCGCAATTTAAGATGTCTTAAAGTGCGCAATTTAAGGAGTCTTCAAGTACGCAATTTAAGGAGTCTTCAAGTGTGCAATTTAAGGACTCTTTAAAGTGCGCAATTTAAGAAGTCGTAAAGAGTGCAATTTAAGGAGTCTTAAAGTGCACAATTTAAGAAGTCTTAAAGCATGCAATTTAAGGAGTCTGAAAGTGCGAAAGTTAAGGAGTCTTAAATTGCCTAATTTACGGACTCTTTAAAGTGCGCAATTTAAGCAGTCTTAAAGTGCGCAATTTAAAGAATCTCTTAGTGCGCAATTTAAGGAATCTTTAAAGTGCACAATTTAAGGAGTCTTAAATTGCGCAATTAAAGACTCTTAAAGTGCGCAATTTAAGGACTCTTAAAGTGCGCAATTTAAGGACTCTTTAAAGTGTGCAATTTAAGACGTGAAGGAAACTTTAAAATATAAAATTAAATAGGGCACTTCTTGGTAATTTTGCGAAAGTTTTTATATAGAGGACTTGGCCCAGATACTGATAATGATCCCCCAAGCCTCGGCAAATGGTGAATTTTTTATTGGCTGTTTAAGACAAAGAATTCTTGAACGGAAGTCAAAAACGCAACAACTCTCACATACATTCTTTTGAAACATTTATTACTGCATACTCGAGGACTGCCTAGAATCTAACCTCAGAGCCCCAAGGAAAACTAAAAGGCCTATGGGAATGAGAATCCACGGAAGCTTGATTACGGCTTGCAGTGCTCACTCCAGTTTACCCGCAACACGGTCTACCGTAAACTAGTTTTTAGTTTTCGTGAAAACAAAATGTCGGCTCAGTAAAAGCAAGGAGACACGTACATTAAGCTAAAATTGGACGATTTACCCTGAAAAAAAAAACCCATATCACTTACTTGAAAAATGGTAGCTGCTGCTATTTAAATACTTAAACATGGCACCAAGGCAACACGTGCTTGCATGTTTAGATAACGGCGTAATTCATAATGACTCTGGTCTATATAATTATATGACCAAGTCTTAAAGCCAAATAGTCACCACTAACCAAGTGACTTAGTGGCTACCTTCAAGTCGCAATATATAAGGTGGACCTCAAGGTCGCCACTAACCAAGTGGCTTAGTGGCTACCTGCTGGTCGGAATATATAAAGAGGACCTCAAGGTCGCCACTAACCAAGTGACTTCGTGGCTACCTTTGCGTCGGAATATATAAGGGGGTCCTCGAGGTCGCCACTAACCAAGTGGGTGGGAGAAGGTAAGATATGTATTATCATTTTCCTGGACATTACCCCTTCTCTCACCGGGATAGCAGGTAATTTGAACCCAAAGGTCGCGTCGCTATGCTAATTTCAAATGGTCGGTACACGGAACATAGAGTCAACGCATATTTTGACAGCTACATAAATGTACAGGTCTATACATTCCCACACTGGTCCCAGGCCCCCCTAACACCCGCACTGGTGACCATACTGTATCAAGCTATTCCAAACCCAAAGGCAGCTGCTAAGTCATCGGATTAGTGGCTACCTGGACGTCCTTTTTATATATTCAGACCCGAAGGTAGCCACTAAGTCACTTGGCTAGTGGTGACCTTAATGTTATTAGTTACTCTGACCCGAAGGTAGCCACTAAGTCACTTGGTTAGTGGCAACCCCGAGGTTTTAATTATATATTCCAACCGGCAGGTAGCCACTAAATCACTTGGTTAGTGGTGACCTTGAGGTCCACCTTATATATTCTGACCCAAAGGTAGCCACGATGTCACTTGACTAGTGGCGACCTTGAGGTCCTCTTTACATATTCCGACCGGCAGGTAGCCACTAAGCCACTTGGTTTAAGTGGCGACCTTGAGGTCCACCTTATATATTGCGACTTGAAGGTAACCACTAAGTCACTTGGTTAGTGGTGACCTCCAGGTCCTTTTCATATATTCCGACCCGAAGGTAGCTTGCCACTACGAAAATTGGTTACTGGTGACCTTGAGGTCGGTATATTAACAGACAGGGTAACAGGCTATCAAAACCATACATATATAGACAAATTAAACAAATTTTCTCACTGTAATAATTTCCGTTGTGAGTAGCTTCAAATTAATATGTTCAAGTAATTTGGAAGCAAAAAAAAAAAACGAAAAACGCAAAGTACCTTTCGGAAACCGTTTTGCAAAGTAGACAAAGCACTGCGTCGCTTCATTTCGTTTTTTTTTTTTCGCAAACTTTAGTGCACAGTGTAATGCCACACGGCGGCAACCGGAAATAATTTTGTTTGACATACCTTAGCCTGGAGTTCTCGCCACGCTTTTTTAATTTTTTTTTTTCGCATGCCCCAACTACAAAACAAATGCCTTGAAGAGGCTAGCCATACCGGGAAAGAAAAACAGACCTAAATTGTTATTTGTATGTGTGAGTGCATTCATTTCATTCATTTTACCACTTAAAGGTAAAGAAAGCTGAAATTTGATGATTTCCCCTGAAAAAAAACAGGGTCTTACTTTTCCGGGTCTTTCCGGGTCTTAGTTTTGCAGGTCTTAGATCTTAGGTCTTAGCTTTCCGGACATCCAGTATCGGCAGACTTCGGACGTCTTCGGAAGACTTCGGACTTCTTCGGGAATCTTCAGAAATGATCGTGTCGTCTTCAAAAATCCCAGCACTCTCAGGATAAAAATCTCACGCCTATATCTCAGAAAAAGTTGGCAGGTATATTATTGACAATGAATTTCATCATACCATTGCCAAAGTAGTCTGCGGATTCACTTGGCTATTGCCTCGTGGATCCACAGCTACTTTGACAATGTTATGATGAAATTCATGATCAATAACGGGACAGACACATGAAAAACTGACTTCAATTTGTTAAATTGCTGGTCAAAGAGGTCAAAAACACATAAAGTCAAAAAGAAAGTGGGGATGGGGGTATTTTCAAGATATTAACAGGCCTAGAAATAGTAAACAACAATTAGTAGGTTCAATGGTCTGCATAATGAACTTTGTATGACCCGGCATGATCGCATTTATTCCATGATCAATAAAGTTAATCACTGTCTTGCATGTTCTGTGAAGAGTAAAGCATATGCTAGCACTCCAAGCCCATCTTACTCTTTACAAAAGCATTGTCCTTCCCTTGTTTGATTATGGTGACATTGTTTGCGGCAATAAGAACAACTCCGCCCCTATGGAAAATCTTCAAATTCTCCACAGTGAAAACACAGCAGCTTGAATCATTCTTGATCACCATCCAAGATCCTCAGCAACTGAAGCTCTTGATTCCCTTGCTTGGAAGCCACAGCACCTGAGATTCCATTTCCATCATTGTGTAACAATATTTATTTAATTTGTCATCTTGTAACAAAGAGCTTTTTTCATAATTACAACATGCGACACGAAAATGACCTCCATCTGCCATGTGTTAGAACAAACTGTGGGGAGCAATATGTCTCTTATCATGGTATCATTGATTGGAACGTTTGATCTCTGGACGCATGTGACACCCCCTCACTATGTTATACCAAAGCAAACCTAAGCTAAAACTGTAATGAGTTTTATTAATTTATATTTATAATGTTTTTATCCTTTGATGTATATGTATATTAGAACTTTTAGCTTTTAAACTTTTAACTTTCACTATCTATTTATGCAGGGGCCCAGCTTGTAGAGGTAACAAAAATGTTTTGAAAGCAATCACACAAATTAAAATATTATTAGGTACATTTTGTGTCTTGAAAAATCTCAAGAGAAGCTGGCACAGTCTGCACTAGACGGCAACTTTTGCCAGTTTTTTGCTTACGCAGAACACTGCCCAAATGTGCCTTTTACAGATGATTGTCATGTGTAGAGAGTTCAATGATCAACAATACCACTAGGCACTTCAACAAGACTTAAACAATCTATATCAATGGACAGACCTTTGATAATTGAACTTTAACATTACTAAGTGTTACCACTTAGGAATCACTAGCAAGTTCACAGCACTTAGTCACAATTATTTAATGAATGGCCAGGCCATCTCCAGAGCAACCTCAACAAAATATATAAACCAGAACCTTAACTGGAATCAACATTGTGACTTCAATGGAGCACTAGGCCTTTTGAGAGAAGTCCTGCATGACTTCATTTCCCATGTGAAACCACTTAAAAAGTTATACTACCCAGGGTTCTTGCTGCAGGGGGTACTCCCATATTTGGGCTATACGGGGATGTGCTGCGGGACAGGGTATGGTGTTTTACCTTGCTGTCCTAAACAGGGTATACAATTTTACTTGCCTCTGTCCTAACCAGGGTTAGCCTGTGTCACAGCTGCCTCTCTCCGGCTGTGACACAGGGTCAGAACCTGTCCTAAACAGGGTATGGTATTACAAGCCCAGAGATGTTAACCGGTCATTACAAGGTCATCAATGAAGATCAGATCATTTTCTAGACAAGAATGCTATTGTTATCGATATCCTTTAATTTTAATTATTTTCCACTTATCAGTATTGTAACAAACGTGCCTTGACAGAATAGATCGTACCAGTGTTGTCCTACACAGGCTAGGGTTTTTAGGGCATTTTTGTCCTAAACAGGGTCAGGATTCCAAACCCTCTGTGGCACCGCTATAAGAAAACATGGGTCAAGTAGATATAATATTTACTTGAGTGCTTCTAACCACTTCAGTGATCTGTTTTTATATGCAGTCCTGGATTCTTCACAGATTATGCCCTGGCCTGTTTTTAGGAATTTATTATTTTGTGTTTCTGTTGTAGTTCAATTTAGCCTTTAGGACAATTTGTTTCTGAACCGGAACAAAAATTTTTTTGAACTGGTACAATACTGTTTCTTCTGGTATAAGATATTTTTGGGGGTGTGGTTAAAAATTTGCAGGGGGGGAGCATTTCTTAAAAGTGAAAAAAATCTAAAATAAAACAAAACCCCCAAAAAATTTTTTTCCTTTTTTATGTCTCATTCTCTTCCTCTATCTCCCTTTCTCTAACACTTTTCCTACCTGTCTTTTCCTTCTATCTATCTACCTATCTAACATCTCTGCCATATAGTAGTTACTTTGTTTTAATAACCTGTCTGGGATTCGAACCCGTGTACTATCATGCTTACCTTTCCGTTAGTTGTCCAATGCCTAATCCGTTACGCCACTGAAGCTTGAGTTGAAATTTTCAGTTTTGAATGACATTATAATTTTTTCTAGGTCCCAGTCTCCTCTAGCTTTCACAGAAACTAATTAATAATCTGCGCATGTGCTCTTCTCTTTGTGTCAGATTGGCAAAATGTAACAAATAAACACGGAATGCGTATCGAAAGAAATATTCTACCAGAAATTAAATGACTTAAAACAAAAACAGAAACGAAGTACATCACAACTATGTTCATCAAAGATGAATTTTACAGTGAAGCAAAAGAATATCTAAAAGTTGAAGCCGAAAAAACCAGCGACGATTCGACCACAACCGAAGGGAAACTAATGCAAGCACAGATGAAAACGAAGGAAGAAATGAACATACCACAACGAAAAACTGCAAACTAGTGACAGAAAAATTATAGTACCAAAGAGTCAACTCTACGACACTCTAATTTTGGCACACAGAAGAACAGCACATAGAGGCCATCAAATCACTTCTAAATGGGTAAATGAAAACTATTCAGAAGTAAGTGTGCAAGTTGTAAACCTCTTTGTAAGTTTATGTCCATTGCACAAACAACAAACAACAATTACCAGCCATGTTAAACTTGTCACTAAACTTCTGGAATCGCCTGGTTTTCCGTCTTTGATAGAAATACTGTAGATCTAATGAACTTTCGAAATTGTCCATGTAGCTGTTCTAGACCTCACTGCTGGGCCATGAACATCATTGATCACCATACTAAGTTCATCACCATGATGCCACTACATGATAAACAGCGGCAGAAGTATTATCAAATTTAACCAGTTATTGCTATACATATGGATTTCCAAAAAAGATTGCATCAGATGACGGAGAGTTCAGAAACAAAAAACTTGAACAATTCTGTAAAGAAAACCGAATTACAATGTCACACGGTGCACCAAGAACACCAACAACTCAAGGATTGACCAAAAGGAGTAATAGCTCCTGGAAAGAAGACACAAGAGCCATAATATTAGACAGCACAGACAAAGATATTAAGTGATGGTGTCAGTATGCTAAACAAGCAGCATACACAAGAAACATCTTGTATCATAGAGCAATTAAAATGCCGCCTTATCAAGCCTTATTCAGAAGAAAACCACACAGAGAAATTGTTGCAACCAAGAAACAGGATTCACAAGAAGAGAAGGAGAGAACCACTGATGAAGAAAACACTTCAACAACAGAAGAAGCGACAAGACAAAGAACCATCTCGAAAAAAGCAAAAAACTGAACAAATCTTGAAAAACCAAACAAAATACAACAATGACATGATTCAGCAAACAAGAAGAAAACAAGAACAAAAACAACCCAAATTTAAGATATCAGACATGGTGTCAGTCAAAATAGACAAAGTAGACAAAACGACTCCCTCTTACCCAAACATGCTACTTGGTAAAATTATTGAAATCAAACATACTGGTTGCATAAAAATTGTAACAGTGTTTGGCAAAGTAAACACTCTCATATCACCTTCTCTACTCTATCTCTGCATGGCCACTAATGTCACACTAGATTATACAACTGAAATCTCTTTCACATCTGCTTGTAAGAAAGCAAGTGGACTTAAGTGAATCAACATGTATAACTGTAAATTAAGAACATACAATTTTGTACTGTGTGAAATAAACCAGTCAAGTTATGTTAAAGGCAGCCCTGTTGCCCAGCAGCCCGCGACCCACTTCATGGCCTTCACCCATCAGGTATTTTTTGGCAGGTTGAAATGAACAGAAGTTGAAAAAAAAAATCAATAGAAAGGCTAACCGCAAGCAACCAAAGATAATGTAGACCTCACTGGAGTAAAGGTTGTGAAGCAGGCAGCGACACACTCTGGCCAGGCCACTGTAAGCATCTCACCGTAAAAAAAAAAATTAACTCAATTAAAAGAGGAACAGCAGCTATGAAGATTATCTTTCAAGTGATGAACTGACTCAGCAACTGCTTTTGTAACATTAAGTGCTACCTCCCTCTATATTGATATTGAAGTTTGTTGAGTGACCAACCAAACTTACCAAATAAATATGTGATCTTAGTGTTCCCGTCATTTAAAGGGCTAACAGTAAACAGGCAAACCAGAATGAGTACCGGTCCCTTGTAGCTATTGTAGCAAGTTTAATTAAATGGACAAAATAAAGTTGCTCTATGAACAAACAACAAGAAGAGGTTTTTTTTAAACTTTATTCTAAGTGTACCAAGCAATGGAAATATAATATAACTCCTGAGAACAAAACCATAAGTGCAGTTGTAACAGTTGAAACCTTTTGTACCAGTTCAAAATATTTTGTACCGGTTCAGAAACAAATTGTACCAAACATGAAATTGAACTACAACATTTACATGTAGTTATTTTAGCACCATTAATTGTAACAAACTACCTCAGAGTAAAATATAGCCTGCGAACGCAGACGTATTTCTGGCGGTCACTTGGTTTTGCCGAAAATAACCTCTGCGACCCCGAGCCAGGAAACGATTTCTGTGGCGTAGAAATTCTAAGCCAATCACAGTTTAGCTCAAGTAGTCCCAGAACTATCGCACAAGGTATTTGCGCGAGTTGCGAGCGTAAACTTCATCAGCAATGGCAGATAATCTGGATGCCACATTTAGTCTAGTTTGCTATGTTTTTGGGTTAAAAACTCTAAATGAGCACCAGAGAAACGCTCTGACAATTGTTGTTAAGAAAAAACAAGATGTGTTTGTTAATCTGCCGACAGAATTTGGTAAATCTGTTGTTTTTCAGGCCTTGCCCACTTGTTTATTCATGTTTGGAACCAAGCTATGAACAAAATATTGTAATCGTCATTTCTCCCCACGTTAACCTGATGAAGGACCAGGTCAGCTTGTTATTGTCTCGGGGCATAAATGCCGCATGGCTAAACAACGGTTTGTGAGAACCGGATAAAAGAAAAGTCGAAAGTGGAAAATGTTCGATCGTTTATGGATCACCAGAGTCATGGTTAGGCGATACACGATGGCGAAAAATGCTCATAAGTGAGACATACAAAAATGCTGCTCGGGTCGTCGCTGTTGATGAAGCACACATTATTTGCCACTGGTAAGTAAGTTCTGTTTTGCTGTTAATTGCTGCTAAAGATTGTGACGAATTATGGAGATCAATCATAAAATGTAATGACTAATTGGGTGCAAAAGCAAAATGTTGAAGATTAAAAATTATGCAAATTACTTACATAATAACAATGCTAGTTGATTAATTTTTTGTTACTACTGATTCAGAGTTTCCTTAGATTGTAAGGCAAGTTAATACATTACATCATTAGCTGACAAAAAACTAGTGTAGAGGGTGGGAGTGTTTGATTAATTTAGTACTGAATTGTCTATGGAAACCTCCATGTCAGCCTCTGGCAAAGACTCATTGGTCTCTCAAAGACCCATTGCTTTGTCAGGCGAAGAGTAAGTGAAAGAGATCTTTCGAAGAAGCTTACTTTGCTGAATACTTCTTTTCAGGGGACATTCCAAAAGCCAGAAGCATGCCGTGTTCAGAGTGTGGTTTGCCAGGCTCCATGAATTAAGATCTCTGATTCCGGATTGTCCATTCATAGCTCTTACAGCGACCATCACCAGGGATACTAGAGAAGCCATTTTTGAATCTCTTCTCTTTGATAATCCTTGCATGGTCCTTGAAAGTCCCAATAAAGGTAACATTTCTTATGTGGTGCACTATATGAAAAAGAAGTGTAGCTTATCAGACTACCTTTCCTGGATAGCCGATGAGTTGATTGAACATGGAACTGGGGCAACCAGAACCATCATCTTTTGCCAGACAATCAAACAATGTGCAGTAGTGTATTCAACCTTAAAGGTCCTTTTAGGTGAAAACATTTATGAAGATCCTTTAAGGAAAGATGTAAAAAGAGTTTTGCTTGAGATGCCTCACTCATGTAGCTCAATGACAAACAGGGAGAACATCCTAGAGTCCTTCAAGTGTGGTGCATCAGGATCCTTGTAGCAATGATTGCATTCGGCATGGGAGTTGACTGCAAACAAGTGTACAGAACTGTACATTTTGGCCCAGCAAAGAATGTTGAAGCATATATGCAAGTGGTAGAGCTGGTAGAGATGGTAATCAAAGCACAGCGTACTTGTTGTACCAGAGTTTTCAGTTAACACATGTTGAGCAAGATGATAAAAAAATTTCATTTGTTCTACAGGGGCAAAACAGCAACTCAGGTGTGGAAGTTTAGTCTGCACATGGGCCAAGTGATCCATCAAGGTGACACTTAGACACTTACCAACTAGGTGTAATTCTACCACCGCTCTGGATGGGATGCTAGTCCCCCCCAGCATTAAATTTGCCAGTACCTATTTATACATCCGAATGGAAAGAGGCACTGTGAGAGTGAAGTGTTGTGCCCAAGAACACAATACAATGTTCCCAGCCAGGGCTCAAGCTCGGACTGCTTGAAAGAGGAAAGAAGTACAAAAATCAACTAGAAAATTAACCTTACAATGCCAGGAGTGCAAAGAGTATTTTGCCCAATTTCACACAAGTGAGACATGGATATTGGCAAAATCTTGTTTACTTTAAGCTAAGTCAAACATAAACAGTTTGATCTGATAGCTTGTGGGTAAATAGGAAAACTATAAATAGAAAAGTATTTTTTTTCAATAGTATAAGAATCATTTCAGACAGTTTTGTTTCAATCATGAACCTGGGCCGGGTTGTTCAAAAGCCGCTTAATGCTAACCCAGGATTAAAAGGTAACCAAGGTAACAATTTTTCTTCTATAAAAATGTTTTCCACCGCTTGTGTTTTGTGTAGTTTGAGATTAGTCATGCTCAAAACTGAAGAACAAAGAATATAAACAGAACACATTGCTGAAAAGCTACAAAAATGAAATCAAAATTCTCACTAATCCTGGTTTAGCTTAATCGGGCTTTGAACAACCTGGCTCTGAAGTGAAGGGAATGTTTTCATTTACAATTTATAAGATTTTTTACTACAGAACTATGTCTTTGGGAAGGAGGAAGGGCAGTAACAAAGTTTTATTCAAGGAGGCTCTGGTCCAATGTCAAAGACCTATCCATTTACAGTTATTTTGACAAATCACTAGACCTTATTTCTTGGATAAGTAATCAATAATATTAATGTTTGAAATCCCTGTCCTATTAAATCTTATGATACCTCTAGCCTGAAAAAGGTGCACCTTTAGTCAGTCATAGGGAGAAGTCCCTCAGCTTGATGCAATACAATAGTAAGGGTACTACACTGTACATATTATAGTGTATGCAAGTAAAACAACAATAATTTTCTTTCTTGGAAAGAAAAATTATGGTATTTTGTTCCTATATTTCTTGGTAGTAATTGTTTGTGCTAATCTCACTAGCAATGTAGTAAAGGATTGCATATGTCTATTCTAACAGTTTTTACGATGATTACAGAACATACTCATGTTGGCAATAATTATCAAGCATTCTCCTCTCATAATTCAAGTTTTGATTTCATTTTGTTGAAATCTTGCATTTCTAGGAGCAAAAAAGTTAAATACAGTTTTGACAAGATGTGAATATTAATGCATTTAAAAATATTCTTAGCCTACAACAGTCTTCATTTTTTTATTTAGTGAGAAATTTTGCTCTGTTAATTGCCAAGTCAAATCTGTGGTCAGACATTAGTAAATGTGACCAAAACCATTGTTATTTCAGATTAGTGAATCCAAAGAAAGCCATACGCTAGAATTCCGGAAGGATTTATAACTCCGAATAGGATAGGGCTGAGATCAGGACTCGAAACGGGAATAGGATGAACAACAACTTTGCAGCGACTTTGCTTTGCAGTTCGCCTTGATTGGAACATGAAATTATTATCCGGTGTGCCGCTGGAATCTTTTGACAGTCTTTTAAATCGAAGAGGCACAATTCCGTCAAAATCATTTTGGATTTCTCTCGTAATTTTGTCAACTTTATTCAAGGCATTCTTTAAACGCACAAGGCGATTGTAGCACTTCGTGCGACAAATGGCAAGCTTTTCGCACCCCACATAAACAGATAAATCAACGTTTGTTGCATGTTTGACCAGTGAGAAAATATTTAAACCACTTTTGCCAAAGACATTAATCTTTTCTTTTGCAACTGGAATGGACTTTTTGCAGAGAACACAAATTTCGCCTCCAAAGGGAATTTTCTTTAGCGTTTCGTTCATGGCTATAAGTATCCCAGAGCGGGAAATCCGCTCTTTCTGCCGCGTGCGAGTAGCTGCGAGGAGGACTTGAGTTTCATTCTATCAAGGAATCTGATTGGCCAAAGGGAAGACTATAGTCATTACGTCACAGAAATCGTTTCCTGGGTTCGCAGATGTTAATTTCAGCAAAACCAAGTGACCGCCGGAAATACGTCTGCGTTCGCAGGCTAAGTAAAATAGGGCTCGGGTTATCCCCGCGGGCTGTTAGCCTGGTAAATTCAGTAAATAGAGTTTTGCTAAGCCTAAATATGGGTGAGCGCTATTTAGGCTACTGCTAGTCTAAATATCATTGTCTCGACAGTGCCTGGCGTTTAATAATGGTAATGGTTGACCGTTATTGACACTCGTATCCCACATTGACTCTCGCCCATAGTGACATTTCGTCAATTCGCATTTCGCCATCTTTCGCCACCTCGTGTATGTTTACACACCTGTCAACCAAAGTTATTTAAGCCCTCATCCCGCATATTCGTGATTTTAGAGCCTCTGAGCTTCATTAATCCACTTTTTCTTGAAGAAAAGAGGACAATAAATACACCAATTTTTTTACAAACCTGAAAATCGCGTCATTCATCCTCTAGGCGAAAACGCGAGCGGACTGTCTGCCATCTTGGATTTCGCGAGGGATTGAGAACTAAACTGGCTCTCAGACCTCTTTCCCGAAAGAAAGGCGGAAAATTTTAAAATGTTCCTGGATGAGCGGGAGGTCTGTACTGTATGGGAGAATCTTGACTGAGGTCGCCAGCGACCGAGGTCAAGATACTGTAAATATTAATCAAGTCTGTTGACCTGCATATTGAGTGATTTATTCATCTCTGGGGGAGGCGATATAAGACAGCATGAAAATCAACGATTACAATTCTTTGTAGGCTATTGCGACTGCGTTTTCTCCAGACAGAAGACACAAATAAGTCGAGTTTACCTTGTTTTAAAATATTTGCCCCCTGCCCCTAGCACAAAACGATTCAAAGTTCAAACAAAATTTTGCATTGAATGGCTAATAAAGCCCCTATCACGTATGTGTGTTTTGTAGACAAAACAGACCGAAAGAACAAACTGCACCACAAGTAGACCTTATGATGCTGTGAAACATATAAATAGTCGGCGTTACCTATGCTACAGACGTGATCGCCAACGTTAGAGACTTTCGTCGAGGAAATCGCGCGCGGAGAACGATTACAACGTGGGAGGCATTTTACGACTAAATCATTTCGCCAATTTCATGCTATAAATCATGATAAATGAAAGCCTCGTTGAAACATAGGAACGTAAAAACTGCCAGAATAGACACCTTATACTGAACAGTGAATACACAATGCGTGAATGTCGCGCTAGGACTTCGGCTTTTACTGATTTCATACAACTGGTACAAAAATATCGCCTGGCTGCCTTGAAGATAGGCATTATCAGTTCAAAGTTACTACGCTGGAAAGCCTCGCAGGCTTATGAATACCAAATCCGCTACGTAGATTAACCACACGGGCATTATAAATTCACTCAACGACATAATGCCACACAGGCATTATAAAGGTACAAAACTCGCCACGCAGGCAAACCACACACTGAGGAGTTATCAGTACAAAGCCACACGGATGGGCCACACAGTCATTGCCAGTTCAAAGTTACTAACTACACAGGCATAAGGGAGTTTAAGAAAACCACGACGTCGACGGCAACGGCAACTTCGTAAAACAAAAGTGAAGAGTTAATGAGCCAGACAATGGCTGTGCACGTGCGTGATAAATATTTACTCGGGCTTTCCAAAGGAAACGCCCGAGTTGAGATTTCGGCTTCGTTTTTTTTTTTCGTTCAGCCACAGTTTGCAATTCTTTAATTAAAACGCATGCGCGAAGATTTTACTGATGAGCACATGCCATGGTGTAATGGCGGACGGAGAAGAGTTTATGCGGTGGAAGATCAGCACAAATACTGTGGACGGATACAAAACGGATACAAAATGTGCACACAGCGTTCACGGTAGACCCACACTAAAAGACGACAAGCGCTTTCGGAACGAACCATCATTACCAAAAAACCCTTGCGAAACTGCGTCCAACAAAACCAGAGTTTCTCCCAAACGTAAAGCCCGAGTGAACGCAAATATACGTCTAGTTCTTGATGGCTGTAAGGTGGCCTGGTAGGCTGAAATATGACGACGTTCAAGAAAAGTGCCTTCAAATCCCTTGAACACTTGTAAAAAGCATTTTGAAACGATCTTGCTGAATTTGCCTCTAGATGAGTGTAAAATTCAACTAAAGTACACAGTTGGTATAATTTTTTTCACGTAGTAACGGCCATAGCAACGGCTGTCTACAGTCAGAAAGTGACCATAAATATAGATCAGATACAACAAATATCGGAACGATAGTTTGTAGTAAAGCTGTTAAGATATGCACAACTCAATAATTGTAATTATGTAAAGTATATATGAAATAATTCATATATTTGAACTGCGGTTCAATTTGTTGAGTTCATATCTTCCCGTGAGAAATGAAATGATGTAAAGTATATATGAAATAATTCATATCTTTGAACTGCGGTTATAGATGAAAGTGAAGAATGATCATCGCAGTGAATTTTCCAATTTGAGCAATTGGAAAGAAGAAGCCTGAAAAAATTGCTTAAATTGGAAAATTGACTGCGATGATCATTTTTCACTTTCATCTACACGCCAACATTTCTACTTTGGAAAGTATTTAATAGAAATTCCTGAAACTTAAGGTATTCAAATACCAAAAGTATCGCGATGCAATAAACCAAAAAATCGTCATCTGTCACGTGACACTAGATAATTTGTCCACTGGGTTTGGTGAAAAATAAGGTTATTTCCAAATAAAGCCTATAAAAAGCACT
>OZ026602.1:15681475-15721475 GCA_964020085.1 Micromussa lordhowensis | reverse complement strand
AAGCCCCACTGGGGGATCGTCCAACTCTTCGACCCCCCCCCCCTGCCCTTCTCCTTCAGTTCCCCTGCGGGATTTATATTGATAGGTGCATAACCTTGAAATGTATAAAGATTTTTTTCTCAGTTTTCTCCAATATCGAATCTTGAACTATGTAAAGTATCGACATAGTAGGGTTTCCGAAGTTGGGCAGAGGCAGATAAAGTAGGACTTTCAGATTCGGCTACTTGGCCGCCAGGGACTAGTGAAACCAAATGAAATAACTAAGTATGTCTTTACAAAAAACGCAAACTGAAACCAGGGACTTAATTGTACTTTTATGTTACTTGGGCTTCAGTAATGAGGATGATTTCTTCTCCCTGTATCCGTCTTCTGTAATTTCAACCACAAATTAATAACAGATCAATTATAAACTCCCGATTTCGGCACGGACGGCGTAGATAAGGACAGATAGGCCGAACTTACGGAACTTTTCATCCTAAATAAAATACATATCATTTTGAACAGCAAGAAATTATTATAGCTCAGGTTGGTACATAAGCGGCTTTCTTGTCTGCAGCCATTCAGCCCGGTACCTATGTTTCTCTCGCTTGTAAATGTTTAAATCGTTCACCTCTTCTGTACAAATAACAACAATCTTGGAACGGACTTAATAATTGAACACTTCATCTTCAAACGAAGCTATTTAAGGAGTGAAAAAGCGTTAAAATGGGAAGGAGACAGTAGGCTTATTCTTAAGCAGTTAAGAGTGCGTGAAACAAAATACTTTCCCCTAGGAGAAAGTAAGCCTATGGCGGGAAAGCGCATTCTGAAGAAATTGCAATTGAATTCAATTCTGCCGCCTTACTACATCGCAGCCGTACCATATTCCTAAATGCTACACAAAACTGGTACAGTGGAACCTCGATTTAACAAACCTCTATATAAAGAAGTCCTCGATTTTCCTGGCTTCAGTGGCCGTAATAGTAAAGTATATGGGAACTGAGAACCTCGATACTATACAACGAAACTTTGTTAATTATAGCGAACATATTTCGCCAGTCCCTTGGCCTTTCGTTATATCGAGGTTTCACTGTAACGATATATGTTAATGAAAGCAACCAGTAGCCCTCTTAGAAGAGCAACTTTTTAGGATTTAGGGTTACCTAGAATGGATCCCCCCAGTCGGAGATGCATCAATTTCAGTATCAGCAAATTAAGAAGTGCCCATTTCACTATGTGATCACACAGCGAAGTAAAACTCTTCCAAGAAAGTTCAGTAAAAGAAATTCATACCCAGTATACATTTAATTTATCTACTTTATTACACGTGAGAACATTATGTGACTGATTAATCAGTTAAAAGGCTCCAAGGGATCGATTTTCTTCATTCCAGTCTTGATGCCAGTTACTTCCAGGGTTGATTCTGGGTTTGGCAAACTCTGAAACACGATCATGTGGACGTAGGAAGTAACAGTGCTGCCAACACAAACTTAGGAATAACATGTTTCGGAATTAAGAAAGGAATTAAAGGAGCAAGTGACTTCCCTAACAGATATATTCAATCTCTATCTCTAAATCACGGATTTGGAGCTCATGCACTCACATTATTCTGAGTCATTTTGAACAACGTACAAAATTACATTCAAATTGAAGGAAACCTGAAAATAGTTGTTGACTAAGATAGAAAAACACCAAAAATGTAATCATAATCCACAGAGGAACAGGGATGATTAAGGATGGAGAAGATTAACAGGGATTAAAAACGACGAACTTGAAAAATTTAGGCTCAACTTTTCAAGATGCGATAGTACCGCACGGTAAATTGTTGGGTAAACCACTAAGAAGGAAGTAGTTTCTGTCCGGTTTCAAACCCCTATACAGATTAGAATATGACTGAATGAAAGATTTTGAGAGCTGGAACATTTTTAACAGATTGCAAAATAGTCAATAATCGGATGTGTATGACAGGAATGGTCGAATACTAAAGAACAATGTCATTGTGCCACACTAGGTTCTATTCTCAATGTCAGTCATTTTTTTTCCTGAATGCATGGGAAATTCTTCCAACGAACAGAAACTCGAAAGATTTTTATTGTGAAACATAACTGAGCTAACCTCAATTAAATAATTCATTCCTGCTACTACTTGTTGTCTGTAACTTATGGCTTGGAACTGATCAAAAGTTTGCCCGGCTTTGGCTTCTGCTTTGGTCTTCACCTGTGGGAAAGACAGCAACTGTCAGTCGTCAGCATAAAATTTCTCTTTCATTACTGATACTGACCAATTAAACATATAACTAACCACGAACATGGTTAGTTTCAAAATTGTACGCCGAGCGGTATAAGAAACCAATGGAGTGGAACTGAGCATTTATATAAATGCGGAAATTATGACTCGGACTATCTTGTCACTGGAGACAGATTTCTTTTACTTCAGTTGTACCTACAGAGTCGCCTTGGAGTTCAAAACTGATTTGCACTGTATCATTGAAGGGTTATGACACTAAGAGTATTGTTAGACGGCAAACTGGTTTGAGGTTTGCAAAGAAAGGTTTTGCCACAAACATCAATTGTCTAGTAGCAAATGTTTATGGAGCGTAGAAGTCAGACAAAGCGCGCTTTGCTAAAGAACAATGGTAACGAAAGCTGAAGATACCTTGTCGCAGATTTGGTGCACCTCTTCAGTGGCCTTTTCAGTCTTGCTATATCCACCGTCCATTACGAGACAAACTATCTTCGTAGTTACTTGCAGAAAGAGCTGTTTAAAAGAAGGATTAAATACAAAAATACGTATACTTTTATGTGACGCAGAGACGTAAAGACAGCTGATTGGTTAAGAATATCAAATTAGTAGATTTCTCAGCAAATGATTTGCTACGCAGGAAGTCGGAAACTTTACGAGACCACATTATCATTATAATAGATAAATCATTCTAAGTTTGTGCTGCTTTGGTTTATAGCCAACGGTCATGAAATTAACTGACAGTAAGTATTCTTCCTTAGTCAAGGACTTTAATTAACTGATATCTGACCACCAGTTTAGTTACCACAAGAATTATTTTTTCCTGGTTTCTGATTAAAGCGAAAACAGAACACTTAAAAGGTAGACAGCCGGCGCCTGGAAACAAAACAGACTTTTCAGTTGAATACACGGTCGACTTACTGTGCTTTCAATTTGCTGACGTGAAGATTTCAATCACTCGAAAGTGATAAGGAGGTTGATATAGACAGGCGGAATAGAGTGCTGATTTCAAATTGGACGATTCTGTGAAACAGTTCATGAAATGTGAACCAAGATTCGTGGTTGTGGGTGTGGGTAATAGTAATAATAACTAGGGTATCTAAAAGATAGTAATGCTGCGGCACGTTCTGTTGATAGTGACATATTTTAAGCAGTGAATTATCTATCTGAGCGTTCCAAGACTTACAGTAACCTTTATTTATCAAAATAGTGTCAACTTAAAATCTGTCCTTGTATGCGTCAACTTCATGCATGATGACGCATCGATGGCGAAGTGTGAAAAGGGATCGTGACAAAAATGCACATAGTGATCTGAACTATGTTTGGACATAAAACGATACACATCAACCTCCCCTTCATCAGATCGCGAAAATCGACGGATGTGGAAATTGTAGGAGCAGAAATCTAGCTTATAAATTCTGTACTGGTACGCATTGAATGGCTCTACAATGTTGACAGACTGTGCCGAGGACGCGTCCATCGCGATGTGTGAAAATGCTAATGATTTAGCTTTAATTCATGTTTGGATGAAAAGGAATAGATCGCAGCATGTATGAAATACATGCTGTGCATTAAATATGTATGAAATACATGCTGTGTTGTACGGTTTTCGTTTTTTTAATTATTAAGTAACGACGGTTTCTCTTGATTTACGAATTCGACCAAGGAGGCGAGACTACTAAGAAATGACATTGTTCGAAAGGCGGATAACGCTATCCGCCGGATAAATCACCATCCAGCGGATAAGTGGTTAAATGCGATGCGTTCTGGTAAAAAGTGATGAATTCGAGAATTCGTGTCCCCTTCTATATATTCTACTTTTAAGTAGAATATATAGTAGCGAGCGAGCAGCAACATAGTCAAGATTAAAAAATCCTGACTATGTTGCTGCTCGCTCGCTACGCTCGCTGCGCAGCAATTATTAATTATTAATTATTATTAATAGTTAAAAATAACAAGAATGTGTTCTGAATATGGGAGCGCTGGGTCGGGTCGTTCACCAGCTGGGAGAAGTCGAATAAAAAAACTTGGATGTTGAAAACTAAACACGAAAACTTCGATATCGAAACCCTCACTACGTCTGCTCGCTGTACATTGAAATAAAAAATCAATTCCCTCATGCACCCTCTTTGCATGAAGATATTTTTATATTTTTTTTTCATGCAAATAAAGTTGCTATGAATGAAACTAAAAGATCGAGTTGAATTTAGCTACGAAGAAATCACAAATTCAATTTGCATATGGAAAAGCGCAATGTTCAACATGATGTCGAAACCAGGAACTATTAGACCTTAAAACGGTTTAGAATGGGTTCGAATCCAGACGTGATTTTTTTCAGGCTTTAATTTCACAACTGCTTAAAGTTATGTGTATAACTGCGATGACCAGTCATGTTTTCAGCATTTCTATTGTTTGTAAAGCAATCTGATGGCAAATAATCAGTTACTTAACAAGTTATCAATAGCAGAGTTATGATACTAGACAAGAGATTGTTTAGTATCAGGATTGTTAACTCTATTTGCCTCTCCCTTTAGTCCAGACTAGCCTCAAGTGATCGACAGGGACCCTCCCTGGACAATTTTACAAGGAACATCAGAAAGAAAGACTTGACTTCTTTTATTGAGGGCACATGTACCAGTTGTAACCTATGTGTCTCTTAACTACGTCTACAATGGAATTTTATCACTTTTTAACTAAACAAGTATTAAAAATTCTGTTAAAAAGGATTGTGCATTTTTAAACAGTGTATTAAAATTCGTAGCATCTTCATTTTAATTTTTTTATTATTTTGTATTCGGAATGTTCTTTTAGCTAGTGTCCACAATTAGCTGATATCTAGCTAAACACTCTGACACTTCTATAAAGTTAATTCATTGATTCATCCTAGTTGTAACTAAAAAACAAATATTCATTTCGGAACAACATTACAAATATTATTTTCAATTGAATTAATTAAAGATGCATGTTAGTGAGGCACTCAAAGCAAACTCTGCTGTCTTGGCCTCGATACCACGTTACTCAGCCCAGTCCTTCTTGATCATGTTAGTTTACATACACCATACTAACGTCTTTGACTCTTCACTCAAATAAAATAATCGCATGTTTATTTTGTCATATATGGGATTTGTTTAATGCCTTTTCTAATTTATTCATTCTTCTTGCTATTACTGGCAGGAGAGGGAAAATTTTTTTTCCATTTTATTTTATTTGTACTCACATTCCTATATATATTACAAGTTAACCATAATTAATATCGTTTTTACAAGTAAATTACAAATTCTAGTTACAAACGACTAATAAATTATCATTAATTATCACCGGACACACACACAAAACAAACACAATAAGTACATAGATATAAAGAGAATAAAGCTAAATATTACCGATATTTACAGAAGTTTAGCATGAATTGCTTCCCATCTTTTCCTGAAATTTCAAACGTCCCATTTTTGTTTGCTATATATTTATCGGTTTCAAACTTAATTTGCACTTTTTTAAGAAAAAATATTAAAATCAGGATGGATATTGGACAGGGAAAATAAAAATAGGTAATCTTACGGTTTCGAGTTCACTTTGGAATAGGCCCTTTGCAGCTGGGGTCACGTGACCAAATTCTTCCTAGAAAATTTTTATATTATGGGCTATAACTTAAACAATGCCAGAAATTGAAAGAGCGCATCGAAAATACCAAAATGGCCAAGTTTGAGCCCCCTGGAATGAAAGAGTAAGTTTATACGACAGTTTGAATTTTCGGAAAATTTAGCAGTTTTGTATGGGAAATGTTGCTGGAGAGCAAGGTCAACATTTTCCATACAAACCTCCTTATTTTTTAAAATAATTCAGACTGTCATAAAATCTCATCTTTTAATGATGGGGGCCTCAAATTTGGCCGTTTTGATATTCTCGATATGCTTTTTCCATTTCTGGCATTTGTTAAGTTATAGCCCATAATTTTATGAAAAGTAGGTCACGTGACGGCGTAGCTGCAAAGGGCCTATTAATTTGCACGAGTGAGTTTTTCAAAAAGCTGAAATTGCACGAACCGCTTCGGCGAGTGCAATTTCAGCTTTTTGAAAAACTCAAAGTGCAAATTAATTTCAAATTGAACGAGAAAAACCGTATGATTACTTATCAATAATACAAACATGAGAAAATTCGCGCAGAAAAATTGCCGGAAGATGTTTCTTGAAGCCATTTCTTTCGCATTCGAGAAAATTTTTTTCAGAGTTTCCGTACAAATTTTTCTCACTGCTTTACATGATATCATTGGCCTACAAAATTTCTCATTGTCTTTCTGCCAATTATTATCCAGAATTGCGATGTGTAATTTGTACTGGTATTACACTTTTTGCACCGGTGTTACACTTTTTGCACCGGTGTTACACTTTTTGTACTGGTGTTACACTTGAACTGCACTGCTCTCAGCCAATCAGAATCGAGTAATTTTTTCATGTGTATTAGTAGGATGTGTAATTTGCACTGGTGAAACTCTTTTTGCACCGGTGCTACACTTTTTACACTGGTGTTACACTTGAACTGCACTGCTCTCAGCCAATCAGAATCGAGTAATTGTTTCATGTGTATTATTATTGGATTAAAGTCGTGTGTTTTGTCAAGGAGGTTACAACGTTGAAGATTTCATGCAGTGAATGACTGCATGCTCCCTTTCAACATATAAGGAAGAATTTAGTTACAGCAAACCAACAATTTATTACTGCTCTCCTCCACCTTAACATGATTAAAAGTATCATCTCATCTGGCTCAGGTCCTAGGAAAAGGAAACAAAACAACAAAACATGGCATCACAGCAACGCAGGAACTTATAACCTACCTTATACTCTCATGCATCGCTTCCAAACCAGATGCACAGGACAATTCATTTGGTCATGCAAAACCCAAAATACGCGTTAGCTATTCCTCTCTATTCTTTTGTTATATTTGTTGAGAACTTAGCTACATCCTGTGAACTAAAAGTTTCCTTTTAAAATAACTTATAAGTACAAGTGATTCACAGCAAAGTGGACCTTTATGAGTTGCAGCAGTCCTTTTAACTTTCTGTGTCAGACTAAGTCAATGCGTTAAGAATAACTACAAAAAGGCAACACAACTTTTCTAGCCAATCAACTCCCGCTTTGCTTCAGGTTAAAACCATGCATATTTACGCTTAACGTTTACAAAACTGATAAGCTGTTCTAAAGTTTTTGAACACTGAAACATCATGATGACAATACAGCTTAGCTTTTTGGGAGTGGAGTGAAAGTAACTGATTATTTTCATAATCTGCAATTGTTGATGATTAACTTGTTGAACTTTAAAACACCTGGTGGGTTGGCCTGTGCCTCTTGAATAGTCTCTGGAGTTGCTACTTGTTGAAGGCACTTTGAAATCAGAGCACATCTGATACAGGCCAAGAGTCCATGCATGTTTGTACACTTTAAGAAAACTGCTAACATTAGCAATTTGTCAACATTAACCACGATTCAACTGAAAACCAAAGCAGTTCACGTTCACAGAGTAAAGCACCAAGAACCGCGTTTGTTGAAAATAACACTCTGTCGATAATGTACAGTAACATGGTAGATACAAAGCTAAAATTATAGTTTGCAACAAAACCTCTTTTAGAGAAATCAGTCATAATTATATAACAATTTCTGAAGCTTTCACTCTTATCACAAGAGTTTTGTCAGGAGAAAGCGGAGTGAATAAATGTTTTTTAACGAAAAACCGTGGGGAGGTTGCAGCACCCACGTTGACTTCAAAACGAGTTTAAATGTAACCAAAGGGACATTCCAGTGCCAAGAATCAAGTTTTCTTTACACAGTTAATATGTTTGCTACCTTAAATGCTGGGACACCAAACCAGACACACGCGGCGTACAGGCTTGATACTCTGACTGGGTTTTCTCGTGCAAGGGAAAAGCTACGTCAGTCTGAAAGTTGATTACCACCGGATGAAAGAGGATTGCTGTTGGACTTGACAAGCTGGAAAAAAAATGAAAGAGAATAAGGACACCTAGAGTTCTAAGGGACTCTTGTCCAAGCATCTTAACACCACAGGAGGCCTAATGCATGGTGCATGTAGCCTGTTAACAAAAGCGGAAATGGTGGAATATCTTGGTTAGTGTCATGAGCTAATTTGCTGCATTAAAACCTTCAGATAACAAAACGATGCAAATGTTTCCCAAATAAAACCACTGTACATGGCATATTAGATATTTTGGGAAGTTTGGAGTTGTGCCCCAATTGTCAATTGGATTCCTGTTTTTGCAGAGCTATTCAACTGCAACAGTCTGTAGATCTTATTGTCTTTTTGCCCTCCCCAACGGGGATACTCCTTCATACAATTATATTGACCCTATCGCCCTCGCCCTGCCGCCTCGGGCCATACTCAAGACGTCGGGCACCGTTGTTAACGTTACGGATCTCCCCGCCGACAAATAATCATATGTAAATATTTACTCTACGATGAATAATAAAATGAAGCTCGCTTGCGGAATTTTTTTTTTCGTTCAGTGAAACGCTCTGATCTGCAGAAAGGGTTTTTTAAAAATATTGGCTAAACAGGCCAAATGGTTATGATGAAAATCCACAGCATTTTTTTCATGGCCTGGTTTGAGGGCTTGCCATTTCTGCAGGAATAGACATGTTTATTTCTTTGTCTTCCTCTTTCATTACAAGCCACCGCTGTTCAGTGTGACGAGGGCTTGAAAAAAGTGGTGTTGTATCTTCATATAACCATTTTGAGTTTTCAGTGAGCCAGTGAGATAATGCTAAACGAAAATTTATCACGGCTAGATCAGCTAGACTAATGTAAGCCTAGATGCCGCCCTTTGCGCCAGTGGGCGCTACGGGGATGAGTGAGTGAGAGCACCTAGACTAATTTAAACATTTTCTTTCAATTCTTACCTGTAGGCTGACCCGGGCTATTACCCTAACCAGAAGATCATCTAAAGAGCCCCTTAAAATGGCAGAAAGCTTTGAATAACACAAGCAGCTGACTCCAGCTTGTTGTAATGGATAGTTCTTTGTTTTGTTTTACGGTGAATTGCCAGTTATGGTTATCTTTACATCGCGAACCAAGAGTCAGAATAATTCATGTTTTTATCGTTAGCTAGAATCCGAACCAATCGTGATCTACACCAGGTAACAAGCGACAACTTGGCTCGCCCCCAAATTGCGTGTAAGAGTTCTTCCCATAAGCAGTGTAAGTACATTAATGGCATGCTTAAGGACGTTCGCGCTAATTGTTTCTGCGCATCCTTACTGCGCGCGCAAATTCACATCCCACGTCATCCATGAGCGCGCGCGCTAAGTCATGAAATAAACAAATGATAAGGCAGATGGCCATTGCTAGAGCTTTGACTGGATTTAACGATCTTGGACGTTCGGTGACTCCAATGTTTCTTTCGATGGATCATTTTCTCTGCTGATTTTCTACGTTCAGGGAAAAAATGAAAAAAATCTATCGACTAGAAGTTTAAATTTTTGGCAAAAGGCACCATCGAATTCCGTTCTTAGTAGTTCTTTGTGCATCTGTGCGGCGGTCTCAAATGCCTCTTAAAGGGTTAAATTTTGTGAAAACGTTAGTAAGGTTTGGAATTATTTACGTAGCAGACCCACTTCTACAAAATATGACTAAGATCGTTTGCCTCCGTTGACTCACCTTCCATATTTTTAACTATAAACCCCTGTAGACCGTGCTCGATGATATGCGACAATTTTTCGAAATCAGTATAGTTTACCACACGCTTTATCTCTGAAACGAAGACGGTGACCCCCTTAATGTGTTTGCATTTCTGGTACAAGTAACTCATTATCTGCCTGCAGTAAAAATTTAAAAAAATTCTATTGACTGGAAAAATTCCGCGCGAACGTCCTTAAGTGGTTTTACTTCGAAAGATAGATCTAACAACAAAGTAGATTTAAGAAAGTGGTAAGTTGAAGCTATAGCGTTTGCGATGAGTCATCGGCTTGCACGAACATTTTGAAGAGGTAAATTTACAACACGAGAAGTGAAAGCTTTAGACACGACTCTAGGCCACTCAACATTTTGAACCCTATGGTGATTTAAGACAGTTTTAGTTCTACTCGTACTCTTCTCTTGTTGTTGTTGTTAAGAAACATTTGATAGAGACGTTCCGTAATGACAGCTTGTGCTTTAAGGTATCAACTTTACACCCAAAATGAAAAAAAAGTTTTCCTTCATTTGTGGACTAGTATTGCGTAACACGGAGCTTGCCCACAAATTCTATGTTACAGTTTTTGCCATTAGCCACTTTGAAAGCCACTTTGAAAGTCCATTGAAAGTGTGATAAGTGTTCTTCTCTCTAGAAAGATAGATCCGTCATGTTTTAAAATAGGTATTTATTTGAAGCACCGCGTTTTAATCTTTTAGAACGAAAAATAACAACTCTACGTTTTTAACATAATGGTGTCCTAAAGCGTCTATATTTTCTATTTGCGCTGTCGTTTAACTGTCGTGACGCGCCGCAATGACGGCATCATTTTCACTGCCCAAATAAAATAAAAAGGTGTTCTAAAATATAAACATAAACATTGTGTCCCAAACATAATGGTGTTCTAAAGAGCACTTGTTTAATTATCGTGACGCGCCCTGCTGGCGGTATCGTTTTTTACTGCCCAAATGAAATAAAAAGGTAACTTTAATTCAAGGATTTGTCAAAAACGTTAGTCTTGGATCGGTAGAACGGCAGATCGAGCTGAATTCGTCAAGAATGAAGAGTACACACGTGTTGATAGCCCTTGGTGCCTTTTTTCTTTTAACCGTGCTGATTGCCGAGAGTGAAAGCATTGGAAATTTGATTCCATCAGGAAAAAGGCAGTTGCATGAAAAGGTTTGCATTCACGAAACAGTAGTATTTCAAATTGGTAGAGTTGATTTTACCCAACATCTTTTACGAACTCAAGAAAGAGCCTGGATAATCGGGCGTACAAGAGTGCTGGTGCCAATTCTTCAATGTACCACAGCACTAAAGCAAACGTGCTTAGAAAACCTAACACGATCAGTGATTAACTTGCAAATGTCTAAGCAATTGCAGAGACTAAGACAAGAAGATCCCGTTAGCAATAAAGTCTTTAGAAGAACGATCGGTAAACCGCAACAAATTGCAAGCTTTTTTTTTTCAAAAGCCCTTCCTCATACAAACAATAACCTGTGCGTGTTTTTTTCATTTCTTATTCGAAAAAACACTTCGAACGTTCGCAAGTTACCAGTGGGTTTGACTTTACAGGAACGATCGCTTTATTATTTTCAACAAACCGTTTTGTTGCCAAAGTGGGCAAAATAGTGCGAAATGAAACTCCATTATGTTTGTCCATGAGATTATACATAAATAACACAGTACAGAAATTTACATATGGATGTTTGGAAACAGAAACAATGAGCCTAGACCTTAAAGTACTCAATATCATCAAAATTCTTATTTTCCCATCTGATTCTATGTTTCATGCGATGAACTTCTGCGAAAAAAATTTTCGATTTGGATGAAAAGCGATTTTTTTTAATGAAGTTTTAAAAACCTGAAAATCCTATTTTCTTGCGGTCGACCCGTGCCGCTGATCACATCATCGACATGCTCAGAATTGTGACGTAGATTCAGGAACGTGTGAGTTCAGGCTTGACTTATCTCACTTGTTTTACCTCTGTAAATTTAGCTTCGTAGTCCATGCAAAATTCTCCTTTCCAGCATTTTGTATGAGCTACTAACTTACATTACAGAGGTAAAACAAGCGAGATGAGTCAAGCCTGAAGTCACGTGTTCCTTAATCTACGTCACAACTCATTCAAAACGAAGGGAAGACTGGTGCGAATGGTGGACCAAAATGGCGGCAAATTTGAACGATTTTAAAACTTCTAAAAATGATTGCATTTTATCGAAATCGAATTTTTCTTTCGTAGAAGTTAATTGGGTGATATATAGAATCAGATAAGAAAATAACGACGATATGGGCACTTTAAAACAATAGAAGTCCGTGAACCAAGGTGCGTCTCTTTTACTTTGAAAGATAGATCTACCAACAAAGATGATGTAAGCAAGTGTTACATTGAAGCTATAAGATGGGCCATCGATTTGCACGAACATTTTGAAAAAAGGAAAATTTTATACAAGACCAGAAGTGAAAGCTTTAGACACGACTCTAGGCCACTCAACATTTTGAACCTTACGGTGAATTATTTATATTCGTACTCGTCTCTTGTTGATTTTCCCAGTGAAGTAAAGAGACGTTTCATAGAGACGTTCCGTAATGACAGTTTTTTACACCCAAAATGAAACAAAAATAATACAAGTTTAATTTACTCATTAGCAAATTGAAATTCAGTTTGACAAAAAAAATCCAAATAACTAGTACTCTTGATCAATATTGCGTAACACGCGCAGGCGTCAGGAATGTTCCCACAAACTGTATATTACAGTTGATACCATTAGCCACTTCAAGTGCATTGATGGTATGTTAAGTGTTCTTCTATCTAGAAACACAGACCTGTCATGTTTTAAAATAGATATTCAGTTGAAGCACGACGTCTTACTGTTTTGAAACAAAAATAACAACTCTACATTTTTGACATAATTGTGTTCTAAAGCGTCTTTATTTTCTATTGGCGCGCTTGTTCAATTATAGTGACGCACCGTTATGACGGTATCATTTTCACTACCTAAATTAAATAAAAAGGTAACTTTCATTCACGAAATTCAGTTTTGGACAGAACTAGATCTTTAGAACGGAAGATCGAGCTGAATTTATCGAGAATGAAGAGTACACAAGTGTTGATAGCCCCTGGGCGCATTTTTTCTTTTAACAATGCTGATTGCCGAGAGCGAAAGCATTGGAAATTTGATTCCATCAGGAAAAAGACAGTTACATGAGAAGGTTTGTATTCATCAAACAGCAGTATTCAAATGAGTAGAGTTGATTTTACCCAACATCTTTTGCGAACTCGAGAAAGAGCCTGGATAATCAGGCGTTCAAGAGAGCGCTGGTGCCAACTCTTCAATGTGCCACAGCACTGAAGTCAAGGTATTAACATGATCAGCGATTAACTTGTAACTGTCTGCGCAACTGATAGAGACTAAGAAAAAAAAAGAATCTGTGTTCGCAAAATTCTTTATACACAACGTTTTCTAGCCAAAATGACGGTGTTTCCAAAATGGCAAAAAGCTCACAGAATGAAATCTCCTTATAAAAGGAAGGCGTGATTTGTCCACGAGATTATAAGTATCAGAAGCTAGTAATATAATACAGAAATTTACATTTGCAAATATACCTGAGTACCAAAAATGAACACTATATTGTTAATAGAAACCTGTGAAATGCAATAATATTTATGTTCCGTTAGACAACGAGTTTCGCACGCACATAGAGTTTTCTGCGCATTTTAATTTAACTTAATTTTTTTCACGTCCGTTATAAATATCTTCGAACAATTATTTTGCAAAGGCTAGGTTTTAGACCTACCGACAGACAGACAGACACACTGAACACCTCTAGGCAATTGCAAACGTTTTTACGTCTGGCGCTACCCTGCCTTCGTTCTCACCATCGTTGTCGTCGTTTAGAATCGTCGATCAAGTTTCCTGTAGTCAAACACAGGACGTTGGCCCTTGGCAAGCATTTCAAGATGTCCCACCGAGGGAGTTGCGCCACTCACCTACCATAAGGCTTAACAGGATTGGCTGAGAAAACAATAGAGCAGCATTTTAGTGCGTAAAACAGGGAGCGAATTGCGTAGTTCACACTAACGACATATTATGCTTACAGTGTGAACATCCTGACATAAGGACATAACAGCAAGATAACAGCGCGAACATCCGACGACATAAGGATCCTTCTCTTGTGTCTTTGTGTCGATGTTCACTTTACATAACCTATTATGTCGCTATGTCATTATATCGTTCATGTCGTTATGTTGCTAGTGCTATTCTCAAGGAAATGACTTTGTAATCTATGTAATGTTATTCATAGAAAAACGTCGTCCAAATTTGAATACACGCCGAGTCTCTATACGTGGGAAACGTTTTCCTTTTACCCCTTTTTCCGTTATCGGTCTCTCGTTCAATCTCGATTTTCCACTGAAAAACGCCGAAAAAAAAATGTCACTCTAGTCCCGCTTTTGCCTCGAGAAACCTGGATCCCAATCAAACCACTGACCTTAACACTAATCCGAACTTTACAAGGTACACTACTCATAACAAATTTCGAACGTCTGACATTTTTCAGCGTTTGAAATTTTAAGCCTCCGAAATATTAATAGGACAGTATTAAACTTTCAGGTAGCTCCAAAGGTACGTAACGGCTTAATATAATTTGGGCCATTTTCTTGTCGGTGTTTCTGTAAAAACTCGAGGGAACAGTTAAACTATCATTTTCACAAGTGTTGTTTTAGTCTAACTGTACAAAGTGTGCGAATTTTTCTCCGGAATTTGTCCGAAATAAGGTAAAAAGTGTCTCAGTGAAAATTAAAAGTCCGAAATAAAACATCCGAAATTTTAATGTCCGATTTTGTTTGCTAAGTAATGTGTACGCATTCAGTTTTTGGTTCACCGAAAGACGTAAATTCAGTTTAATTTATTTACACCTATTTCAGTTACACAAAATTAATTTAATTAACAAAAATACCTAAGGCAGAAAAAAAGAGAAAGGCAATATTACATTAAATAAGAGAGAAGTGTGTAGTGGCCAAAGGAGCGAAAGACAAGCCCATTTGGTAGTGTTAATGACATTTGTATTGTGTTGTTTCTGTTTTACAGTTCACAATTAGTGGAAGGTCTCTATGTGGACGTGTTGGATGCCGGAGAACCAGACCCAAAGTTGCACAAAGCGATGCTGATGAATTAACAGAAAATGAAGAAAGGCACTTTGAATTGAAGGAAATTTAAATGTTAATGCGTGTTTCCTCTCTTTTATTGTACATGGGTGTAAAATGAATAACATTCCATCAAAAATAAAGCATTGATAGCATCGAAACGGAAGTATTCAAATGATTGATGAGGAAAATAGATTCTTTGCATAAATGACGCCTAAATGTTAGTAACAATGCTTATACATCCTAAGCCTCACACCCGTGTGAAAAATCCTTTGTCTGGAAACATTAGTACGAGGCTAAGGATGCATAAAGTATTGTTATTCAATTGTTTATGCAAAGGATCTATACAAAACTAGCCGGGTCTGTAACTGAAGTTACAACTACCTTTTTTAAAAATCCAATCCAAGTCGAAAACATTTACGAAATCCATCCGTCTCAGTTCAGTTGGTCACTCTCTCGCTCCTCGCTCGCCGGGTCGGTCAGCAAATTAGGAGAAAAGTTAGCATAGTTAAAAATGGGGTCTGCGATGTATCATTACTCTGATAGCACGTTTGCCGCAAGACCGGAAAGAATGACTTGATAAGTGAGTGACAAAGCTATGTTGCCGTAATGATGTTAAAGGTACTGCAGAAATAATTACACGGTTAATTTATTCAGTATATTTATTATAATTTATTATAACTATCATATCTGATTTTTCGGATTTTACGAGGTTCAGTAGTCGGCTGGCTTTCCTTGTTGTTCGTTGCGGTCGTCATAAACGCTCTGTTCCATTCCTCCACATCCAAGACTTCTTGCCACCAGACACAAGTTACTTGCCACTCTTTTGAACTATAGAGGGAAAAGTAAAAAACTAAACAATAAAAATTGTTGGAAACTATTTTCAAGTGGAGGAACTGCAATGTGTATCATCATTAAATCCCATTTATAAGTTTCCTTTTTTGCCTTGTACTGATTTAAGAGTTTTTTTTGAAAGGGAAGCCGCGTTTGTTGTTTCAGAGCTTTTGACTTTTAATGTACCCCAGTTTCATTTTAATCTCGATGATTGCAAAAGAAAGACGAGTATTTTTGAAAATCAAATACAATATTCCATAAAAAAATGGAAAACTTGTCATTCGTTTCAATGTTTCGTTCATATCAGTCTTGTCACCTTTTAGATATGCATTTACCAGTTGGATTTCTCTTCAATGTTTTTTTTTGTTTTGTTTTGGCATCCTAATCCTTTGAAAACTGATGACGAGCCGCTTGACTATATACCTATCTTGTCATACTTGGGGTGGATGTGCCAACTTTGGTTATCTGAGATCACGTCTTTATGAATTTTTTTTTCAAAAGTCATTCATAATAGAGTCAGAAGCTGCCAGTGAAGTTGTTTCGGTTGTTAAGTTTTTAAATAAGGTTTTATTCTTATTTTAGTATATTCTTTATCATTTTATAACCTCATACTATTTTTTTTGATAGATCGTAATGACACACTTCTATCCAACAGACCAGTTAAATACATTGGTGCAAGCCCATTAAGCGCCATATAATGTCAACAATAAGACAACAAACCTGTCCTCGAAATTCTCTTTTCCCATTTGGCAAAGCTCCTCCAAAACAGTCACTTTTGGGAAGGAATGTTGCGAGAAGAAAAAATGCAAGAAGAGAAACGACGGCTTGGCTCTTCATTCTTTTGATAACTGTAAAGCAATGGAGAGGGCAATTCAATAATTCTTAAAATTGCCCTTTGGTTATATCTATACAGCTCGTCTCTTTATTTATTTATTTCTCAGTGCGTCAGAGCGCAGAATTTTCTAATAACGTCGGTAACGGTGGGAGGTATTTTACTTTATAAACATTCTTGTCATGTAAACCTATTTATTTAGATTATGGAAAGTACAAATTTGGATATAGACTCAGACTAAAAGACTCACAGCGAAAGCAAGTTTTAATATCCCGAATAGATAGAAAATTACAATGACAATCGGCTCGCTACTGACGTCTTACAATAGCGGTTGGGCAAAAGTATATTATGTTATATCAAACGTAAAGCGCAGTGAGGAAACAGAGTATTGCTTAAACGTTTGGAAAAGATTCTTTCTTTAGGTGGGCGAAGCTAGATTAATTAAGGACATCCATTGGGACGAGCTAAACATCTTGATATATTATGTGCATGAAAAGAAAGATGGCGGGGGTATGGGCCTCCTGCGCAGCAATCTTTTCCAAGAAGCCTGCAGCGTTATTTAAACGACAAGAACTCCAAAAATAAACTTTCTTACAGACTGAGAGTTTGTTAAGTCCAGGGAACTTCTTTTTTCTAAAAAGAAACAGCTGGTTGTTGAAGAAGTGAACGATAATCGCCGTCACGCGGCGAAAAAACTAATTGATGTTGAGGAAGATTTTTTGTTTCGCTCCAGTGCATTTGGCGATTCAAATTCCTGAAACGCTCCAACGCACAGTTACTAAGCGGTCAAAGAAATATAAGAGCCTCGATTCTTACAACGCGGCGTCGGTGGAGCATAAGGGAAAAATGTTCTCGATTTTAAGGCTGTCCGGTGAACAGAGCAATCAGGTATAGTAGGCAACCGTGTCCAAGAGAGCAGCATTGTACCGGTGAATCTTCCGAAAGCCTAACGAGTCATTTCAACAAGGAGATCTCGAAGGCACTTGCGTTGTCAAACAAAAACAACAACAACAAAAACTTTTATTTCACCCCAGAGCTAGAAATATACAATGTTTTTGTAGAGTAAAAACAAAAATGATAGGGGTGCCAGTGCTGGCTACCCGAAATAACCTAAGAATTCAAAATGCTAGGCAGCCACTTAAAAGATAAACAACATCGAGGGCTGTCCTTTCACGTTTAACATTCACCGTGAAAAAGAAAAAAAGCCCAAACTCCGCGAAGCGATGATTCCGATTCTGATTAGTAAACTGAACTTAATCCAAGTTTTTTGAAAAAACACTTCCTCTTCGATGATTTCACTTTTTTTGAAAAAAAGACTTTGTAATTGTCATTCAGCTTGAGTTTGTTTGCCACACTGGGAACCCGAACTGTTCATTCAAAAGCGTACCTGCGTTTTTTGCCTTCTTGGTTTCTAAATTGACAGGTGTCAGATCGTGTCAGATGTTAACTAAAAAATATCTCAAAGTTTGTTTGGAAGCCAATCAAATTACCTTTATTGTTAAGTTAAAAAAAAAAGTTGTTTTGGTGAAGCCTCTTTCTTTTATTTGTTTTACGGCATTACTATCTATACTCGTTTAAAATTGTTCAAATGCTACTTGCATTCAGTTCATCAGTTCAACATCTTGAGCTAAGTTTGAGTTGTACTACAAATTAAAACAGTCGGTCAGTCGTTGCGAGCCACTTGAACCCAAACTTTAATTTTTTTACCATAAATTAAATAGCAGAAGCAACCTTATGCCATCTCCTTTTTGATTGTGTACACTCGTAAACATCAAAGTTACCTTACCTTACTCGAAACATTTTAAGAGAGATTTTATTTTTAGTCTCTATCAAAAGAAGTTGTACACCTTACCTCGAAAGATGGCTCTTCATTCTTTTGATACCTGTGGAGCAGTGGAGTCGGAAATTCAGTATTCTCAAAATTGCTTTTTAGTTATTAGGAATATTCTTCGACTCGTTATATATCGAAAGATGTTATTTCGAATTAAAATCGAGAACTGATTTAATGAAATCCATCCGTCTATCAATCAGTCGGTCGTCGGTCTGTCAGCCAGTAAGTCAGCAAATTACGAAGAACATTAATGCGTGGCTCAATTCCACCTGTCACCATCCCCCCGGGAAAACATTTGCCATTTTTTTCTTACTCGGCGGCCTATTCCCCACCCCTGGTCACGGAAAAGGAGACAAATTCTTGCTCCCGATACTCCTATATCTCAACTATCTCTGTATAAACATTAGCAAAAACGAATGTTTTGTCAAGAACGGAACGCTTTTCTAGCGTTTATTAAACGAAGGATACCACTTAGAGTAATATTTATATACGATACATTGAAAAAAGGTTGATTAATGACATCCGTCGAGCACGCTTGCGTATTTTAAATAAAACTTTGATATATGACAATGTTCGCGCCTTTTGCTCGCTTCGCTTGTGCTGCATTTGAGAGAGAACAACTCTGTTTCCAACAAGGCCAGAAATCCACAAAAATATTATAAAATCGCAAAACCAGTCTTAAATGATTATTAGAATTATAATGCTTTATTGACTACCTCCTAGTGAAACGCTATGTTATTACAAATAAAAGGAAATTAGTCACATTCAGTGGGTTTGGACAATATTTCATGATAGCACTCCCGTGAAACTCAGCGTCGAAATAATACATTAATACACATTTAAAGTGCCTATAACCCCAGATTTTTTTTTTGGCTAAGATGAAACTTAGACAAACACACAAAAAGAATTTGCCAAAATTTTCGGTTTGTGATTTTTTAGGGGCTTTAAAAATTAACATAAAGTAGCTGAAATTTGATACATGACCGAGCTGGCGAGGAGCCTGGGTCTATTACTGGGTTGACGTCACAGACTGCTTTGCATGCATGTTTATAAAGAGTTAATGCTATGTAAATGAATATGTGACGTCAACCCAGGAATATACGCAGACCCCTCACCAGCTCGGTCATAACAAAAAAGATATCAAATTTCAACTACTTTCTGTTAATTTTGAAAGCCCTTAAAAAGTCACAAAGTGAGAAATTTGGCAAATTCTTTTTGTGTGTGTGTCTAAGTTTATCTTAGCCAAAAAAGAATTTGGGGTTATGGGCACTTTAAATTTGGGCTTTAATTTGGAAAGATTGTTTTGTTCCAGCCAAGCCAAGACAAACTTTATCGGCTTTCCTACAAAAAAAAAACTCTTTAAGGTCTTTAAGGCAAGGAAACCGAACGTCGCCATTACGTTTGATAAACTATGTGCACAAAGCAATTTTTTAATTTGCCCCGCCCCCTATCCCCGGGACAAGACCCGCTTTAAACAAATCCCCACCACCGGGCAAAAAAGGGCTGGACTTGTCCCCGGGGTTGCCCGAGGGAAGGGAATGGTAACAGGTGGAATTGAATCACGCACAAGAATCTGCCAAGTATTTGTTAGTTTGTTAGCACGTTTGCCAAAGACCGCGAAAAATGGCTTGATAAGTGAATGAAAAGGCAATGTTGCAGTAATGACGATTACTTTATTTTATACTTCCTACAATTATCCTATGTTATAATTACGATTATTAAAGACTGGGTCATTGTATAATGCAATTCAAGGTATTTGATTGGCTTAGTGACCATGTTATATGAGCCATTATACCATACCCTACAAATATGGTAAGTGTACGCGTCAGCACAACAGCTGAAATTCTGAAACTTTTTTCCGCGGAGAGAAACAATGGCGGTCCAAGAGAGGATTTTGCGAAATAAAACGTGGCAAGATTTTAGCGAAGTTGGTGGTTGTTTTTAATAAAACAATTATTCCACTCGCGCTTGTTGGATATGAGATGATTATAGCCAACGAGGCACATAGCGCCGAGTTGGCTATCTATCATCTCATATTTAACGCACGCTCATTAAATAATTGTTAATTATCTGATTGTTCTGATTTTGCAAGGTTTAGTATTGATCAGTATTCGGCTGGTTTTCTTTGTTGTTCGCTGCGGTCGTCATCGACTCTCTGTTCCATTCCCTCGCATCCAAGACTTCTTGCCAGAAGACACACGTTACTTGAAACTCTTTTAAACTATAGAGGAAAAAAAAAAAAAAACAAAAGATAAAAATTGTTGAGCAGCATTGACTATTTCAGTGCAGCTTGCATGACAATTAAAACACGGGTTTTGCTAGTTCCTGTTTGATTTTAAAGGTATCAGATTTTTATTTTTAATCTCGATAGTTACAAAATAAAAGAGGAGTATTTTTGAAAATGGAATACAATATCTTCCAAAAAAAAATGTAAAAGTAAAAAACCCCATAATCAAGGTTTCGTCTAAATCTTGTCGACTCTGAGACCTAGAATTAATAGCTGGATATCCGTTCAATGTTTTTCTTCTTGTTTTGGATTTGTAATCTTTGTAATCTTAAGAAAACTTACATTGAGCCACCTGACCATCTGTCTATCTTTTTTTGTTACAAGTATCCTTAGAGTGGATGTGCCAAACTTGGTTATTTACAATAAGCGAGAATCATGTAAGAAGGCATCTAGAAAAAGTCTTCTTTTCCAGTGTGTGAGGGCACGGAACTCTCCGAATCCTGCAATATGATTTGCTCCGTGAGTGGGAGAAATTTACGAACTTGCCAACTCACGTTATGTTTCCACCCAGGTTAAATCTCGCAACGATCGATGGGGAGAAGCGTAACGTTTTACCTAAAAAAACTCACAATGTGTCGCTGTGGTACCGTTCTCAAGTGAATAGAGAAATTCCTCGGAAAAGCGAGTGATCATTTGATTTTGGTACAACAATTATTTTTCAATAATTCTCGTTAGTTTCGACTGTTTTAGCCCTTGCGTGGCAGTGTATCTAAGTTTACTTAGTGGCTAAGATTAAAAATATTCGCAGGTCCAGAATAGGTATGTTTAACGATCGTCGAAGTATTCCAAGGTTTAGGTATAATGTCAACGGACACTTCAAGGTTGAGGTGATTTCGACAGCTTTATATATAGTTCATAAGATAACTAAATGCGAAGTGCATAACATGTTACCATATTCTGGTAAAAGAAGTACAAGGCAAAGCTTACAACGCGATTTGTGTTGTCTTTGCTACTACACTCTTAGGTTTTACAACGAAAAAAACAAACAAACACAAGGACAGCCAACCTTTCCTTGTAATTCTCTTTTTCCATTTGGCAAAGCTCCTCCAAAGCAATCACTTTTGGGAAACAAAGCGGCGAAAACAAGAAATGCAAGAAGGGAAACGACGACTTGGCTCTTCATTCTTTTGGAGCAGCGGAGTTGGTAATTCAGTAGTTCTCAAAATTGCCTTCGAGAAATATTTATATGCTTCGTCTATTTATATATCATTTCAGCCGCCAAAATGGCGCTGCATTCTGGATTCCCATTATACTCTCACATTACATTATCCTAAGGCAAAACAAAAAGTCCCACCTATTAAATAACCGTTTAAAGTTTAAAGGGAAGAAATATAATCTTCACAACTTAAGGTTTAAAAAACGTACTGCTAGTGCCAAATTCAGCGTTAATTTTGAATGCTGTTTTTTTTACTGGACTTTTTAGACACTAGACGCCTTTTTTTAAAAAATATACTATTGCTGTTTCGATAAGCAGTTTCCTTGTAAAAAGATCCCGCTTTAAAGTACTTATTGCAGATTTATAAAAACGTGATACAGAATTACGAAGATAAAAACCGAAACACTAATTTCGAACTTTGTTTACATTTAGGCTACCACAATCTTGTGGTGTTAACGGCTGACTTTTATTTAAACTGTTGTTTTGCAGGAAAACCTTCGAAAATATCTTTTATGAGTGCTATTGTAAACAAGGTAGCCGTAGTCCAATCTAGGCATTCGGATGGGAAAGCCGGAAAAATGAAGAGCGTAAAAAGAGGTGAGGGTTTGGAATAAGGGGTTGCAAGATGGCAGCGGAACGCAATTAGAGGGTAATTCCAACATCGAATTATTTAGAGATCTCGGTTGCTATTGCAAAAAGCTTATTTGTTCCCTGTTTTGTGATATGAAGAGTAAATGGGTCTGCGATTGTGATAATGACACCATCCAATTATGAGACAGAAAATCCAAACATGTCTGAGACATTGTAATGTCACGGGTCAAGATCAGTTTCTACATTTGTCCTTCCTCTGTATCCACTGTGAGGCAAATTATTAAAAGTTCATTTAAAAAAGTTCATTTTGAAGCAAAAAAGAAAAAAACAAAAAAGAAAACAACGAAACAAAACAAAACGAGAAACAAACCAAAAAGACAGTGAATAAACCATGTTCGCGGTACATGACATGTATTTTGCGGTAAAGTAACCCCCTTACAACATTACGTGTAGTAAACAATTTCTATTTGCTAAGTGGAATATTACAAAATTACTCATCAATGTGAGAACAGCTTTTTAAAGTTCATTTTGCAAGAAATTGCACTCACCGTTTAAGTAAACGGAGAGACAGTACAAATGGATGGAAAGGTCACATACAGTCAATCAAAATAACTACAGAGCCGGCAAATTTTTAAACGTAAGAGTTCTCACTATTCCATTACATCATTTGTGAAAAAACTCAACTATTTGGACCATAAATCCTTCACCCTTCAAATGCGTCGGCTATTTTTGATTTCCACTGCTTTCAAGTTTTAACTTTACGTTCATCTGTCTCATCTGGGAATCGAAAGAATATGAATTTCTGTTTAGAAAGGTGGTAACTGAGAAGACTCAGTGTGGTGACAGTTGCCACAATTCAGTAACAAAACACTTTCACTTGCGCTTTTATCTACACGTTAGAAATAATTTAAAAAGAAGTTAGGATAACTTCCATCTTAATTCTTATATAATCACTGAAAACTCATCCGTGTATTCGTTTTTATGTACTCGTATTTTCATCTAGTTTTTGGATAGTTTTTAACTAGAGGTTTTGAAGTCCTTATCTACGTTTTATGTTCTTGTCCAATATCTATTATTGCTTTTTTTGTACACAAAGTTCTGTAAGCCGTTTATTGTGACCAATGAACCTTATCGAAAAATGTGCTGTACTGAAACGATCTTTTTCTGGACTTTTGACAAAAAGCAAGTGAAACCCAGCACTTGCATAATGTTTTGTGTGTCATTTTCATTTGAAAAAAAAAAAAACTTAGTAAGGGGAATTAGTTTTTTCTGTAGAGTCCTGGCCGGAGTATAAGAAATCTAAAAGCCTACTTGTACACCGTGCCTTGAAAGATGCTACTGTAGGTATTACAGTCACAAAATGCCCTCTACGTAACTGTTTATTATTGAAACTTTAAGCTAAAATATATTTATGTGATTGGAGAAGAAATCAAATATTATTTTATAACAAAATCACTAAATATAGCTTTTAGAGCATCAAAAGTGATAAGAAGAATACAAAACGAGGGTCTGTAACTGAAGGCACAAGTGCCTTTTTTAAAATCGAACAAAATCGAAGACAGGTAACGAATTTCTATCCATCTTTCAGTCAGTGGGTCAGTCTGTCAGTTAGTCAGCAAAGTACGAGGAACTTTAGCATAATTTGTAGTAACTTTAGCGTTAGCAAGGGTCTATGGTGCATATATATTATTCTGATAGGCACCGCAAAGAATAAATTCGTAAGTGAACGACAAAGCAATGTTGAAGTAATGATGTTAAAGGTCCTGTAGAAATAATTGGACAGTTATTTTATTACATTTATTATAATTTATTGTAGTTATGATCATCTGATTCTTCGGAATTTACAAGGTTGAGTATTCGTAGAAATAATTGGACAGTTATTTTATTACATTTATTATCACTTATTGCAGTTATGATCATCTGATTCTTCGGAATTTACAAGGTTCAGTATTCGTAGAAATAATTGCACATTTAGTTTATTACATTTATTATAACTTATTGTAGTTGTGATCATCTGATTCTTCGGAATTTACAAGGTTCAGTATTCGTAGAAATAATTGGACAGTTATTTTATTACAATTATTATAACTTATTGTAGTTATGATCATCTGATTCTTCGGAATTTACAAGGTTGAGTATTCGTAGGAATAATTGGACCGTTATTTTATTACATTTATTATAACTTATTGTAGTTGTGATCATCTGATTCTTCGGAATTTACAAGGTTCAGTATTCGGCTGGTTTTTGTTGTTGTTTGCTGCGATCGTCATCGACGCTCTGTTCCATTCCCCGGCATCCAAGGGCTCGTGCTACAGGACACACGTTAGTTGCCACTCTTTTTAACTGTAGAGGAAAAAATAAAAAAAAGAAACAATAAAAAATTGTTGAGAAGCGTTGAGTGTTTCCTTGCAGCGTGGATGACAATTAAAACGATTAATTTCTGACTCATTTAAATGTATCTAAATTTCAGTTTTAACCTCGATAGTTACAAAATAAAAGGCGGATATTTTTGAAAATCGAATACAATATCTTGCTAAAACTGGAAAATGAAAAAAGCACAATAGAATATCTTCTTTTTTTGGCTGCGGACCATATACCTATCTTATTTTTGTTATATGTATCCTTGTGGATCATTCTAAGTTCAGTTTGAAAAACGTGCTGATCATTTGAGGTTGGGGTCGTGTCAGGCTCAATCTGGGATAAGTTCTGGACCTGGGACATTTCGAGTACTTTATAGTTCTTAAGATAACTACTCAGAAACAAAGTTGAGTTAATGCGATGTGCCTAACATGACACGATATTCAAATAATAGATTGAAATAAAAGAAGAACAAGGGAAAGCTTACAAGACGTTTTGGGCTGTCTACACTCTTGTGTGTAACAACGGAAAAAACCCAAACATAACAAAAACCAACCTTTCCTTGTAATTCTCTTTTCCCATTTGGGATAGGTCCTACAAAGCAGTCACTTTTGGGAAGCAAATCTGCGAGAAGAACAAATCCAAGAAGCAAGAGGACGGCTTGGCTCTTCATTCTTTTGATACCTGTGGAGCAGTGGAGTCGGAAATTCAGTAATTCTGAAAATTGCCTTTTAGTTATTAGGAGTATTCTTCGACTCGTTATATATCGTTTCAGCTGCCAATGTGACGCTGTATTCTGCATTCCCATTATACTCTCACATTACGTTATCCTAAAGCAACACAAGAAGCCCGATCTGTAAAAAGATTCCGCTTTAAAATGCTAATTGCAGATTTATAAAAACGTGATACAGAATTATGAAGATAAAAACCGAAACACTAATTTCGAACTTTGTTTACATTTAGGCTACCACAATCTTGTGGTGTTAACGGCTGACTTTATTTAAAATGTTGTTTTAGAGGAGAACCTTCGAAAATATCTTTAACGAGTGCTATTGTAAACAAGGTAGCCGTAGTCCAATCTAGGCATTCGGATGGGAGAGCCCGAAAAATGAAGAGCGTAAAAAGAGGTGAGAGTTTGGAATAAGGGGTGGCAAGATGGCAGCGGAACGCAATTAGAGGGTAATTCCAACATCGAATTATTTAGAGATCTCGGTTGCTATTGCAAAAAGCTTATTTGTTCCCTGTTTTGATATGAAGAGTAAAGGGGTCTGCGATTGTGATAATGACACCATCCAATTATGAGACAGAAAATCCAAACATGTCTGAGACATTGTGATGTCACGGGTCAAGATCAGTTTCTACATTTGTCCTCCCTCTGTATCCACTGTGAGGCAAATTATTAAAAGTTGAGTTGTGTTAAAAAAGTTCATTTTGAAGCAAAAAAGAAAAAAAAAACAAAAAAACAAAAAGAAAACAACAAAACAAAACAAAACGAGAAACAAACCAAAAAGACAGTGAATAAACCATGTTCGCGGTACATGACATGTATTTTGCGGTAAAGTAACCCCCTTAATACATTACGTGTAGTAAACAATTTCTATTTGTTAAGTGGAATATTACAAAATTACTCATCAACGTGGGAACAGCTTTTTAAAGTTCATTTTTCAAGAAATCGCACTCACCGTTTAAGTAAACGGACATACAGTACAAATGGATGGAAATGTCACATACAGTCAATCAAAATAACTACATATTTTACTTCCAGGTGCCGGCAAATTTTTAAACGTAAGAGTTCTCGCTATTCCATTACATCATTTGTGAAAAAACTCAATTATTTGGACCATAAAATCCTTCACCCTTTAAATGCGTCGGTTCCCACTGCTTTCAAGTTTTATCTTTACGTTCATCTGTCTCATCTGGGAATCGAAAGAATATGAATTTCTGTTTAGAAAGGTGGTAACTGAGAAGATTCAGTGTGGTGACAGATACCACAATTCAGTAACAAAACCCTTTCACTTGGGCTTTTATCTACACGTTAGAAATAATTTAAAAAGAAGTTAAGATAACTTCCATCTTAATTCTTATATAATCACTGAAAACGCTTCCGTGTATTCGTGTTTATGTACTCGTATTTTTCATCTAGTTTTTGAATAGTTTTTAAGTAGAGATTTGAAGTCCTTATGTACGTTTTTATGTTCTTGTTTTTTTTTGTACACAAAGTTCTGTAAGCCGTTTATTGTGACCAATGAACCTCATCGAAAAATGTGCTTTACTGAATTGATCTTTTTCTGGACTTTTGACAAATAGCAAGTAAAACCTAGCACTTGCATAAATGTTTTGTGTGGCATTTTCATTTGAAAAAAAAACTTAGTAAGGGGCATTAGCTTTTTCTGTAGAGTACTGGCAGGAGTATAAAAAATCTAAAAGTCTATTTGTACACCGTGCTACTGTAGGTATTACAATCACAAAATGCCGTCTACGTAACTGTTGATTATTGAAAGCTAAAATATTTTTATGGGATTGGAGAAGAAATCAAATATTATTTTATGACAAAATCGCTAAATAGAGCTTTTAGAGCATCAAAAGTGATAAGAAGAATACAAAATGAAGGTCTGTAACTGAAGGCACAAGTGCCTTTTCTAAAATCGAAGACAGGTAACGAATTTCTATCCATCTTTCAGTCAGTGGGTCAGTCTGTCAGTTAGTCAGCAAAGTACGAGTAACGTTAGCACAATTTGTAGTAACTTTAGCGTTAGCAAGGGTCTGCGGTGCATACATATTATTCTGATAGCACTGCGAAGAATAAATTCGTAAGTGAACGACAAAGCAATGTTGAAGTAATGATGTTAAAGGTCCCGTAGAAATAATTGGACAGTTATTTTATTACATTTATTATAATTTATTGTAGTTATGATCATCTGATTCTTCGGACTACAAGGTTCAGTTTTCGTAGTAATAATTGGACAGTTATTTTATTACATTTATTACAATTTGTTGTAGTTATGATCACCTGATTCTTCTGAATTTACAAGGTTCAGTATTCGTAGAAATAATTGGACAGTTAGTTTATTGCATTTATTATAATTTATTGTAGTTATGATCATCTGATTCTTCGAAATTTACAAGGTTCAGTATTCGTAGAAATAGTTGGACAGTTATTTTATTACATTTATTATAATTTATTGTAGTTGTGATCATCTGATTCTTCGGAATTTACAAGGTTGAGTATTCGTAGAAATAATTGGACAGTTATTTATTACATTTATTATAATTTATTGTAGTTGTGATCATCTGATTCCTCGGAATTTACAAGGTTCAGTATTCGTAGAAATAATTGGACAGTTATTTTATTACATTTATTACAATTTGTTGTAGTTATGATCATCTGATTCTTCTGAATTTACAAGGTTCAGTATTCGGCTGGTTTTTGTTGTTGTTTGCTGTGATCGTCATCGACGCTCTGTTCCATTCCCCCGCATCCAAGGGCTCGTGCTACAGGACACACGTTACTTGCCACTCTATCTAACTGTAGAGGAAAAAATAAAAAAAAGAAACAATAAAAAATTGTTGAGAAGCGTCGAGTGTTTCCTTGCAGCGTGGATGACAATTAAAACGATTAATTTCTGACTCATTTAAATGTATCTAAATTTCAGTTTTAACCTCGATAGTTACAAAATAATAGGCGAATATTTTTGAAAATCGAATACAATATCTTGCTAAAACTGGAAAATGAAAAAAGCACAATAAGAATATCTTCTTTTTTTGGCTGCGGACCATATATCTATCTTATTTTTGTTATATGTATCCTTGTGGATCATTCTAAGTTCAGTTTGAAAAACGTGCTGATCATTTGGGGTTGGGGTCGTGTCAGGCTCAATCTGGGATAAGTTCTGGACCTGGGACATTTCGAGTACTTTATAGTTCTTAAGATAACTATTCAGAAACATAGTTGAGTTAAATGCGATGTGCCTAACATGACACGATATTCAAATAATAGATTGAAATAAAAGAAGAACAAGGGAAAGCTTACAAGACGTTTTGGGCTGTATACACTCTTGGGTGTAACAACGGAAAAAAACCCAAACATAACAAAAACCAAACTTTCCTTGTAATTCTCTTTTCCCATTTGGGATAGGTCCTACAAAGCAGTCACTTTTGGGAAGCAAATCTGCGAGAAGAACAAATGCAAGAAGCAAGAGGACGGCTTGGCTCTTCATTCTTTTGATACCTGTGGAGCAGTGGAGTCGGAAATTCAGTAATTCTGAAAATTGCCCTTTAGTTATTAGGAGTATTCTTCGACTCGTTATGTATCGTTTCAGCTGCCAATGTGACGCTGTATTCTGCATTCTCATTATACTCTCACATTACGTTATCCTAAAACAACACAAAAAGCCCGATCTGTAAAAAGATTCCGCTTTAAAGTACTAATCGCAGATTTAAAAAAAATGTGGTACAGAATTACGAAGATAAAAACCGAAACACTAATTTCGAACTTTGTTTACATTTAGGCTACCACAATCTTGTGGTGTTAACGGCTGACTTTATTTAAACTGTTGTTTTACAGGAGAACCTTCGAAAATATCTTTTACGAGTGCTATTGTAAACAAGGTAGCCGTAGTCCAATCTAGGCATTCGGATGGGAGAGCCCGAAAAATGAAGAGCGTAAAAAGAGGTGAGGGTTTGGAATAAGGGGTTGCAAGATGGCAGCGGAACGCAATTAGAGGGTAATTCCAACATCGAATTATTTAGAGATCTCGGTTGCTATTGCAAAAAGCCTATTTGTTCCCTGTTTTGATATGAAGAGTAAATGGGTCTGCGATTGTGATAATGACACCATCCAATTATGAGACAGAAAATCCAAACATGTCTGAGACATTGTGATGTCACGGGTCAAGATCAGTTTCTACATTTGTCCTCCCTCTGTATCCACTGTGAGGCAAATTATTAAAAGTTGAGTTGTGTTAAAAAAGTTCATTTTGAAGCAAAAATGAAAAAAACAAAAAGAAAACAACGAAACAAAACAAAACGAGAAACAAACCAAAAAGACAGTGAATAAACCATGTTCGCGGTACATGACATGTATTTTGCGGTAAAGTAACCCCCTTAATACATTACGTGTAGTAAACAATTTCTATTTGTTAAGTGGAATATTACAAAATTACTCATCAATGTGGGAACAGCTTTTTAAAGTTCATTTTGCAAGAAATTGCACTCACCGTTTAAGTAAACGGAGAGACAGTACAAATGGATGGAAAGGTCACATACGGTCAATCAAAATAACTACATATTTTACTTCCAGGTGCCGGCAAATTTTTAAACGTAAGAGTTCTCACTATTCCATTATATCATTTGTGAAAAAACTCAACTATTTGGACCATAAATCCTTAACCCTTCAAATGCGTCGGCTATTTTTGATTCCCACTGCTTTCAAGTTTTAACTTTACGTTCATCTGTCTCATCTGGGAATCGAAAGAATATGAATTTCTGTTTAGAAAGGTGGTAACTGAGAAGATTCAGTGTGGTGACAGTTACCACAATTCAGTAACAAAACCCTTTCACTTGGGCTTTTATCTACACGTTAGAAATAATTTAAAAAGAAGTTAGAATAACTTCCATCTTAATTCTTATATAATCACTGAAAACGCCTCCGTGCATTCGTGTTTATGTACTCGTACTTTTCATCTAGTTTTTGAATAGTTTTTAAGTAGAGGTTTTGAAGTCCTTATCTACGTTTATGTACTTGTCCAATATCTATTATTGCTTTTTTTGTACAAAAAGTTCTGTAAGCCGTATATTGTGACCAATGATCCTCATCAAAAAATGTGCTTTACTAAATTGATCTCTATCTGGACTTTTGACAAATAGCAATTGAAACCCAGCACTTGCATAAATGTTTTGTGTTGTCTTTTTTATTTGAAAAAAAAAAACTTAGTAAGGGGAATAAGTTTTTTTCTGTAGAGTTCTGGCCGGAGTATAAAAAATCTAAAAGGTTATTTGTACACCGTGCCTTGAAAGATGCTACTGTAGGTATTACAATCACAAAATGCCCTCTACGTAGCTGTTTATTATTGAAACTTTAAGCTAAAATATATTTATGGGATTGGAGAAGAAATCAAATATTATTTTATAACAAAATCACTAAATAGAGCTTTTAGAGCATCAAAAGTGATAAGAAGAATACAAAACGAGAGTCTGTAACTGAAGGCACAAGTGCCTTTTTAAAAATCGAACAAAATCGAAGACAGGTAACGAATTTCTATCCATCTTTCAGTCAGTGGGTCAGTCTGTCAGTTAGTCAGCAAAGTACGAGGAACTTTAGCATAATTTGTAGTAACTTTAGCGTTAGCAAGGGTCTGCGGTGCATATATATTATTCTGATAGCACCGCGAAGAATAAATTCGTAAGTGAACGACAAAGCAATGTTGAAGCCTGATGTTAAAGGTCCCGTAGAAATAATTGGACAGTTATTTTATTACATTTATTATAATTTATTGTAGTTATGATCATCTGATTCTTCGGAATTTACAAGGTTCAGTATTCGTAAAAATAATTGGACAGTTATTTTATTACATTTGTTATTATTTATTGTAGTTATGATCATCTGATTCTTCGGAATTTACAAGGTTGAGTATTCGCAGATATAATTGGACAGTTATTTTATTACATTTATTATAACTTATTGTAGTGGTGATCATCTGATTCTTCGGAATTTACAAGGTTGAGTATTCGGCTGGTTTTTGTTGTTGTTTGCTGCGATCGTCATCGACGCTCTGTTCCATTCCTCCGCATCCAAGCGCTCGTGCTACAGGACACACGTTACTTGCCACTCTTTTGAACTGTAGAGGAAAAAATGAAAAAAAGGAACAATAAAAAATTGTTGAGAAGTGTTGAGTGTTTCCTTGCAGCGTGGATGACAATTAAAACAATTAATTTCTGACTCATTTAAATGTATCTAACTTTCATTTTTAACCTCGATAGTTACAAAATAAAAGGCGGATATTTTTGAAAATCGAATACAATATCTTCCTAAAAATAGAAAATAAAAAAAGCACAATAGAATATCTTCTTTTTTTGGCTGCGGACCATATACCTATCTTATTTTTGTTATATGCATCCTTGGGGATCATTCTAAGTTCAGTTTGAAAAACGTGCTGATCAGTTGGGGTTGGGGTCGTGTCAGGCTCAATCTGGGATAAGTTCTGGACCTGGGACATTTCGAGTGCTTTATAGTTCTTAATATAACTACTCAGAAACAAAGTTGAGTTAATGCGATGTGCCTAACATGACACGATATTCAAATAATAGATTGAAATAAAAGAAGAACAAGGGAAAGCTTACAAGACGTTTTGGGCTGTCTACACTCTTGTGTGTAACAACCGAAAAAAAAAAAACAAACACAGCGACAACCAACCTTTCCTTTTAATTCTCTTTTCCCGCCTGGGAAAGGTCCTACAAAGCAGTCACTTTTGGGAAGCAAATCTGCGAGAAGAACAAATGCAAGAAGCGAGACGACGGGTTGGCTCTTCATTCTTTTGATACCTGTGGAGCAGTGGAGTCGGAAATTCAGTAATTCTGAAAATTGCCTTTTAGTTATTAGGAATATTCTTCGACTCGTTATATATCGTTTCAGCTGCCAATGAGACGCTGTAGTCTGTATTCCCATTATACTCTCACATTACGTTATCCTAAAGCAACACAAGAAGTCCGAGCTATTAACTAACCGATTAAAGTTTTAAGGGTGGAAATATAATCCTTACAACTTAAAGTTGTCTATTATACAGGACGCTGTAGACATAAGGCGCCCCTGTTTTAAATTGATTATTACTGTTTTGATAAGCAGCTTCATTACAAAAGTTCGCGTTAAGGTACTAATTTCGTGGTGCATGCATTTTGCTGTAGAGAAACGCCGCTAAAACATTGTCTGTAGTAAACAATTTTGTGTTTCAGTAATTTTTTTTTATATCTGTTAATAACAAAAAAAATTGGTTCCCTGTAGGATTCGATCTCACAAGCTCTCGATCATGTTCTCCACTGCCACATCGACATCTGCAGAGTTTGGGTGAAACATGTCCATTACATTGCTTTCTACAAAAACGCTGAGTTGTTAGAACAGCAGGCTCGTGAGTCTGCCGATCGAGTCGATGGCTTATTCCAGCCGTTGCTGAGCTCGTTCAAGCGGAGGTGAATTATTGTTTTTCTGGAAATGTTTCTCATCCGTGCATTCGTGGATCTGTTTAGATGTTTGACATTGACATCATTCGTCACGAACTCAATGGAGCTGGAGGGAGACTGTACAACTCGATGTAATTTTGAACGACTACGTTTGGATCTATGAACGGACTAGTGTTCTTTAAATAATACAAAAACTCCATTCTCAGCCTTTCATTAATCATTGATCCGAGTTCAGTGGCTCACAGCCACTTTGATTCGTAACTTTTAAGAAATAATACAACGTTTTTGAAATACATGTTTCAACAGAAACTTCTGTCATCTTCAGTCTAAGTTAACAAATTCAACTCATAACTTTGTTAACTTAAACTGAAGATGACAGAAGTTTCTGTTGAAACATATTTTTAAAAAAAAACGTTGTGTTACTTCTTAAAATATTGACATGTCTGCTACTACCAAGACCGATTCGTAAATTGTTTAGACGTAATAGAAAGTATGTTTTGTGTTTGTGTATGTGTTTTTTTAACTTAACTTTCAAGTTGTGCTTCATTTCCTGAGTTCAGTGGCTCACAGCCACTTTTATTTAAAATAGTTTTTATTGGGGTTTTTGATGTTCTTATTTATGTTTTTATGCTCTTGTCCGTAATTTATGACTATTTTATTGTTTTGTTTTTGTTTCCTACCCAAGGCTTTTCTGTAAGCCACTTATTGTGACCAATGCAACTTGTCAAATGATCTTAGTAAAATGATCTTTCTATGTGGAAAAAGAATGGTAATTGGCTTAATACAGCGCTTGCATAAGAGGTTTGTGTGTCATTCACATTTGAGAAAAACATTGTTAACACTTACGAAGAGGAATTAGTTTTTCCCATAGAGTCCCGGAATCTAAGAAAACTTTCCTTCACTATTTTCACCCAGGATAAATCGAAAACTACACTTGCATGGGTAACCGGCTGACGGAGCAAAATCCACATGTCGAGAAAAGCTGGTTTACAGGTCAAAAGCTGTTGGTGAAAATTCTATAAAGCATTTAAATGATTTTTTGAAGTTAGCAATGTCATTATATTGCGGTGCTGCAATTTATTTCAAAGGTTTCTGTAACAGAAACTGTATACTCTGGAAGCCTTCTGGAAGGAAGATCGCTTGTTTTGCACAAATTAAAATTAGGCCTAGTTCCTTCTTTTGATACCGAGAGATATTAGCCGGAGTTTGGGAACCGGAGTTTGGGAACTTCTGGGCTAGACAAGGTTAGAAAAGTGTTATGTTATAAACCCAGATAGAAAACACACTAAAGTTTAGACATGAATTTTACTTGTAAAATTAGTATGGAGCCACATACAGTGATCTTTCAGTGGTTTGTGATGCCCTGGAAACCATTGCAAGATTACCACTCTAACAAAAAGCAAGTGCTCAATGTGAATACTTGCAGTAGAACAAAATATATCTTTCTTTTCCTTTTTTGATGTATTGCACTGGGAGGTAATTTCCTGCAAATCGACTCACATTTGTAAACCCCCGCTTTCTTAAAGCATTATCTGGGAAATAAATTAAGACCGCAGGGTGAATTTACACGAGATATTAAAAATGTTTTATACTAGTACAGCTGAAGAAAAATATTTCCAAGAATGAAAGAAATAGCAGTCGTTTATTAATCGAAGGTTCTTATTCATTCATTCATTCCTGAAAGATAGAAGGGGTTTTTAGGCTTCCCACAACGGCAGCGGCAACAGGAATGTCACTAAAAATGGGACAGGTTTCAAGAAAGTACAATGTCTCTACACGTACGTTATAAATCTTGGTACATTTCTTTGCATTCTCTGGAAAACTACGACGTGAAATTACCAAATAGGCCAATTTCGATATATTAAAATTCAGCCTAAAACAATAGACTTAGCACGAGGTTCCGGTGAATAAACCCCACAAACTCTGTATTTATTCCCCAGAGCCTCGTGCTGAGGTCTATTGTCTTAGGCTGAATTTTAATAAATCGAAATTGGTCTATTGTATTTTTCGAATTGAACGCTGTGTTGCATATTCCGTTCTGAGTTAGCTCTGACTGTAAACAAAAAAAAACCCTGAATGACTCTATATTATCTCGAGATTCGTTCTTTAATATAAATTCGTTTTTCAATTGACGTTTTCCTCCATGTCGTCTTGGCTGCTTCAATTCTTTAGTTCTGTCAGACCTTTCCCCTCATTATTTTCACAAACAAATTCAGATTCAAGGTAAAATCATTCTCACTCGGCTCGGTTTGCAGGGAAGAAGGGGAGAGAGGGCTGGGGGAAGCTGCGCTCAATGACCTTTTTGGTGATACGGCAGCCATTTTTGAATTCTGTTGTTTCAAATAGCTATTATGGGATGCTCAGGGAGTAAATTAGTATGTATTTGCCCCCTAAGCATCCCATAATTGAAACAATAGAATTCAAAATGACCAGCGTATCGCCAAAAAGGTCCATTGTTTAATTATTGCATGACACTGGTATCAAAGTATTTCCTTGGTTGATTTTCTTTGCCACGGGGATCTACAAGGAGCCCAGCGCACGCATACAGAAAAGGGATAAGATGTCACACAGGGAAGAAAATCAAACGAGTTTGAGTCAATAAAGGATGACAAGTGCAAGGAAGACAACTTGTCCTGATAGCAACAACTGTTTATTTAAATTCTCGCTTAAATGGCCAACATCAGTCTTGAAGAATGCAGCATATATTATGAATTCAAGACAAGTTTCTCTCGTACATTCCAGTTACATTGGATTATGCCTTTTACTGTTTATGTAGTTAACCTTTATTCTACTTTAGGCATAAAACTTGGGACGCCTTTGTTTTGAATCAGCTAAACATTGCTTTCAACTTACAGGCTAATATTAAATTTGGACAAAGCAAGCCTCTGTTCAAACTAGTAAACACATTTACAAGTAGATGGGATTACAAGATGTGGATTTCCCTTAATGCCATTTATGAAATCGAACCACATGTACACGTTTCCTTCGCCGGCTCGGCAGCATCCTGACAATTCCTTGATCGTGGATTCTGGTAGAACATGAGACCACACGTTCACATTTGTCAAACTTCCTTGGAATGACTGATTCTGTTCAAACCCTCCTCCTGATGTGTCTTGTTCTTGGCCCAACACCAGAGACCCCGCCGCCTGAATTACGTACCCTTTCTTGAAACCTGTCCCAGTCTTCTCCATTTTCCCATCTTTGTAGAGCTTCCATTCGCCATTATCGTTCTCCCAGGTAGCACAGATTTGATGCCATTCACCGTCGTTAGCTGAAACTCCCGTTGATCTGCACCGGATAAGAAACAGAAATGTGGTGGTCATAATGAAAACTGCTGGGTTACAGGTATCTGGTATTGCTTTGTCTGTTATTCATATTTGAGCTACATTACGCTTCGCTCTCATCAGATCTAAACAACGATCGATGCACTGTATTCTGAACGAGTGCCGCTGGTATCTTAAATCGGCAATGTTCGACTGTCTTCGAAACCGCGGCGAAACTATTTTTTTTTTACATACTTTACTAGTTTATATACTTTACTAATTTTTGAGTCACTCATGTCCAATACACCCAACCTGATCTTAATATTTTGAAAACCACGGTAATGTTGCTTTTTAAAGTACTAAAGATCCAACTCCCTACGATTTCCAAAACTTCATCCAGACTACAAGACTTCTACCAACTTGATATTGCGCCCATTGAAAGTTTCAGTTCAGTTTTTATTATTGCACACTGTTTACAGAGAAAATAAAAAAAACACGATTTACAACAATAAAGGACGAATAAATACAAATAGAAATTAACTAGACGATACAGTATTTAATTGTGCACAGTGACCAAAGTAGCCAAGAAGCTTTCGAGTTGGCCACTGTCATGTAGAATTAAGTTGGCGATGGCCGCATGTTACGTTACGTTAAAAGATGATATTACAATCATAAAAGAAGGAAACACATATATACATGTAAGCTCAAATAAAAGGAAAACGATGTCCTGATATCGTACAACATTATTCTACATAGCTAGCAGTTAAACTATGGTCAGTTTTGAGTAGTCAATAAGAATTTTTTATATTGCTTTTTGAAGAGCAAGTATGGAAAACATTTAAGTTCTGACGGGACAGATTCCCAGATTTTTGACGCGGAGAATTTAAATGTAGATACCCCATAATTGGTGCGTACTGATGGCTTAAAGGGCCTTCGAATCGTTAAATTCTATGTCTGTGATAATATCTTAATACCACGTGACCATTCAACTGCTGAAAGCTATTGAGTAGTCGTCTCATCTGGTATTGTTTGTTTTCAAATAAATTGTAGAATTGAGTTTGGAATTCTTGTAGTGGGAGAATTAAGAAAGTCTTACCTGTGATCCCCATTGATAAACAGAGATAAGTCTCCATAGTTGAAGATGATTAGTTCGTTATCTCGGCTTGGTACGCTGTAACTGAATGCAGTACCTTGAAGTGTGTCACTTGACTTCATCCAAAAGCAAATGGTGAATTGCGACAAACTGCGCATTCCCCATATATTGACATAATCACTTACTCCTTTGTTTGGGAAGAACAGCGTATAACCTGAAAAATAGTCGAGTAACGGGTTCTTAGCTGTTACACACTGCATATCACATGTAAGTGTCCTGGAATGTATGATCTAAAGGATTCTCCCATCTAACATTTAATTAAAAATGCTCTATGTATCGACGTACAGATTTCAACATTTGAAATTAAATAAAGGTCGATGTGATGCCAGTGAAAATGGTGTTTAAAAAGAAATGTTTGCAGTTTGCAGCAACTTAAGCAATCAAAAACTAAGCCAAAAATCGTAATGAGTATTACACGTATTACATTTGCGAAATTTGGGATTACCGCAGAAGAAGAACTCACTACGGAGCAAAAAAGACAGTTGAAAGGAGAAATCATTTCCTGAAAAGAGGCACAGCGAAAGTAATCTCTTGCCAAAGAACATAACAACTTGACCGTATTTGCTTCCTCCCGTCATTGGCGAATGACCAGAGAGAAGCGTTGCTACCAACCCCAATAATGACTGTGAAGGAGACCAATTGGACCAATAAGTATCTCTCTCCCTCCGCTCTTGTCAAAAGGTAAAAGATAATTTTTATACATGTAATTATGAGATACCTGGTTCGCCGCTAACGTTCGCACTTAAGAAAGCCAAACAAATACCAGCAATCACAAGCAGCATGATGATGATTTTCTTCACCTGAAAATGGAACGGAATTCCTGATTTTCATACACAATGTTTAAGGGCAATATTTTTCAAACGGCTTCGAAATATCAAAACACTACAAATTCAGAAGTTTTGAACATTTTCTTTCTCTGTGAGGATGTGTATTACAGTAAAACGTGTACTAAAGTAAACTCATGAACGTGCGGTTGGAAATCCTTCTGTAACAGAGGGCCAGACTGCTAACATCTTGAAAACGCGAACGGGACTTTGATCGCTATGCTCGACAAGTTTGCAGTTAAATTTCTGAAAGGTCTCTGAAGAGTCTCCTGCCCAGACGAAACGAAGCGTCAGACTTGCCACGAACTATTTTTTCACAAGTATTTGTCACAATTATTGCAACAATTTTAGAGCTTAGTACAACCAAGTTCTCAATAGTCATAATGTCATAATCTGAATATCTGAATATGTGATACGTACGCCAACCGAACACCCTATTTAGTTAAAGGCTTATTGAGTATCTCCCATATCACCCAGAAGCTTGTCAATAGAAGCTGTCAAGAGTTGGTTGTTTCTGATAAATGGACAGCGAAAAAAGCAACTTCGAACTGTTGCTCTGTTGTTACTGACAGCTATGATAAGTTAAAAATTCGAGGGTCGATCTGTCCTATTCACGCATTTGAATAGTCAATAGAATTAACATCAAATGTAGGAGATAGTAAAGATAACAAGTGAAAGTCTCGTTATTTTGACTGCAAAAATTGTCTCACTTGGGTTTTTGATCTTGACTTTCAAATCCTCAGCTTTTAAAGCAGGTTTAATGGTTTGATCCGTACGAGGTCACAAGTTAAAATGGATCGTCGCCCACTATCGAGGATGCGAATAATGGTTAATTTGCTTGGGAATGTGTTGCATACAAACTAGGTAAACAATCAATCTCTGAAACGCCACAGATACGAAAATTAAAACAGTGGCTAGATAAATAAGTTGTATTATTTGATCCCATCACTGTGATTTTTCTGGAGCTGCCAGATGTGTGACTGATGCGTAAAAATACCGACCAATTTGGATTAAGACATAGTCATTGTCCAAGGGGGAAAGTTGCAATGAGGCTTACCCTATGTAAGGCACCGATCTGTAAGATAAGGCCAGACGACAACACTGACAACTACTTGTCGTACTGTTTTCGTTTAGTGTGTGGGGTTTTTAACGTCCACTCCTAACAGTCTTTATCCGAGAAGGCTATTCACATATGGAATACAAAATAATTGATTTCTTAAATCGTTAATTGAGATTACTTAGCTGGACTAATTTAGATTCTTAGGTGAGAATGTAACAGCTGCAAAGCTACAGAAAATGGAATCAGAATTATAAAGTGTACCTCCAAGTCATGCAACCTTACCTTCATTTGGGTTTCCTTTGTCTAAGCCAGAAAGAGATATTTGAGTCAACAATGCGTTGAGTTTCTGTTAATCCTCGCAAGGAAAATCCACACCAAAAATTACATAAAGACCAAAATAGGTAAACAATCAATTCCTCAAACTCCACAGATACGAAAATTGAAACAGTGGCTAGATAAATATATTGTATTATTTTATCCATCACTGTCATTTTTCTGGAGCTCGCGGTTGTGTGACTGATGCGTAAAAATGCCGATCAATTTGAATTAAGTCATAGTGCATAGTCATTTTTCTTGGACAATTCTGTCCAAGAGGGA
>OZ026602.1:15668975-15678975 GCA_964020085.1 Micromussa lordhowensis | reverse complement strand
AGCTAATTACATTCATTCAAAATACAGAACAACCTGATATATTAGACCATTTTTTGACATATTAAAATTCTAACTTGGCTCCGAAGCTTGGAGGAATAATACGAAAGAAATCGCATCGAGGTTGAGGGATGGATGATTAATTTCTTTTGTTTTATTCTCCCAAGCCTCGGAGTCATGTTAGAACTTTAATATATCGACTAGTAATAGTTCTCACTACATCTGCCCCCGCTTTGGATATCACGTTTATTGTGTAATGAACTGTACAACTTTTATTACGAAATACGTTTATTTTTATGCTTCCAGGCTGTTGAATCAAACTAAAGGATGCCGCAAAAAATTTCATGGGAAATAACAGGCCGATCTGACCTTTTACTCTCGTAATCCGTCAAATCACACAAATGAACAACAATCTCTGTTATTTCAAGTAATTAATTATAGATTTCAAAAGTTATTCGTACTCTTCGTGCTGGTGTCATTCAGAGCAAACCAACGCGACTACACTCGTGTACGTGGCCGCAAGAATGATCTAATAATCATTGAAACGACACCGTTTATAAATTCTTAACTAACTTCTGATCCTTGAGATAACAAAAGGAAACTAAACTCAGTTACTTGGGATACATGTTGTTGTTGTTTCTTTGAGTGGGTTTTGAGTTTTGATTTGTGATCCTGATCTGTTTACTTTATACGTGTGGTATTTGGATCGAGCCGTCCACCCCGTTGCTTTCCGTTGCTGCTGAATAACTTTTGAATTCAACGAAATAAAGACATCACTGTAATGAAAGAAACTCGCCTTGAAATAACTTTGCAAATGTGAGCACAACAATCTTTCTCCCGTATCCTCACGCACGCGATACCTATCCTTGTCCCCGTGCAAAATTAACCGGGACCGCTGTGCGCGCCTAGTTTCTTCAAATCGGGCTCGGTTCGCACACTACCGATACTACACCAATATTTTACATTCTTTATACGCGGGGGGTCCTATTAATGCCTTCTCGGGTTTTGACCTCTGGGCCAAAACCCTGCGGGGGCAAAAATGGCCTATTGGTTAGGTCTGATTTTTACCAAGCACTACTAAACCACTGACTGTATAGATTCTGGCCCATCCTGGTGTCTCGAAAGTTTGGAATTATTGTTCATATTTATATTGTTCTGCTTATTGTTGTTTACATTTGATGTAAGCAAACAACTTAATGTCACTCAAGCATTTCAGACGAATTAATTTACCCCTGATCCTTAGACCCACGTTGTTTTGGCATAATCTTGTACACGCTGCCAAAATGTCAAAATCCCTTACCAAAACTGACAAAACTTACAATCTGGGCTCGACACAATGTCGAGACAAGGTATTTAGAATATTTATAACTATTTTACACGACTGCATGTATATTGATATAACAGAAACATGCCATGTTATGTATTAGCTGGTCGCCGTTTAGTTGTGATCGATGAAGCTGTACATGTTACTGGAAATAACCTGACATCAAACCTCTCCTGAACGCCACCTTTCCTCATCTCTTTAGAACTGCCATTTCCCAGTGAGGTTCCCCCACGCTACTCAGATTTGATGCTTTTTACTATCCTTAGCTGAACGCTTGCTGGCTTGCGACAGTTAAAATTATAGCAATAAAGTGGCTTCAATGTCCACGAGCAGATGGCATTTGGTTTTTGCCCCGTCATTCCCGATTACCCTACAGTACGCTGACGATTGATTGTTGGCTTAGTGCACTGAATGGCTGAAACTGGCAACTTCGGATGCAAGGTCTAGTTTCCCCCATAACCATGAGGAAATAGATCTATAACCAAACGTCACCCTGCGAACTTAAAATGTCGTGCTCTCGGGTTGACTTTTGAAAACTGCAGTTTTGTTTCATTAAAGCTATGTAGCTAGACTAAATACTGAGCATTTCCCACTTAACGTCGCGGAAATTGTAACGTTTGGTTCTTTACTTTCTTGTGTCAATATTTAGTCGTATAATGCTGCCTTAACCATTATTTAATGTGCAATAACTTAGTTTGTCGTCTTTGTCGCCATGAAAGCTATTGAGTAGTCGTTTCGTATGGCATTGGAATCACTTGTACTTGAACTAATGAATCCAATAATTTATTGTACATTATGTAAAAAAATATTCATCCCTTCATGATCATTTCCCTCGAAGAATCCACATTATCATTGTTATTAGTAATATCAACCAAGGCAATGAAGTGAGAGAGTAGCACGTTTGTGAACGTTAGAAATATTACGAAAATTCGAAATCATTACAAGTTTCGGAACTATTACGAACTCGGATTTTAACAAATAGATTTCACGTTGCAGTGCGTCTGTTCAGTAATACATCACAGATGACGTCAAAATGTGGTAGAACAAAAATTGGCACACGAGGCGATAGCCGAGTGTGTCACTGATGTTCTTACCGCATTTTGACGTCCTCTCTGATCTATTACCCAACAGATGCACGGCAACATGGAATCTATTTGTTTTATATAATAAAGAAACAAACTACTACAGATGAAGGTTTTTATTTCAAAATCTTTCAACATAACTCCCTTTGCCCACTTTGGCGAACACGAGAAAAGCTATTTGAAGCAATCTCATTGGTTGCTAGGCATAACATTGGTCCAAGAAAATCACGCCACTGTCACACTTGACTCGAAAGACGCTTCTCGTGGAATGAAAACTTACAGCGAAAGCAAAATTGAACTGCGAAATCCACAAATCTTAAAAAAAAAATGCTGGGAAGTCAAATCGGTTTTGTCATCAGAGCAGCCCAGTGAGCCGAAGAGCTTGGATGTTGCCTTGAATATTGCAGGAGTTGAAAATCTTCGCTCGGAAAACCTGCTATTGCGGTCAACCCGGAGGCCATTCGATTCAAGTTTTGAATGAAAAGAGCGTTAGTGAAGGCGGAAATGTGTGTCTTCTGTGATATATCAAACTATATCAGTTTGATATAGAGTCGGAGACACCATAGAACTGCGATAAAGTTGGCCGTGAGCTGTAGTGAGCTATACTTTGCTCGCTGCTGTGCCCTGAAACGCACTGCAACATTCGTGTCGGAAAGCAAGGTTATGTGTTTATTTGAACTGATTTTAAGAAGTGATGTTTTGACATTTCATTCCTGGCAATATAATAAATTGATGCCTTTGTTTATTGGGTTTGTCAAATTCGAGACAAATTCGAGACAAAGCTTAACCAATTTTGTGTTTGGTTTTGTCTCACTCGACTGCCGACTGAGACTGCTTAAAAAAGAAACGGCTTTTTCTTTCTTCTTTCTGCCTTTCGTATCTGTTCAATGCCTCGCCAACACTTCTTTGTACCTAATCTAATTCTGAAAACGGAATTTTAAATCACAGAGGCAAAAACTTTGTAATGATGACGTCAATCGTGCATCTGTCCTCTAATATATTGTATCATAGGCGAGAACCAATCAAAATGTAGGAATAACTTGTTCATGCTTAGCGTGCGTATATCGAGTTTTTGATGCACGCGGAAAGTTTGGAGAGCACAAGAGAAGCGTAAGAGTTCTAGCTTCTTAAGTGCTCCCCAAACTTCTCGCGTGCATCCAGAACTCGATATACTCATGCTAAGCATAAACCAATTCAGAGAATCGCCGAACATTGGTTTCCAAGGGATAAGAACAGTCGAGTTTGAGATTACATGAACAATTTGTGAAGTTCGATTTGGGATACGTGCAGTCAGGTCTCCTGTGCGTGGTGTATAAAAAAAACCCGGCTATCAAATACCCCTTTTAAAAGAAATGATGAATGGCCCACACTCGATATGCCAAAATTCTAACACGGTAACCGAGCCTTTATCCAAAGCTTCTATCTTTGGTCTTTTCTATTTGCATGGATTCTTTTGAGGGAATTACTAAAGAAAGCAATTTTTGTAAATTTGGAATTTGGATTTTGAATTTTTGATATTACCAGACAAAGCAATCTTAGAAAATTTGTAAGCTTGGTAGGAAAGCCTGGGAGTCATGCAAAAATTTGATATATTGAGCACAAACCGAACATGGGCATTTAGAATGACAAACTCCGGTTGGTCGGAATAAAATGTTTTTAAGATAAATTGCTGTATGCTAGCAACTTCCTATCATAAAATGTATTGCGCAATTATTTCTGTATTTTACTAAAGTAAACGCAAATCGCTATCAAACTTTCTTCAGTTTTTCAGGCAGGGAAGCATTGTTAATTATTACTTAGTTTTTGGAACATTTTAACAGACAAAAAAAAAACTCTACACTTCAGCCATAACTTCCACAACTTAGAGATTCCGGCGTGTTTTGAATAATCATTAGAGCTTCTATTTTGACATACTGCACCAACAGAAAGTGACATTTAATTTATCGTTTCAGCCATGAACGAGGCTTACGCCCGTTTTAAGAAAATGCAAAACCACTGAAACATGAAAGAAGGTCGTTAGTTATATTAGAAAGGCTTGATGCTTAGATTACTGTATTTATTGAAGACCTACATCGCTTCCAATATTCGTGGAACATGTCCTGGAGAATTTATTGGGCGTTATACGCCTTGCAATGATAAACTAACGGGTAAGTACAAAGTAAACGATCGAGAAACTAGAAAAATCCTTCGCTGGCAGTAAACATTGTGCTTTTTTTAAGCTCAAACAGCAGAATTATGGAGAAGCATTTTTTTGCGTTGGAGAGATTACGGATCAGTAGACAAAAATCTATTGTAAGTAAGTTTTAGGTTTCGTGAACGTTGTGAAATTTAATTAAGTACCAGAACTATTAAAGTTCTAAGTTGCGTGGGATGTGTGGTCTTGAATGTCGGAGATTGTTTACCTTTGAAAGCTTTAAATCTCTGAATTGTGGCATTCGATTCTTTTAATGCTTAATTATTTGCAGATGACCAACAAATATTATTATTGTTTTTTTTTGCAGTTTGCAATCCTGAAAGAGGAACTAACCTCCTGTGGAGTACGCCGAATATTTTTGCAATAAAACATTTTTTGACTGCTCCAGGTAATCAAATAGAATAATAATTATTTATTTTAAATTTGACCAAAAGCTGATGATCTATGCCTTTATCAACGCTTCAGAACAGATTTGCAGTTTTATTCACCGGGTCGAGGGAGCTGCTTTGAGAAACCTATTGATAAACTCATAAATCCATCCTCTCAAAGGTTTTTCAGAAACTATTTACAATAACAACGATAAAAACAAAAAAATGTTCTCCAGTATAAAAAACACTACCGAAATGTCATGATATATTGAGGTGTGGGTAGCCAGTAATCTGCTTCGTGCAAGACGTCACGCTCAGGAGCCTATTTCGAAAAAAGTTTGCTTGATTTTAGAATAGACACATAACAGTAAGCTATTTAGAAAGCGCCGACTTTATGTGTACATTTGTTGTTTGAAGTTTGATGCCTTCGTCGAGTGAGGGAATCAATTGGGATCGCAAAGGGAAATCCTGATATATAACGATATGAAATCAAAAAGACATTGCCTCTTAGGCTATTACTTAGTAAGAATTAACAACAGAAAAAAACACTTCACTTCTCTTCTCTACTTTATTAATACGGAGCTTAAGTAAACCACAACGGCGACGGCAACGAGAACGTCACCAAACAAAAGGTTTAATGAGAAAAACAATAGCTGTGCACGTGCGTTATAAATCTTTGTGCATTTCTTTGCCGTCCTTTGCAAAACAAGAACGTGAAATGACCAAGTTGCGCGTAGTCTGAGGAACGCGAACGACGACGGCTAATTTTTCGTTTTTCCATTTGGAATTGAACGCTGTCGTTGCGTATTTAGCCTGAGCACGTTTTAAGAACCATTGGCATACTGAACAGATCTTGACGGTTGCGAATTTCGCTGGTAAAAAATAAATTCATTTTGAGTAGGCGTCGTCCTATGCGTCGCCGTCGTCGTTGCTTAAGCTCCCTAAATATTACGTAGGATAATGGAGGGACGTTAGAATTTCAAAAACTCAGGGATTTCAATCTCCTAGTTTTAATAGATACCTCGAGGAACGCGATTAAGTCTTTTAATAATCAATACCAGGGTCTCACCATTTGTTTTATAAACACAATTTGGTTTCAATCTCCTATTTTTAATGCTTTATAAACACAGTTTGGATTTCAATCTCCTATTTTTAATGCTTTGTAAACGCAGTTTGGATTTCAATCTCCTACCTTTAATGCTTTATAAACACAATTTGGATTTCAATGTCCTATTTTTAATGCTTTATAAACACAGTCTGGAAATCATGCGGCAAATGCAAATTCAATGGTTGTTTTTAAATCAACTTGTTTATCCAATGTCACTATCATTCAAGATGAGCATCTTGACCTTTGTAAATACAATGTATTTGGAATTCATGTTTTCTAAATCACGACACTTCCTGTTGTTTATATTAGTGTTTACATCCAGGATTTTCATTCAGGCCGTAATAATAGACCTCTTTAGCTTGGGCAGTTTGTTTTTCCATTTCAGACCATGTGATATTCTCCAGAGAATAGTTCTTTTATCCATCTAACAGTTATTCATTTATATGCACATGACTATTTAAAAATTTGAAAGCAAGAATATCATCACATGGTCAGAAATGGGAAAACAAACTGCCCAAGCTAAAGAGGTCTATTTGTGACGAGGTTGATAAAGCGTAGGTAAGTAGTCATCAATTTCGGATGCATAATACGTTCAAACGATGAATTCACTATTAAATCTTGGAGTGTTCTTGTACAACATTGTCAGACTTAGAGCAAAAACATCTTGCTTTTTGTCAGACTTAGAGCAAAAACATCTTGCTTTTCCGAAGTTTCTGGTTTTGTATGTATAAATGTGTTATGTCGTATTTCTATTCAGACATTTCTTAAATACGGAACGGCGACTTCGTATCTTCGTATCTGATATCAGGCATTATAAATAAAAACTTTCAGTATAAACCGCGTTTCTTGGATAAATCAGCTGACTTTATCTTTTGACATCATTATAAACTTTGAAAGTGAAAATGGCATTGTGATCTCAAAAATCTGAATAATTATATCACTCAATTACAATCTATTTTCTTGGGCTACGACTTTCATTGTAAACTAAAATATCGATAAACTGCTTTTTATTCTGACAGCTGGGTGTATTTCTTACAGTACGACTGGTCTAGCATGTAAAAGAAAACTCACTTTGAAGATCAATTGGCTTGATTTGAGACAAAGACGAAGAATGCTACCTCTTGCCGTAGTGGAGTCAACATTATCCGGAGTGATCCTCGTTTTTTCTTTTATTGGCAACTTCCTCATAATTGTGCTTGTGTTTAAGAAGCCTCGGTTGGATACAACGACCAGTATTTACATCGCCTCTTTGGCTGTAACGGACTTTTTGAATGCTTGCATTACTGGTCCACTCTTTTTGGCATCTCTAATCACTCAGACAATGCCCTATAATTCTGTTGTATGTAACGTTGACGGATTCTTTATGCATTTCCTGACACTCGTCTCAACGTCTACAATGGCCTTGATAGCCATCAGTCGGTATTACTGTACCTTAAAGCCAAGCCGTTACAAAACAGTATTCAGCGCTCGTCGTTCTGCATCTTACCTCGTCAGTTTATGGACCTTTGTCGCCTTATTTACGTGGATTCCTGTACTCGGTGGATGGGCAGAAATGGGATTCAACCCCTTAATGGCCTGTTGCAATTGGCGTTTTTTCCATAAAACAATGGAGATGACCTTTACTTTATTAGTTGTTATTGTCTTCATAATAGGCAGTTTTCTGATCATTGCAGTCAGTTACTACCATGTATCAAAGTGCATTCGACAACACAACAATCAGGTTGCATCACATCAAGGTCTGAGTGTGCAGGAAATTAATGTGACAAAGACATTCTTTATTCTGGTCTTGTCATTTGTGGTTTTGTGGCTGCCCACATTTACTGCCGTCTTTCTCTTCCGCGTTGCTTTAAGGGAGGCTTATCCACGCCTCGTTGGTCTTGCTGTGCCGTTTTTCTTACAGGTCAATAGCGCAATAAATCCTTGGATTTATGGCGCTATGAATCCCTCATTCAGGAAGAAGTTAATTCAGCTTGTAAAGCGGCCGAGGGGAAATCAAGTTCATTGTGCGTCAACAGATCGTCCGACTACTCCTATAGAGATCTCTAGATTGGAAAACTGCCGCCGGGAAAATTGTTCGATCGAGCAGTCTTTATAACCTCACTTAGAGGTTGTAAATCAAGGACAAAGCATGAACGCGACAGATTTTAAGTTTTAATGAATACGTGTAAGATTATCATCATTACTGTACATATTTTTTATTACTATAATTACTTAGGTGACTATAGAAATCTTCGCGCTCTCATTGGCCGAGAATGGCGTCATATTCCGCTATAATCACCTCCGGCGAGGTGCACAGATTATAGCGGGAGGACAAATTTTCAAAATGGCCGCCTCGCGCTTTGTCGATATGTCTGAAGAGGAAATTAATTTAATGAAAGCCACAAAGTTCGGAATGACACTCTTCAAAGGTAAGATGGTAAGATGTGAAAATTGTGCTAAATGTAACTAAGAAACCATCTAAATTCCCGTGATAATTTTGCTTATGTCGACATGCACGAATAAATCAAAACAACTATTAAATTTTCGCAGCACTATATTTACCTAACCGAATGATTTCAACAACAAACTGAATTTACCACCGACTTTGAGGCAATGGAGGTCAACGAGATGAATAAATGTTTGTCAAAGTTTTGCGTCTCAGTCAGGAGGAAAGACGGGACTTTTTACAAGAGAAATAGTCTGTTGTCCGTGCGAGCGGCTCTCGATCGCCATGTGATCAGTGCGCGAAGTTGTTCACTGACGCGTGACAATGACAAATAAAATTTAACATTCCTTTGTTTAGGTATTTCTATAATCACCTGAGTAATTATACTAAAACAATTATTCGCCTCAGGCTCGTGAATATTGGTGAATATATTGGAGTTATCTTCGATGAGCACATGTCACTAGATAAGCATGTCGCCAATATCTGCAAAGCCTGTTTTTTCCACCTCAGGAACATTAGTAAGATAAGAGACTGTTTATCTCAAGCAGACACTGAAAAACTGGTTCACGCATTTATTACCTCTAAGCTTGATAGTGTTAACTCATTATTGTATGGGCTACCTACCTTTCTAATAGATCGCTTACAAAATGTCCAGAATGCTGCAGCCCGTATTATTACTCGCACCAAGAAATATGACCACATTAAGCCTGTCTTAAAGCAACTGCACTGGCTTCCAGTTAATCAGCGTATTAACTATAAGATACTACTCCTGACCTACAAAGCGCTCAATGGCCAGGCCCCTAGTTATATTACTGAACTACTAAAGCCATATACACCAGCTAGGAATCTGAGATCTTCGTCTAAAAACCTCCTAAAAATACCACTCGTCAAGCTAGTAAGTTATGGCCATAGGTGTTTCTCTTTTGCAGCACCAACTTTATGGAACTCCCTCCCCGACTATATCAAACAGAGTAGTTCATTATCAAGTTTCAAGACCTATATGAAAACATATCTTTTTAAAAAATGTTATAGTTTAATTTAGCATGTAATATAGCTTTTATTTTGCGATATAGTTTTAACATCTTAAATAGTTTTTAATATATTTTTTACTGTAATGCTATTTGTATTATTGCATTTTCTTTTCGAATTACGATTGTTGTAAAGCGCTATTGGGCTAAAGGGAAATAGCGCTATATAAATAAAGTATTATTATATTATTAATATTCACTTCGCCTTCGGTGAATAATTTTTAAATATTTTTTAACTACATTACATTCACTCGACTCTACACCCAGAGTGTATACACAACCACACACCACTATACTACTTAGTAAATTACTCAATAACATTACATAGTACTTGACTCTAGTTAACATCTACATTGTATACTACACTACTCTAATAAATAAATAAGGTTTTTTTCTGTTATTGTTAAATTTTTAGCTAAATGCACGACGCCATCGGTAAATCTATTGCTTTAAACCAAATCGTGTTTAAATAAA
>OZ026602.1:15591475-15663975 GCA_964020085.1 Micromussa lordhowensis | reverse complement strand
TTTTTAACCTTCAAATATCGTATTTAGTAAAATTACTGAGCTTGCATCGGTTTCCTTAAGCAACTTAAATTGTTTCATTTAATGTTAGCATTAATTTGATTTCATTCGCATTGCTGCAACTTCTAGTTTAAGTTTTATAATTTCAAGAATTAAACAACACTTTTTAGGTGGAAAGTGCATTTTAGTGTACCACAAACGCGCTTTTTTTTTGTTTTGTTTTTTAACAAACAGCAACAACTATCTGTATCAACTTACCTTCTCAAGTATACATTGTCCCTGAGCAGACAGCAGCTATAAAAAAAAAATAATCAAGAAAGTCGTCAAAAGTTCCGTTTAAAGAAAATGCAAGTCCAGTCCGTTGTCCAGTCCTTGGAATTTTCTTTTCTAGCTAACCTTTTGTGGCGCGGCGTCGCAGTGAACAAAAAGCGCGCGAAAGTATAGCCTCGTTTTCGTTCTTTCCTCCAGGCCCTCTCCTCTGAAAAAAATATTAAACATCGATCCTCGCCAAAAGCAATTGAAATTAGAACAAACTGACAACGCCATCATAAGGAGCGTACTCTCAAGCCTTTGGCAATTTTTTTTTTATTTCTACGTCAAATGGTCGTTGAGCGGGAAGCTGACAAACTTTTCAGTTAGATTTTCTACTATTGCACTTTTTAGAAGAAAGTAATCATGGCCATTTTTTAAAACACTATTTATTAAACTACAACTTCGCTTAAAAATATTCTTGGAGATAGGTTCTAGTAAACTTTTATAGCGAATCTTAAACTTCGGTTCGTTCTGGTCACGTGACCGATGACGTCACAGCATTAAAAATGACAAAATGTATAGTTCATAAAAAAATCTCCCAATATCCAAATTTTTGTTTCCTCGCGTTTAATGCAACGCGAGATAGCACTTGTACCCGGACTGCCACTTTTTGAAAATTGTATATACCTCCCTTGATATTTATATTTTGTTCAGTATCCGGGCAGTCCGAAATAGCTCATACCATTGTGCTTCAAACCACGTTGACTGCTTTTTCAATAACAAAATAATTTCGTCACAGTGAGCAAAAACGCACTTGTGAACAAAGTCACGTGACCAATGACGTCATCGCTCTTAGTCTTGTACAATAGTTAGTTTATGGTAAGACTTATTTCTAGACAACGCGGGGGTCTTGCTGCCCTCAAACTGACCAAGTTATTTGGGATTGACGATTTTCCAGCTGCAAAGGATTCTGGGAAGGTTCTTATTATAATTATATATTGTTATTTAATTAAGATGAGTTTTAAATTATTTCCAATAAGGCCCTTGTTAAAATCGTTACGGATGGGAAGGGATTTTTTAAATTGAAAAACTGAGAGGTTTTTGCAGTTACGCAGACCTCGGTTGATTCCGAAAGACTGTCACGATTCTGTGGAGGAGAATGGATTGTCACCTCATGTTTTTAGTTGGAAATTGTTCCTTTTTATCATCTTATTCTATAAACCTCTGAGTACTTCAGAGTCTTGTAGTGTCCCGTATGTTCATTGTGACTGTTATATTATTATGGGATATATTGTAGTGAGCGAGCATGTGGTCTGGAGATGTCAAGCGTTTAAAACATGTTGTTGTTATGAACGGAGTTGCGACGAAGACACCACAAGTCTTATTTTGTCTATTGCATTTTAGCCAAGGATAAAATGCCATTTTAATTCAATTGACAAATAAATTTGGGAGTTGTCGTTGATTCTTTTTTTTTACCAGATGCAAATATCAAAAGAATGCAAAAATATTCGTGGGAAATTGTTAAAAATTCCGCATTGGGTCATAATTTTATAAACCAGCTGAACGTGACACAGAATAGAGAATAGGCCATTTCCGAGTTCCCTTTTCCGAGTACTCTAAGTGCGAAACCATTCATATGAAAATGAGTTCCGCCTATAGATTCATTTTTATGCAAATCAGACTCATTTTCATTTGAATGGTTTCGCACTTTGACTTAGTTTAAAACAGAGGCACAAGGGAACTCGGAAATCGCCTATTGTATAAGACTATGTGATTACAAATAAACGTAATTACAATGATCATAATTTCCCTTTCTGATGTGCTTTATTTCCCGTTTTAATGAGATAAAATATCTGTTAAATTACACCCCGTTGTTTTCTAAAATGGTATACAAAGTAATTTGTGTACAAGTGAATAAGTGAAAGATCATATGTTTCATTTTAGATGTCAAGCCACTTTCCGTTTTTCATTACTGCATATCAATAAAGAAATGTCCACTCAGAGAAACTGATTTATCGGAAATCAAGCTGTCCGTTTTGTCCCTTCTTCGCGCTAACTGGGGTAAACAAAAATTTATTTACGACACAGCGAAAGACTGGAACGGTCTTCCGAATGACTTCAAAGACATAAAGTTTTTATATATTTTTAAAAAGAAACTGAAAACTTTTTTGAAAGATTTTAACTAATTTTAACTTGTATATTTTCTATATTTAGCTATTTTTAGGATTAAAGGATTAAGCAGTTTAAACTTTTTTATTTTAAATTATTTCATGATTCTTTCTATCGAAGGCAACGGTTTATGCACCAGTGTGCACTAGAAACCCACAGATTCTCATAGTTATTTAGTTGTTGTATTCACCTTCACATCCATCACATGTCGGCTTTGTAGTGATGACTCTGACTTTTCACTGAAATCAAAGGAAATGTAGGATTTCTTCGAAAAACGTGGCTATCCTGGGTCTGTTGTTCAAGCGGGCCATCATCGCGCCCAACAAATTGATCGGCGTCAGCACTACAAACGTCACAGAAGGAAAATAATGATAGAATTCCATTCACCCTCACATTTCACCCTCACAACCACGAAGTAAAATCCATTATTCTAAAAAACTTTAAATTACTTTAAAATGATTCCGATACTGGTAGAACCTTTTCGCAACCTCCATTGATTTAATTTAAACAGAGGTAAATTTTTAGTCAAAAGTGCACTCCAAACAAGTGATCACGCGCACCATGCAAAACATGTCCTTTCATTCATAACGTTGAGAAAATATTGGGACCCAAGCGATCCATCAAGATCACTGATCATTTCACTTGTACCTCAGTCAATGCCATCTACTGCATAACTTGCACTGTTTGCACTCTTTTATACATCAGAGAAACAAGAAGACGACTAGGCGACCGATTCGCGAGAACACCTTCGTGACGTAGAGAAAGACGAGAAAACGCATCTAAACCGGTCGCGACGACACTTAAATCTCCTCAATCATTCTAAGCAACATATGGCAGTCTGCGGCCTTTCCCTACATCTAGGAAGCACGGAAAGCCGCAAAACTCTATAATAAAAAAATATTTTTGAAATCGACACTACTAATCCTCACGGTATCAACGAACCCTTTTAATTCAATTAATTTATTTTGTTGTTTTTCACGTTACCATGCACCAACCAATAGCGTAGCTCCATCTTTCTGAATATAAATCACACACAACCCACAATTCCTCGATTTTCTCCGACGAAGGGCTAAGGCTCGAAACGTCAGCTTTCGAATCTCTTTACGGTGGCCAATTCACATTATCAACTTAGTAGCTGATAAAACCAAATTACTTTTTAAATTAGTTAGTTAGTTAGTTAGTTAGTCAGTTAGTTAATCCAATCTAATTTAGTTTATTTTTTTGTGGGCCCCACTGAAAACCGCTATGGCGAGTTGGGTTCCCTCGTTAAATATTATTATTATTATTATAACTGCAGAGAATGATATCAAGACATGATTGATCATCGCAGTAATATACAAAGCTTAAGCAGCTGTGAAATTAAAGCCTGAAAAAAAACACAGGATTAATATAAACGGGATTCGAACCAACGACCTCTGCGATACCGCTGCAGCGCTTTACCAACTGAGCTATCAAGCCAACTGGTAGCTAGTCGCGTTGTGAGTTTAATTTGTTATTTACCCGTAGATAATAAAGATACAAAGTTCACATATATGATCTTTCATAGAGACCAGTGGGTATGTGCAGTAATGAGAATTTTATGCATGTTTTGAAACGGCGGCAAAAGGCAACTCAGAAATGCTCTAAATGGAGAACAGTCACCCGAGAATATGGAAATCCAAAGAACTACAAAAGAAAAATAATCTAACTTTCCACAGAGCAATACAATCAATAAAGTTTTTCACATTTGTCCGTCGAGGTTCGCTTTCGATTAGCGTGTACTCCGGTTTACTTAGAGTGCAATGGAAAGCTCTTTAAAAGTACTTATCATGTGCGTGCTCTCCTAGGATAACCCTGACCTTGTTAGGATTCGAAGCCGTGACTTCTGGATTGAATCTACATTGCAACGTCTCGCTTGGGCTGACTATTAAGCTACTTCGCCGGGCCGGCTTCCATCTGGTCTCGTAGCTGAGTCTGTTAGAACAATGGTGATCTAATCCGGAGGTTGCTAGTTGGAATCCTACCGAAGTCAAAGAAATTCTCTTTGGCATGTTAAGTCTCTAAGATCCTTTTCTGGCTAAGGCGCAGAAGCAAATTCATAGGTTATAACAACCACTAAAAATTACTGTGGAATTAAACCTTCAAATTCAGTCCATTCATCATTAGGCTGGAAGGAAACGTTAGTAGTACTCAGCGAATACCAATGGCAGCAGCGTCAAAGCCATCCTTCCAGCGGTCGCTGGAGGTGTAACAGCCACAGCCTCCAAAATGGAGCTCCGTCAGGAAGTAGAATTTATTAGGCATGCCATCACGATATGTGATGGAAATACCCTTTGAGCGCCAGTTCACCGCGAGACCTTGGTCTTCGTAATTTGAACGCGAAGCATAGCTGCTTGGAGATTGAAGATTGAAATTTGGCATAAATGCAAAAAGGCTGTTTGGATTTGCATCACAGTTGTAAAACTGTATAACGTTTCCGTTGGATCGGAAGCCTTGGTTACTTTTACTTTTTGCTGCTGATGCTAGAATGATGCCAAGGAAGATGTAATTTCTCATGAATTTGTTCTTTGGTGCAGTGTATCCAGAGTAGCTGTTGATCAAAACTCCAAAATCAGTGTTGGCGAAATTGGGATGGGGCTGGATAAGAGTGTAAGATTCGGCCTGGTCGACTTGTTTCCGCAGCATTAGCAAAACGTTTTTCTTGTCCTTAAAGACGGCATTGACGATATGCTGAGCATCCGGTCTTAGAGTGAGGCTTCCAGGAAGGAAAGTAAAGCCACCTCCTTCAGCTTCTAGTTCGCAGAAAACCTCAATGGGTTCAGCATTCTGCAATGGACGGATCGTGTACACGCCACTTACTGCGTTAGAATCGTAGTGCTGGATTTCTTTACAGTTTTTGTGACACTAGAATGAGAAATAAACAGCTTTTTTTTAGAAGAACTATGAGTATGTTGTATGTATGAGTAATATAAGAACTGAATAAAACTGAAAATTTGAAACTAGTTTGGGGTTCGAACTCTCATCCACTGGGCAGCTGGGGTGATTTCTGTGTTAATGTAGAGGACTTGGGAGGAGGAAGATGAGAGTTTGAGCCCACCTTTGGCAATTTTTTTTGTGCCCTTAAGTTGGACACTTTACACTGCCAATACCTTTGTCTACTGGGTATAGGTAAATACAGGAACCTGTCAGTTATTGCCAAAACCTGGCTAAATGCTGGGAGGCATGTCAGTATCACAACCAAAGGGCGTACCAATACTGCAAGGTACGCCTCATTAGTCAGAATTTAAAAAGATATTCGGTTGTCTTAGCATTAGTAAGCAGTTACTGAGGGACCCAAATGTTCCTTGAATAAACCACGTCACGGATTATTTTTGTGTTGAATAATCTGGCACATAATTATCTCGTGTTTAACATTTACCAGACGAATTCCTAATTTCGGGAAAATGTGAACTACATTAACTTTCAAAATATTCAACAGTAATTAAAATTAGGGAGAAACTCGCCGGGTTTAAAAAGAATTCAGCGAGAATAGAAAAGCGCTCGATGTAGTATTTACAAAACTATCCTGCCCGTTAATATTTCAAGTAGCACTTTAAAAATGTCTGTAACGTATCATTTGACGATTCCGGTGCAGTTTTCAAGATTATTTCGTAACCATCACTGCGAAAATCACGATGAAAACGTCGGAGGACGATACGCTTCGAAAAAGCAAGTGCCTTAACAAAGAGACGAACTAATTATTGATAAACTAACCTTCTCTTCCCTTAGCTGCTGGAACACAAATCCCATCGAGTAAACAAGAAACTTATCTTTGTTGCACAAGTCAAGTCCAGCTTTGCTTAATTCACACAGGCCATTTTCGCCCGCTGATTTATCATAATTGTATGAAATGCATTTTGCTTCATCGTGACAGGCCTGAATACAGCTGAACCAGTCTTTGGCGTATATTTGTTGAAAAACATGGCCGACTAAAACACGATTGTTTGCCGTTGTTGGTTGAAACGAAGCGCATATTCCCTGAAGAAGCTCCGTCAGCAGTCTTAGAAAAACGAGGTTTTTGAACATCGCATTAAAGTTAAAAGAAGTATGGGCCCGTGCTATTGTAAAGTAATTTTTTCAACACAACGAAAAACATAAAACTGCATTTTCAATCACAGCAATTCATGACACCTGCCTCATCTTATTACGCGACGAATTTTCATAATTTCGTTAATTTGACTTACAGCAACAGAACATTATGAATATTGGGGTTGGCCCGCAGTGAATCGTCAATCATAGCCCTTCGTGACACCTGCTTCAGTCAAATCTTATTACTCAATAAATTTTCTATCATTTCGTTTATTTGACTTAAGGCAAAAGAATATTATGAATACTGGGATTGGCTGGCAGTGTATCGTCCAAACTTTAAAGAACAGCTCAAAGGACAAAGCACTGTATAATAAGCAACATTCAATAACCTTCCAAACAAAAAAAGAAAACTTGTGTCATTATTTCGGCCAAGTGTTAAATGAAAGGGTAACTACGTTGATGAAATAATGAAATTGCTTGGTGTAACCGGAAGACCTCACTCGTTTCGATGCAGAAGTGGAACACGTCGACTACAATTTAAATTCTTGACTTTCAGAAACCGTAAAAACTTTACGCCGCAATACGATGTTTGAGCTAAGACCTACTCGGTGATTTTTATTAAAAGTTAACTGATAACTTGAGACAGTATTTGAATTTTTTTTATTAATTCGTCACCTTAACGTTATTGCTGTCAGTCATGAAGAATGGCTCAGACGCCCAGAGCAACCATCTGAGGGCAGCTATTTAAAGAAAGCACAGAGGTTGCTTTTTGGTAGTGTGATTGTTTAAGTCCAAAAATTAATAAAAATAATGTGGATCACATAGGTTTTTTAAGCTTGGAATAGTAATCGGCAAGGAAAAGCTTTGGTGTGAAATCAAGGACAGAATGAAGGTAGTTTTTATGCATACACACAAAAGAGTTTTTATTCAAATTATACGAAAAGAGCGGCAGCTGATAAAATAGAAAAAGGATCCACGACATTTTTATTCATTTCTTTCACCCGAGCACGATAAGAAAATTAGACAGTGGGAAATTATTCACACCAAAGTCACAACAGCTGTAGTCCGTATCTGAATTTACTTGGTGTTTCGCACTTAGTGGTTATGGAAAAATTCTTTTGAAAACTTCTTTCAAATTCAAAAGGAGTTGCAAATTCATATCTTATTAACTAATTCATGCGTTTTTTTTTTACAAATTTGGGAAGTTTAATGAATATAAACAACTTGTGTTCAATTATGATTTTGCCACTCAAATTTGTTCTGATGACACGTTTGGTTAATTGCATTTTAGGTAGCGAATAAGATAACGCTGAAATTTTTTAAGGTTCTATTTAACGTAAATAATAGATTTGGAAAGCAACTTTAAAGTGTGTACTTTCATCACTCATGACATGCCCAATGAAATTTGTTCTATGGTGATCTCCAGGTCAGTGGTCATCTTACGCTGTTTAAATTCCACAAAAAATTAAATGAAATTAATTCCGCAAATTACTGAAAGTTTAACGTATCCGAGATGTTTCAAATAGGGACCTTAAGGTAATTCCCTTGAAATTGATCTACTATCAAACTTTTTTTGAAACTTGGCGTAATGAACATTCATGATATGAACATTTCAAAAATGCAATAAAAAAATGGGGTCACCGTGCCTGTTTACGCGTCAGCAGGCTCTCAAAATGGGGTATTTTTACTGGTTGCGCGTTAAAAGTTCGAATTACCTTCATACAGAATTAAATCTTGGTTACTTGAAAGGCACAAAGTTTTGTCTTGAAAGTGAAGCTTCATTTATTGACATAAGCTATATTGCTTCATTTAAGCCGGTTTTGATTGCCTGGTTGCGGGAATATTGCACTTTTTCGGACAGTTCCGTGGTTAACTTGAAGTCCTCGCCTTGGCCAAAATACACCCATTTGGGAACTGTTTTCCAAAAAAAATCATGTTCTACTATCAAACTTTTTTTCCTCTTAAAATATGTTCTTCATTAGACGGTTCTTAGCAAATACCTGAAAAAAAAATCGGGGGTCACCGTGCTCGTTTAAGAGAAAAGGAGAGTTTATTCCGTTATCGAGCTTAGTTTGAGGGAAATCTCTTACGTTTTGCGTGTGCACACGCTCATGTGCGCGCGCTGATGACGCGAAAATCGTGCGCAGTAGGGATGCGCAATGCAATACTAAGGAATTACCTTAAGCAAACCACGACGGCAACGGCAACGAGAACGCCACAAAACAAAAGGTTTCATGAGCAGAACAATAGCTGTGCACGTGCGTTATAATTCTTAGCCGTCCTCTGCAAAACGACAACGTGAAATGACTAAGTTCTGGGTATTTTGAAGAACGTGAGCGACGGCGGCTTATTTTTCGTGCTTTTTTTTGGAATTGAACGCTGGCATTACATATTAAGCTTGAGCAAGTCCTGAGGCCGATAGACGTACTGAACAGATCTAGGCATGTGCAAAATTCGACGGTAAAATATAAATTCATTTTTTCTAGGCGTCGTCATTGGCGTCGCCGTCGTCGTTGCTTAAGGTCCCTAATGACTGTTTTAAGGGTGCGCTTTCGTTGGCGGTCTTTGATCTACCAATTAGCAAGACGTTATTAGGGACTGTTCCCATTAGCAAGCAAAAAAATATGGCAAAAATGAGAAGAGAGTCATGAATGTAGCATATAACAAGCTGAAAAATATGCATCTATATCCGCTTTAGATAGTTGTGATATTAGGGAGCTTACGAATCGACGACTTTCGCACGACGGCGCCGTTGGGTCACCTTATGGTCCCGCGTCGTCGTCCTGTATAAATTTGAATTTACGAATCACAGTAAAGACGACGACGTTTATGCGCGACCGGCAAATTTTCCCGCCGTTTCTAAAGTTTGTTTTTATCTTTTTGACAAGGCGAGTTGCCTAAACCAAAATGCCTAACTTCAGTGAAACGAGAGCTTGTATCGCATACGCTTATGGAAGCAACTTTATAAACCAACAAGAATTTGTACTTTTGTACGACTGTCACAAGTCAACAAATCCAGAGTTTCCGTACTGGAACTACGACAGGTTCGATCTAGACGAGAAATCAAACGACGAATGCAAGGCCGAGTTTCGCTTTTACAGGGAGGACATTTATAAACTTACTGAACAGCTACAGCTACCTGACGAGATAACAACTTACAATGGTTTAGTTGTTGCTTCGGTACCTGCATTATGCATGTATCTCAAGCGCTTTGCCTATCCTTGTCGATATGGAGATTTGGTTCATCATTTCGCCAGACCGGTTCCTGAGATTTCCATCATCACAAACCACATGATGGACTTGATTTACGGTCGGTGGCATCATCTGCTTACAAGATACAATCACGATTTGCTCTCTCCTCCCAAACTTCTCCAATACGCTCAGGCGATCGAACAGGCAGGAGCTGCCTTAAATAACTGTTGGGGATTCGTAGATGGGACTGTGCGTCCAGTTTGTAGACCTAACGAAAACCAGCGAGCCATCTACAACGGCCATAAGCGTGTCCACTCCATCAAGTTTCAGGCCGTCGCTTTGCCTAATGGATTAGTGGGGAATCTATTTGGCCCAATTGAGGGAAGACGTCATGACAGTTTCATGCTGGCTACCTCAGGATTCTTGCGAGAACTGCAGAGGTTTTCCAACTGTCCAGTAACTGGCCTCCCCCTTTGTGTGTACGGTGACCCCGCCTATCCGATACGAGCACACCTACAAAGGCCCTTTAAGGGTGCTGTCCTGACCCCAGCTCAACAAGATTTTAACACCTCAATGAGCACAGTCCGCTCTTCTGTGGAGTGGATATTTGGGGACATTGTTAATTATTTTAAATTCCTAGATTTTAAAAAGAACCTTAAAATCGGATTGAGTGCTGTAGGAAAAATGTATGTAACATGTGCGTTAATGCAGAATGCGCATAGCATTTTATATGGTTCTGTTACGTCAGAGTATTTTGGTCTTAATCCGCCAACTCTAGAGGAATACTTTATTTGATGTATTGTACTTAAGATACACTTGCAATACTCTTGTTATTCTGTGCGACATAAACAATTTGGCCTCTTACTAGAATTCATGGTCAAAATAGGAGACAACCTATCAGTAGTGTAAAACGCGTTATCATAAGAGAACAATAAACTGACGAACAGAAATCAAAAGCTCTGTTCAAATGCTAACATGCAAAAAATGTATTTTACTACAACAATACTAGCTGCTCTAAAACTATTGTCCCTTTCTTAAAAGTTCAGTAATGGCCTGAGATTGTGCTTGCTGGCTGTTAAGCATCATCTGCATCATCTGCATAAACTGTTGTTGCTGCTGTTGCTGTTGCTGCATTTGTAACTGTTGTTGATCTCGCAGCTGAGAAAGCAGTGCCTGCTGAGTAGCCATGGTAGCTTCTTCTTGCTTTCTCTTTATCTCTAACTCATCTTGTCTTAACTTTGATTCCCTCTCTGCTGACTCTCTGAGATAGTCGAGTGTGTCATTGCTTTTTTGGCGTTTTTTTCGCGGTTCATCTTTTCCATTTCGCTTCTTAGTCTGAGCTAGTCGCTCCATAGCCCTCTCCCTCATCTCCTCCCCTGTCGCTTTTTCTTGATCCTCCTTGTTTCGATCCTCAGCTGATTCTTTGGTCTGTTTAGCCTCTTCTTCATCTCTTCTCTCTAAATAGTCCTCCATGATCTGATCTATTTCTCGATATTCCTGGGAAATTCCCGAGCCCCTCTCGGCCTCTCTCTTCCTGGCCTTGCAATCCCTCTCTAAGATTTTCAGGCGGTCTCTCAAACCCTTTGGCGAAACGCAAAATTGGGTATCTTTGATGTTGTTCAGAATTTTGCATATTTCCTCTAAACAGTTCCCTCGCTCTCTGGTGCCTGAACGGTACTTCCACAGCTCCCAACTAAGGAGTTCGCGACCAAATATCGTGTCATGTTTCAATGACCATTTCATTTTAGACATTCTGTGAAAAAAAATGATAAAAAATATAACTGTTACTTATAATTTAATACTGAAATATAGCACTAACTAACTAAGGCATCAAATATATAAATAAAACTTAATTATAGAGCTCTGTGCAAAGATGAATTGTTCAATTTAATACCAAAAGGAAAATAGATGCATCTGTTGAGCATAATTTCTCTAAACGTAACTGTTACCGCTTCAAATCTTGCTTGATAAAGTACATAACGAGGATATAATGCGCAGCCTTGCATTTTTGACTCCTGCTTACTGTAAATGTAACCCTTTCTCGACTAGCTGTTTATTTATGAAATCACACTGGTTGTTTTTTGTTACAAATACACAAGACAGGCTAACAAAATGTGCTAGCATGGCAAAAATGAAAGGGCAGCTGTAAGTCGAGAAACATTTGTGTGCTAAAAGATTAATCTGGCTACAAGACCACTCAAAACAACAGAGGAAAACTCGCCTTGCTCTGTAGTTGAGCTATCTAGTCCTTGTTCCTAACTGTCGACACGAATGCTAAAAAGCAACCTTTTAGTCTTTTCAAATTCATTGTACATTATATGTCTTATATTCCAGTGAAGCGTAATTAAAGTGAAAGATTTTTCATACAGCAGTTACTTTTCATTCATACCGTGTCGTGCTTTGACCGCTTTCAGCGGTGCTGGTTGAACTGGCAGCATTCGCCATCACACTGTAGAATGTTGTTTCTTGAACGAAAACAGGCAAAAACAATTAAAATCAATCGTCAAGGGCATGCCCCTAATATGATACTTAAATTATCTGGCAAAAATACCCGAAGTATTCAGAGAAAACCTTGAAAACTAACCTCGCGTCCTCCTGTGTTTAAGACGCCGGCAAATCGCTCTCAATAGCGTCGTCGACTTTCGCGAGACGCTGGCAAGTGCTCAGAGAGGCATGCGCAGTGAGCATGTCACGCAATCTAACGGCGTCGTCGTGCAAAAGTCGTCGATTCGTAAGCTCCCTATTATACGCTATATAAAAACCGTCACTGAACATCATAAAGAGGCACACATTTACTCAGATACTGACAACACTTCTCAAACTAGCAGTGAGTTTCGACCTTTGGGTAACATTTGGTCAACCAGTCACAACTTAATGGTTTTCAGTTCTCGTTACTGATTGTTATAATCCATCAAAGATGTTCGCTCGCGTTACGTGACTGCATATTTCCCAGCTAAAACTGGGGAATATCCGAGTGATATTCCCCAATTTTGAAAACCGCCCGTGTTGCGAAAAATAACTGAAGGATATTAAACTTGGAGCGAAAATATGCTCGGATATTTATACTTGGACATCATTTTTTCCTCAAAGCTGACAGTAACTGTTCACTTTTCGGAACAGATAATTTCCGCAGACAAATATCCGAGCCGATCTCCGCGCAAAATGAAGGCTATTGCTTATTTATCACAGTTTCTCCGCAGTTCAGATATACGATCTTGCATACATTCCCCTTGTAGTCTTCACCATCTACGGATATATTACGAACTTAAACAGTGACCAACTCCCAGTTACCTTGAAAGCTCAGTTGGTAGAGCACTGCACCGGTCTCGCAAAGGTCATGGCTTCCAATTCCGCCCCAGGGACCTGTCCTCCGCCCCAGGGACCTGTCCTCCGCCCCAGGGACCTGTCCTCCGCCCCAGGGACCTGTCCTCCGCCCCAGGGACCTGTCCTCCGCCCCAGGGACCTGTCCTCCGCCCCAGGGACTTGTCCTCCTCCGTGTTGTCCGCTTTTATCATTTTGCGATTTTTTTCCATTTTGTTGTGATACGTAGTGTAATTATCTTTTTTTTAGAAAGTTTGAAGAGCTCTTCTTAGGTGTTCTTTTAATAAGCTCTTTACGCTTTCTTTACAAGAAGAAATTAAATCTAAGCTTAGCCTATAAGACATAGCTATAGTACATGAAGCCGATAAATAACTTTATGCAATGAGAGCCCTTTGTTTGAAATTTTATCCTATCGTTATAAATTGTTTCAACGTCTAGCTTTGTTGAATATCGTATTTTCTTTTGCCCCATTGACAGCTCAAGAAAACAGAATAATTTATTAACCGGATGTTGATGTTTCTTTAATGCTGAGAAAATTTATTTTTGTACGACTGAACTTTGAAAATTGAGATAGCATTTTGTAATTCACTCTTGTAATTCACTCAGGAGTATATTATTTTTAATTTGGCCTCAAGCTTGAAATGAAACGATGTTCACAGAATCCCTCATGTTTCGACAGTTTTTCCTAAAGTCAGATAATTTCGCTAGTTTACCGATCATTATTACAACATATGGCGACAGTAAATAAAATAACGAGCTGTTGGAGTATTAATTTGATTTCCAAAATAAGTGTACAATCATATTTTTTACGTAAAAACCTGCGAGATAAGGTGTGTGTCAAATTGCTGATCTTTTAGTCATCACAATGGGAAGATGGCTGATTGTCGAAGCATTTCGAATACAGATCTCATTCTGTTGACTTCCTTTGCATGATAACTTTTGTTGCTGGATCTTGACAGCCATTATAGTATACCCAAATACAGGTCAATGATCTTGGGAATCGTCCATTTCTATAACTGAATAAACAAGTAAAGTATTACGTGCAGTTACTGAAATCCTATAGAAGCTTTCAAAACGTATTTCAAAAACTATCCCGCCTTTCACCTTTTCAAGTACCTGGTCCCCAGCCTTGCGAGGATCCAAGAGTTTTCAAATGTGACGGCCCGGTTATTCAAGCCAAAATGTTTATTTACACTGTTACAAACTGACAATCAGATATGATAATATCAAAGAGTAATTTCGAAAGGGTTCAGTGGTGAGAAATAAACCATTATCTCGAGATTAATTACTTCACTTATTGTGTATTTTTCTTCATACTGGTCAAATATCAATATCTGCCATGACTATGAATATACGTTCAGAAATCAAAGTGCTCTATGAATGATAGCTTATGGCAAGAGATTATCAAGGTAAGAGAGCGAGTCCCCATATAGGCCTTACACCCAAGGTAATCCCTCTTAAGTTATTTTTAGACATGGTACCCAGTTCTTAAGCGTATCTTACTCTCGCGTTGCGTGGATGCTTTCGTGAAGGATCTGTTTATATTTCGTTTCGGTTTTCTTTGCTATGTCTTGTCAGTTAATGTAAAAATTTCCAAGTTCCTTAACCGTTTAAGCTTGGAGGTTTTTAACGTACAATCAACGCTGACAAATTTGGAAGAAGAGTTCAATCATTGGTTGAACTTCATTGCTGCTTTACCTTTCTTACAAACATTTGGTAAAAATTTGTTCATAGTGGCTACTTACAAGATTGTATGGTGATCTTTGTATATTCTATTTCCAGTCGGTATGCATTTTGTCAACAACTTGGTCTTCGAGGTAACTGTTTGTTAAAATTTTGATTACAATGCAGCAGAAATAGGTTTTGCATGGGTGATCATTTTTTTGCGCCGATCCCGAGATACATCTTTTGCCAGTATTTTTTTAAGTGGCGTTTTTACAAATGAAAATGAAATAAAACCTGCTAAGATGTGGCTTTCTTTGAAATCAAGCCAAACATGTATATAACTTTCCAACTCTGCAAGAACATCCGTTTAATTGTCCCGTTGAAGGTAAATCAGGCGCCTCTGGAAGTGTTTCGCGCCTTCTTTGAAACTGTAGCCTTCCACATAGCTTCTCTTTTATTATTATCAGAGATCTCAAGAATAGTTTTAATGTATAAACTTGGTTATAGCTTACTTTATTGAAAAAATGAGAAAAATGAGAACTTTTAATTTTCGGAAACCCAAAAAACCCACCTAATGAATTCATGTTTAATATTTTGTCAGTATTATTCCAACCCGAATTATGAGAAATTCAGCATTATGTTAAGGTAAAACAAGATTACTGCCGTTGCTATGATAAGATATGTTGTCAAGACAACAATGAAAAGCAACACTATGGCTATTTGTGATTTGGCGAATGATTTCAAAACAAAGTTTAACTTTCTAACCCTGCATCTTACTTTGACAGGTTTCAGTTTGAAATTTTACGTGAAGACAACAATCCCTGGTTTATGATTTCCATTCTTCTTATCGCCTGTCTATCTGAAGAGGTCTAATTTTTTAAGGAGAAATAACCTGCTGATCAACACTCCTTGCCGATTAAAGAGGTCATTGAGGCCCTATTATAAAAGCGACGTATTTCAGTTTTATAGTGGTTTCGATTCTGTAGCAGAGTTATAAAGCAAGACAGCAAGAATGCCTGGCTCAATTACAAATTTGTTCTTTCTACCGTGAAACTCATGCAGAGTTAATGATGATTTCCAGTCCATACTGCGCACTCTCGGCAGTTTTTCTTTTTTTTTTATTTGTTTCATTAAGACATCACAAAATATTATATAACGCAACTACTTACATGAAGTATTTTCAAAGTTTCGTGACAACTGCCATAATTATGGATGCGAAGCTTTATGCTTCGTTCTTTCTGATATCACTTGAAACAACTTTGTAGCTGTAAAAATCAAACTGTTGGGAAAAGAATTTATAATGCCTCAGAGATAAGGTATGTGGGTTCATAACGAATAACATTGATTCGCATTTCATCGAGACTCGCAAACAATGGGGTGCTGCGCAATACCGACTGGAAATCATCTTTCATACCATTCCGTTTATCCGAAAACTTCGTTATTATTATGGTCCGAAAAAAGAACAGTTATTTCTTATTTAAAAGCTTCTTGAAGCTGACTACCTCATTGACACGACCACAATATTTTGTATAAACGCTCCACACGTAATGCCAGTTCCCAGTCCTAAACAAACAAGTCCAATCATTCCATCTCACTCTATACCCCATGGGAACTGGCATTACGTAACCACAAATATAAAACAGTTGGTTTATGCAATTTTATCACTCTGGAGATGATCGCAAGATCGAAAACGTTTAGTCAAACATTTTAACAGTTTTTACCTTTTGCTATTTTACGAGATGGTTTTACTAATAAAATACACGTTTTTACCTTCAAAAAGGCTTGACTTTAGTTTTGTGGTTTAATTCGTGAGACGTCAACAACTTGAGCTCTTATCAATTGACGATACTTTGACCTAGAAAATTCTCGGCCTTACAAATTATTTTTTCCAGAAAATTTCTTGTCAACATGGAATGTCAATCGGCTAAAAGTTACAAGGCTTTATATCCTTCCCTAACTATATTTGGCGGCTTTCAACCACAAGGAATTGACTTCTTCAACTGAGACTAGAGCTTTTTCACGTTGGTCTTTTTAACAATGTTGGATTCTACATGGCATTTCGTTTTATTAAGCTTATTATGCAAGTGAAACCTGGGCACAAACTTGAAGTAAATCGCTCAGTTATTACCCCGAAATAAGGTAGGAGAAACGGGTCCAAACGTTTTTTTAAAAAAATCGGCACGTGGGGTTCAAAGCCCCCTTAAAATTCTGAACATTTATGGTGGGTCTCAACCCCATCTCAGAATATTTTTAAAGTTTGCTAAAAGTTGCGTCTTATCTTGCTAAACAAAATGCGACAAGACACCAAAAATTTACCGTGCCGTCAGTTTTGAATAACAAGCCCTTAAAGCTATATTGAGGGTGTTTTTACGAGGTCATACTGTTGCTATGGTAACCTATTGTTTCACGAAAATGATAACGTGTTTACCAATGAGTGGGCAGTTTTTTGATGCGATGATTTTAGTATCAACTGATAAAGATGTGGTTATAATTACCCATCAGAATCTAGTCATGGAAAGTGTTGGAAAGTGCTTTCAGAAAATATTTTGTTTCTAATATAATTTCTGCATAATTAATAGCCAGGAATTCACTATGACTGTTATTGTCACTTAATTCGTTTATTTTATCTCTTGTCGAATGTCCACTGGGTTAAACTGACAAAAATGCGTAACTCCCTATCGGAATTACTCGCTTGCCATCGTTGTTTTGAAAATTTCAGTCATTGATCACTGGAAAAACGATCAAAAGTATTTTGACAGTTTGATCCTTTCCTGCACAAATCGTCTTATAGTGTAAAGTGCAAACTGGGTAAAACATATCATTTAGCACAACAATCGTTCTCTCTCACTAGCTTTACAAACCGATTTAACACTTCTCAAATTCATAAATAATTTATCAAGTTAAAACAAAGAAAATCACAGCCGTGAAAGACGTTTGGATACCTGGTCTTACTTAGCATAGATTTTGAATATTTTACTTCTCCGTTTACTCCTTAGTTTGTTTCGATTGAGAAGATACATCGAACATTCGAAACTGTTTCATCGGCTACCTAAACACCTCGAATTTCGTCAAAAACACCCGTACCGCGTCGTATTTTGAACTCTTTTCTCGGTGTTTGGATATCCTGATGAAATATTCCTCTCGTGTTTGATATATTACCAAAATAACGTTCTTCACTGCAAAAGTATCGATGTTCGTAATTTCACAAGCAAAAGTTCGACTGCTTTACAAATACAATGCGCAATGCGCAATGCTACCTTCAAATGAGCTTGATTTTAGTATCGTGGCTTCCGAGACGTCAAAAAATTGAATTTTTGAATTTTTGTGGGCACTATGCTATACTTTGACATAGAACATTTTGTGACTCACGAATTCCAGACAAGTTCAAGCAAATTATGCATCCGAAAATTAAAATTTTTCACCAGAAAAATTTCTTTGTTGACAGTTTTTAAATATCGAAAATCAGTTAATCAGGATTATGCTTGTTAATCTATTTTCCTGATACGTAGCAGTTCAAGTAAAGATGTTTTGAGATCTCTCATAGCCCCAGCTACTTTTCATTATGCGGCTTGCGACAGGAACAGCTGCCCATGCACCATTGCTCACAAATATCTTATTGTATTTTTCCGCAAATCCGATTGGTTAAGTGTTGTTTTTTTTCCTCGTGTACCATCTGTTTATTGCCGGAGAAACCAAAGCTAAATAAGTCGAGAAATATGTCTGTGACAACTACTAGCTGCCCCGAAAATAGATAGTCTTTTTCGATGAAAATTATTTGTTCCTCGTCCTACAAAAATTTATTTGGCTAAACTATCTTTGAAAGCAGCCGTTCTACGTGTCTAATTTTGGTATCTTTAATCATACTTTTTCCAAAGAGTCAATTTTTCGACAATTTCTCCAGTGCTTGATTCCTGGTATACCAAGAGGATAATTTGGCATGTAAAACAAAAACAAATGATGGAAAAGGCCTATTAGTTCTTCTCAAACTTACAAACCATGACCTTCTACTGACAAATCGCTCGGCTTCGGCTTGTCTTGATAATAAATGAAATAAAAATAACAATATTAGCTGACTGTATCACCTTTTCCGCCCTCTTGGAATACACTTTCATCGAAACTACTTATACTATTGAGAGAGATATTAGAATTTTAATTATTGGCAGATAAATCCATCAAAATTAAAGAGATAATCGTTTATATCTTAGGAGTTGGTGGCGCAACAAAATAACTTCCGATAGCGGAACGACTTGTTCAAGTGTGAAATCCTCGATATAGTAATGATATGGTAAGGAGACATAAGATGTTGATGACACCCTTCTCCAAACTTTAATTGTCAAATAGTAAATGAAAGAGGAATAAAAAGCTACGATATATATATGAATGTATTTTCATCACGTTTACATTATTGTACACAGTTATTTAACCTAATATATTGTGTAATTTGGAGGACGAGTAGTTTATTAGTGTGTTTTTGTATATTAAGTGCAGCCTTTTTTAAAATAAATAGTTTACTTATCTGAAGAAAGCTGTTTCCCACTGTCCACTTCCACAGAGCAGGAAGCTTCACACTTTCCTTGCTGAATCTAGGAAAAGACAAAACATCAATCAATTTGTCGCTTTTTACCGACTAAGTTTCATAATCATGCTCGAATAAATGTTCTTTAAGTTACGGAAGGAGGGAGAAAGAGTTCCTCCGTCGTTGTAGAGGAACACAAAAATCATCATATGCGTTGTGGTTCAATGCCCTAAAATGTACACTAGGAGACGATCATTTTAATATTAAACACCCTGCATACCAAAACTAAGCCGATGGTATCGTACTTGAATTTTACTGGATAACTGGTAATCGAGCTTGTGTGCCCAGAAACTGATATTGATCCGCCGAGTCTACTCCTGAAAGATAATACAGTCACCCCACCACCGGGGCACATGAAAAGCAAAATAAAATCGGATATTGAAAGATTTGCTGGATCGAATGTTCAAGTACGCTTTTCAAAGGAAGCATACCCTAAGTAAACTACTAATATAATATACAGCAACAACCAGGACACGAAGGGTGACGGTGGTCAAGCAGCTGAACGGTGGTACTGCATCCAGACAAAGAGCAGAAATAAGGCTGATCTTCAAACTTAAAACGCTTGCCACCAGCGGCATGAACATAGACTTTAAAAATTTATTTAACTCCTCGCGCGCGCATGAATCAAATAACATGTGCATCATTTGACGCGCGTGCACTGTGAACGTGTTTGATTCTGGCCTAACGGCTGAAACATCCTGACTGATGAAGGGGTTATTCCCGAAACGTCTCGAATTAACTGAATTGAGCACTTTCTAATGAACATTTTTTTACATCCAAGGTTAGCACAAAGTGCTACAAAGCGTCTATATTTATTTGTTTACTAATATAATATTACAATCCAATATAAAGGCTAAGTTTCCAAAGTGCTAAGTATAACTCGTTTTCGAGAGACGGGTTTTTTCTAAGAGGGCTCCGAAATAATTTTGGACTAGATAATTTGGTTTTATCAACAGTGGGTTGATAATGTGAATTGGCCACCGTAAAGAGATTCCTCAGTGACGTTTCGCGCGTTAGCCCTTCGTCGATTCGCTCCGACGAAGGGCTAACGCTCGAAACGTCAGCTTCGGAATCTCTTTACGGTGGCCAATTTACATTATCAACCCAGTTGAGAAAACAAATTGTCTTGTAATACTCCCACCGACGCAGCACCACAGTTTCTTTAGAAACTTGCCCTCTTTATTCATTTTGGACTAGGTTGTGCAAAATAGGATTCAGGTAATTTTCAGTCTGTTCAATAAATGAAGCCTGCGTCATCTCTCTCAACTATGCTTTTGAGTGTTAGAGGAAAAAACTTGAACGTTTGAGCGAAACAAGCAGCTCTGCACCGAGTAACATAAGCGCGAGAAATCTGTAAAATCGTTTGTCAAATTTATCCAAGTGTAAACAATTTGAATTCTCAAAAGGATCATTTTAAGGGCTCAAGAGGTTAAATAAAACTAATGTGCATTAACTTATCTGAACTTCCATGCATAGAGATGTTTCGACTTGAAGGGATCGTTTGCGATGAAATACAGATTTCGGTCAAGCCGGCTGAACAGCAGTTATTCCTTCGGACACGACTGCTAGTGCGTTTGGCTAGAAAACAAAAATACAACAGACAAGTGTGACTACAAAATTTAAACGAACATCACAAGTGCCGCGATGGCAATAAGAATTCATAAATTCTGAATGTCCAAGTGAATCTTGACTGCCTGCAGCAAAACGAAGTCTGTAGCTCCCCAGCATAATACACGAGAGAATATATCCTGAAGTCAAGAACAGGGATGACTGCATGGCATTTATTTAGGATCAAATTTCCTAAGGAATAACGCATGGAACAAAAATAGCAAAATTAGCTTATTGCAACACCGTTATCCCCATATTGGAATAAACTTTTATCAAAACTACTTACCACTGTGAGAAATGATAGAATTTTACTAATTAGCGGAGAACGATACCAGAACTGAGAGGCAGGAGAAAACCAGGCTAGGAATTTGGAACATAAACAATGTCCTCGCCATTTCAAGGAAAGGAAAATATCTACGCGGTTGCCTCCAAATCTGGAAAGTTTCAAATTGTAATAGAACAAGGACTTTACTGCTTTGACTGCTATAAATAATTGCTATAAATAATTGCGTCACTGACTTTGCACGATTTTCAAATTAAGGTGTTGTTGAATGAAAGAACTGAAAAATGCAAAGCGATCAATTGCACGTACAAGTTGATCTGACTGCATGGTATTTTATTTTATCTTACGGCAATTGGGCGCAAGGAAATTTTGGAAAAAATGCCAGTTTCTTCATTTCTCGTTTGGCACGCCTATTTGTTGCTACCAAATATTCATGGCTTTTCGCATTCCTTTCTAGCCTTTAGACGTTTCTTTGTATTGTTATTTTACGTGTTTCGTTATACTTGGTTCTTCGTTCCCCTTTGGTTATCGCTTGGTTTCCAGCTTTAATATACCGCTTTGCTACACATCGTACCGTTTTTACAAGCAAGGTTTCAAAGCGTCTACGTAACGTCTCAACTCGTCGCTTCAATAAACTTTGTCTAAACCTACTGGAGTCGCGAGCTTTGTTATGGCAATCGTTTCTAAAGCAGGTTTAGAATTCTTAGGCACGTCCAAACGGCACTTGTGAAAAACGTACGTAATGACTTTCCTCTCGCACCATTTGACATGCAAAACTGTTTCTGCACTTATAATCTTATTGGTAAATCTGACGGAAGCTTTAAGCACTCCTTATGGAGTCTACATTTTATAATGGTATAAAACGGACGAAGATCTCCTAAACTTAAATAAATTCATATCGTTTAGAACTGTGTGCATGCCGATTCAAGAGTTCAGAAAAAATAAAACTTGAACACACTAAAAGCATGGAAAACCGCACGTCTTTGAAATTTTAGACGTTTTTCTGCTACTAAATGCCTTTTTTGGCTTTATTTGAATGATAATCAATCTGTGTGGTCCTGAATTGCCATTGACTTCCGACGTTTAGAGTACTGGCCCGGGTTGTTCGAGAGATAGATAACGCTATCCAACGAATAAATCACCATCCAGCGGATAGCAACTTATCCGGTGTATAGCGTTAACCAGTCTACGAACAACTGGGGCCTGTAGACGAGTGAACAGCGCTTGTTGATCAGCTGTATGTGGGATAGTAGTAGGCATACCGTCCGCCAATTTACTACAGAAAAAGCTGCAACCCTCCCCCTTGGATGACCTCTGGCTCCCACCTTTTTTACAAACTAGTTTGATTTTGACGGTACGTTTTGCATGTTTCTGACACCTGTAGCCCCTGCCTTCATCTAGAAAACTTAAAATCAAATTTCCATTGAAAACAACAAACTCATAAAGACTTTCAAGTAAAACAGGTTTGAAAAGTTTAGGAACAAAAATATCTTAACAGCAAGCGTAAACTAACAGTTATATTAGTAAGAGTATTTTACTTGCTACTATCGTTTCTCGTTTTCTCTCGCATTGTACATAGTATTGAGTACTGGCCACTAGGAATGCAGCAGATGTTCCGCTTGCAAAAATGGATTTTTGGCAAACATGAAAGCCAACATGAAGGCGAGACTATGGTCCAATCTCTTTTGACAACACATAGGGGGTACCTCCTACCCCCTCTAGTATTGGACCATGTGGATACGAAAAGGGTTATTTAAAGGCGAGTACCACCTTCATATTCGCACACCAGACAACTAGCTGTTTGAAGAAAGTTAAAGAAGAGTCATTTTGAAGAACAAGAGTTGGCTTGTTGCTTTGAAGAGTTTAGTCTTTGATAAAGTCAGTATGCTTCCCGTGCAGAATTATTTCTGAGTGTTGCAATTTGTGATCTTTTGCAGATCATGGATACCCTTGGATACACAAATGTTCAACAATGTGTCGAACACTTCACGAAAATAGGGGGTACCCCCTACCTCGCTACCCCCGTCTTTTTTTACCGACGTCAGATATTGCATCACGTGAAATATGAAAAAGTGTTACTTAAAGGCGAGCGTCACCTTCATATTCGCACACCAAACAGTCAGCCACTTGAAGTACTGATTGTCAATGTGGCTGACTGTTCGGATTTTTGTTGTTTAGGGGCAGGACACTGTAAGTATCTGTTTATTAATTGACTATCAATGTGCTTTATTTAAGCGAGGGGGACTGCGAGGAGCCAGTAATTATTTTAATTCATCGTGATATTATTACTGCTAGTACTTTAATTCATTCTGATTGCTTTCTCTGATTGGATACCGTTGAGGTCATCATCGCACCGTGTCTCTCAGTCTTCGCCATGGCCGCTTGCAGGAAGGACTTCTGTGCGTTTTTGGGCCGGACAATGTCTCTCTCATTTCTTGGATGTTGCGATACATTCATGTACTTATACTAAAACCACGATCCGTTCTTTAAAAGTTCCGCTTTAGGATCTTTAAATTTTTCGTTTTTAGGGCATTTTCGGTTCACCCGAGTTGAGGCCCGTGACGACCATCGTCAACAACTAGATTTGAGAAAATGAAAAATTGCACTCCTGAAGAACGAGAAAGGAAACGCGTGTATCAGGAAGAATTAAAGAGGAATGGAGGAGCGGTCACTGATGCCATGGAAAGGCGACGGTGGCGATTGGAGTGAGACATTACCTAACTGGTTCTATCAGAGTTTAAAAAACTTTTTGTTGTCATCGTTATTCGTCAACTGAATGTCACGGTCTTATAAGTCTTACACACGATTATGAAAATGAGTGATTAAACATGTTTTCAACCAATAATTTTTGTATTTGTGTATAAAAAGATGGAGGGTACCCCTGCTTTAGATTGGTTTAATGCTCTCCTTAAGAAAGGGGGACTGGGGAAGCCCAACTGTAAGTACTTTTATTCATTCTGATTGGATCCCGATGACCTCATCGCCCATGATGCTTTGTGACAGCCTCTCTATAGTCAGACCTCGGACCCAAGTCACTCAGTCTTCACCATGGCCCCTCTCCGGAAGGACTTTTGTCGTTTACGACCACAGGACACTGTAAGTATTTTATCCATTTTTTTATGGAAATCTTTGAGACCGATCCCAGGTCTTCTTTCGAGGCTGGTGGGCTGTTTTCTAACGTGGCCGATTTTTCCGGTTTAATTGCTTCACTCCCGGTGTCACGCGTCACGTCAACACTCTTGTATTATTAATTCCGCTCCTGATTAGCTGAAAACAACCTCCGCCATCTTAGAGTTGGAGAGAAGTAGAACCATTGTTCTTCAAACAGTAGCCTATTGTCTTTCTCGGCTCCTGATTGGTTACTGCCCCTATAAGCGTGCGTTACTACTTTCCAACTTCGGTAGTTTGACTTGCGTTTTCCTCGGTGAAGACGATGACGAAGCCACCAAAGTAGCTCTCGGAGGAGATGAACGATTCTCGCCATGACCTTCTTCTGTCGACGTGTTTGCTAACGTGCTCGGTTGCCCGGGCGACTGGAAACAACAGCCTCGATGACATCACAAAAAGCCCGACACAGATCCCACTATGCTCGGTCGTGGGGCAGAAAATAATAACTTTAAACGCCCGTAGAATCGCGGGGATTTTATGAATCAAGATATTTTTTTTCGCTGAAGTAATTGGGAAAACTAGTAGATCTCATTAAACGAAATAAATCGGGGATTAGTTGCACATTAACTATAACTAAGTAATATAGTTCGGACGGGACTTTGAGCGCGATGCTCAACGAGTTTGCTGTAAATTTAGAAAAGTCTCTGACGAGTCTCTTGGCCGAGACGAAACGCCGCGTCAGACTTGCCACAATCTATTATTTTCACAAATATTTGTCACATTTTTTGTATAAGAAATATATGAGTTTTTAATACGTATGTAGAAGCCGGAGTAGCAGAGTTTCGAGTCGGCTGAGCTGCTGACATTCACAGACAAAGGTACCCTGGTCCCAGAGGCTTTCTTGTATTCTTTATTGGCAAATTTTGTGACGCGAACCTCTTCTTTTAATTTTTTTTTACTGGCACGAAGCGCTGAGAGCCGAGAAAAGAAAGCCTCTGGTCTAGACCGTTGGGAACCTCACTTTCATGCCATCAGCTTTTGACCGTCGTTTCTGATTGGAGGATATTTTTGATTGCTCTGCGAGTAATCTGATTGGATGGATTAAATATATTTGGGGAAGGGAGTGGAGTGGCAATATTTACCTTTATGGGTGGGTGTGGAGAACTTTTGCTTTATCAACGGATTTTCTTACCAGGGAAGGGTAAGGTTTTCGTTGTAAGTTTCGTTGTATAAGTTTCGCCGATCGTGATAGTCCATGGGTGTTATCTCTAAGAGTATTTTCGAAGATGTTTTGTCTTTAGTTCTTGAAGACTGTTTCCCTGACATAAAGCAACTGTCTGATCCACAAAATGAGGCTTTGTTTGGAATTCTGAATCGAGAGGACGTCTTCGCCATCTTACCGACCGGCCATGGAAAATCATTCATATTCCAGTGCCTTCCAGATCTTTGCCGAGAATTATTTTTAAGAGGGTTTCCTTATCCAAGGAATGCCATAGTGGTAGTCGTTTGCCCGTTAAATTCCCTAGTCTAGTCTCACATTCGAGAACTACACACTCGAGGGATAACAGCTACCAGCCTTACCGGAGATGATGTTGACGAAGATAAGCTACTGAATGGCCATTACTCGTTCATATTTGCTAATCCGGAGTCACTTATACAAAACGAAAAGTGGAGGCAAATGCTACAGAGTGAAGTTTATCTGAAAAAATATCTTTGCTATCGTCACAGATGAAGCTCACGTTATTCCAAAATGGTAAGTAAACTTGTTCAGCCAACTCGTCCGATACAATAATCTTATCCTGAATAACTGCCTCCTTAACTAAAATTAAATTAAGCTTAATCAGTTTTCACAGGGTAACTGTTGCTTCTAAACGTATTGGGTAAATATAAATTAACATATTGTGCATAAAAGCGAGTCAAAAATACTTCCTTTCTTTGTTCCCAAAACAATAAACGATAGTGACCTTAAACTGCAGAAAAGTTTTGACTGAAATAGGATTTCAATCTAGGTCAGTTTGCATCAGGGAACATTCTCACATAATCTTACACTTTAGAATACATATGAAGGTAGAGGAGCTGGAAAATATACTGATGAACACTAACGGGGGATGGTTAATGCCCAATCCAGGACTATGTCTGGGGTTTTACTTTTGACTTCTGTCTTCAGTGTACTGAAGTGTCCTATTCATTTACTCAATGATTTATTGGTCTCACTTTTAGGGGATTTGGTACCCAGAAACCAAGCACCACAAGCAAAAAGGAATTTGTTGCAGCCTTTCGAGAATCCTTTTCCAGGCTCCACTGATTCTAATACTCTCTCTACATACTCTACAAGAGTCGTTTGGGCGAGGATTGTAAACTTTTACTGGTGTTTTCGAAGGACTAAAGGAGACTTTCTTCATGACAACTTTTACGGCTCGCACGTGTATGATTTTGACAGCTTGTAAACACGGCAAACGCTCCTCTCCTCTCCCTACGAAGTAATTTATTTATGAGTACCGGAGAACTGACCCACCCTGCCCTGTCAACAAATTGTAAATCCGATCCTCTTTTGTGATTGGTCAAAAGAAAATGATATCTTTGACAGCTGTCAAGTGCTGAGCCAGCATGAAAGTGAGATTCTCAACGCTCTTGACCAGAGGTTTTCTTTTCTCTCGGGCTCGGCGCTTCGATCAGCGCTTCGCGTCGCAAACTTCCGAATAAAAAAGATCGTATAAAAGAAAGCCTCTGGGACCAGGGTAAGAAGACAAAGGAAGAAAAAAGAAAAAAAACAATTATAACAATTCACATCGAAATACACACAGAAAACAGAAGAGTTATAAAAACAAAAAGGAAGCATATATTTACTGGTGCGATATTTGCCGGCTGGAGGTCCATACATGAAAAACTTTAGCTGAGGTCTTGAATACTGCCGGAGACCTCGGGCTGTTTCAAGGCCAAGGTCGGATAGAGGCAAAGTCTTTCTTGATACGCATATACCAAAGCATCTTTAGTAAATATGAGAGATAGGCAATGTATGAAATAAATGCTACATACATGCAAATTCTACGCTCCGCGAAATAATTGATGAAAGGACAAAAACGCGTATCGCAAAAATACGAAGCAACTAAATCAAAACTTTAACTGCAAAACATGCTGAAATTATACAATCTGCAGAAGACAAGCAGAGTCCATGACATAACAATTCTTCAGAGCCGAGCCTTGAGCTTTCTCCTTAGACAAGATTGTAACAATTAACAAGCATTCGACGCCGGGTAAATCCCATGATCGGGGTATTCATTGACCGCATAAAGCAACTCAAATCTGAGTTTGACTGAATTTCGCATGCATACTCTACTTCTTTTGACCGAATTTGTCAACTGTAAAGTTTTCAAACAGAATTTGTGGAGGGGCTATAGGTAGTAAATAAGCACTAACAAAGGTATATGATTAGTGAGCTGTGCGGAGGAAAAAGAGGGAATGAAGGAAAAGAGAGTTAAGATGGATTCCGCTCAAAGTTCGGACAATAAGTGCAAAAATTATTCACCAAAAATCTACTCATAGCACGGTATCGTTTGGAATACTATTTGAAACAACTTACTTTAGTTCATTGCTCTAAGTAACCCGTGATTTAATTCTCTAGCATTCTCGCTAAAGTTAATGTCAAACCTTTTAAAAATGCCTAAAGCGAGACAACTGTTTAAATTGAAATATCGATGACTTCAAGTTCAATTTTCCTTCACGGGCTCTGCTTGAAAGCTACAGTCTTGATATTTTCTTCTTAACTGTATTCAAAGTATTACCATTCCATGAGGATTTTTTGGTAACTTAAGTTTTGTAATTATTACTAGAATGTTGAATGATCTCCCATATCCCTCTCAAGTTATTTTTACATAGCTCCCGCTATCGGAAATCACAACAGGGTCTAAAACTAGGGTATCCGTTGATTTTGAAACATAATTTTGCTTACGTGGACTACCCAAGCGGCTTCAAACTCGACGCGTGTGGTAACATCTTCCGCGGAAGAACTGAGTACCATGTCTTCAAATAACTTAAGGGGGTTATCTAACAGTACCTAATCGGCTATCAAAATAAGAAGCAAAAGCAGTTTAACTGGTGGATATGGACCCACGGACTAAAACGAATCCCAGACTTGCCCGGAATAGCTACTTCATGCGGCTCTTTGGGCCCAAACTGAACTAAAAAATGGCTCCACAAGAGTTTCAATCAGACGTTACTAAATTAGCTCTTTAGGGCTGTGAGACATATTTCAAACTCATCGTCCATTCAAAAATGATAGAAAAAAGCTGTACATGTAAAACGACTACCAACGAACACATTCACACGTTTGAATGCAGCAAATACAAACAGGGGGGGGGGGGGGGGGTGTCCTACAAGGACGTTGCTAAAAGAATTCGCCGGCAGTTTATACTGAACAGACGGTTCTTCTCCACACTACATTAAGCTATGTAAAAACTCAGTCGCTGAGAACACACAGGGAATTAATTTTGTACTAATGTCATTTCCCTCAAATATCCCAACAGTATTGTTTTTCACCACGAATGTCCTTTTTCAGCACTTTACAACTTTGTAATTACAACATCTACAAAAAAGATGAAAACAATATTCCACGAGCGCTACCCATTCAGCGACTTACAAGGAGATGGAATAACCAGCTTGGTGTTTCCTCTTAGACCATGTATTAAATCTGTCCACTTGACTACGTTCCCTTCTCCTAACAAACACGACTTCGACGAGCTTTCGATTTCTTCAGCTAATAACACGTGATCCCATACGTTCAAATTCGTCATCATTCCTGTAAAAAACTCTTCAGGTTCGAACACACCAGGAGGATCTTGCTCGATTCCCAGTACTAAAGATCCTCCTGATCTAATCACGTGACCAGTCTTCAAGCCTCCTCCTTGTTTTTTTACGTGTCCGTCTATATAGAATTTCCACGAGCCCGCACTGTTTTCCCAGGATGCGCATATGTGATGCCATTTGTGGTCTTTCGCCGAAACTGATGTAGCTCTGTCAAAAAAAAGTGGTGAACCGGCAAGTTATACAGTCAAGTGGGAGGTTGCTAAGCGAACGGAAAGCGATAGCATTCACAATAAGTATAGAACACGATAAAAGCCAAAACATTTTAACAATTTGTTTGATTGAAACAAGGCTGGTCTCCAGAGAAATAAACATTTCGTAGCGCTTAAAAATACAAGTCTTGTAGTCGTACTTTTTCTGGTAAGCTCCGGGAGCATATCGGGCTAGTTTGCTCCCGCCATGGTATTTTTTCTCGACTTCGTCTTCCCAAAATATGAACCAAGGTTCGTCCAAACTCGCTTGATACACGCTCGAAGCGTACCAAAAAGGTTCGGTGATTATATCGTTAGTCTCATTAATGAAGTGGAATCTTGTTGGAGCACAAACTAAATGTCTCTTTTTGCATTATTCGTTTCATCATTTGTATCCATTGGCCCTGAAAAGCCCTATAGAAGGAGTGGTAAATTTTATTTATATTTTAATATTTTACTAGGTCCCTTTAAAAGAATCGGAAATGCTCCTTTGACCTTGATATAATCATGGGAATATAATTAATGAAAATAAATAACATCGGAAATCTTCAGAACGATGCAGATATTTATATCTGGGGCGACAGCTCTATACTTACTTCTGCTGGCCATTAATGACAAGGCGAAATGACTTGTAGTTATAAATTAGCAGTTCATTATCCTCCTCTTTCACGGAATAGCTGAACGGACTTCCTCTGTTCTCAGTGTCATTGGACTTCATCCAAAAACACAATGTAAACTGCGTCAGATCTGGCAAGCCTGCGGCCACATGAACTCCGGCCAAATGACTTTCTTTGTTTAGAAATTGTAAAGCATAGTCTGTGATAGAAAGTGTCAATTTGTTAAAAATGTAAATCACAGATATTTGAAATGACTGACTGAGGTTCATCATCTCGACTGCAACGAGGTCATGAACAAGCCAAGCAACAACTAATTATTGTATCCTTTTTTTCTGTGAGCCATAGTGCTTTTTGTATGAGCTAATAGAACCACATATTGAGTCAAAAAACCTATGGGGAGACCCAACGAGTTACGATTAGGTATTTACTGTACTCAAATTCGGCCCAGTTGCCATAACAATCTACCCACATCAGGTCAGTAACGTGATCTCGTAGGAAATCAAGATAGTAGACGCGGCTTCTGATTGGTTAATTGCTTATTTGGGAATGATAGGCCGCCAAAGCGTACGAAACAAGGAACGATTTAATACAGTGTATTCACACCGCACTCAAATTTTAGAAATCTGGAAACTCCGGCTACCTTTAATTGACAAAATTGTTCGGTGCTGTCGGCAAAAATCGCGCAGTTCAGGGGCTCGCACCAGTTAAGTTTTGGCGAGAAAGGTTTGACACCTTTAAGTATCGAAAACAAACTCTCGATAGTTGATTGCGAGTTTGTCTATTGTCTAGTTAACTTAAAAACCTCTTTTCAATTTCGCTCACGGAAAATTTACCTTATTGGAAGCCGGCCGTGACATCGTAGCCATAGCAGATCAGTGACTTAAGTTTGCAAGATATCAGGTATCTGATTGGCTAATTGCGAATTTGGGAGAGGTAAATGCTAAAACAAGTGTTGTAGCAACTCACGCCACATCACCCAAAGGTTTATCATGGACTCCGGTTTTTAATACCCGATATCGTCAGTCCAAAATTACGAGACCTAGGGTTACCTTTCCTGGATAATCGTTTTACATAAAACCGTTCTGGATCTCGAACAAAGTATTTCGGCTTTTCCTCTTTCGTTCGATTGTTCAGTTCGCAAATGTTCTGCTGGATGACGTAATTGAAGCTCTGGCATCTGACGTCCTGTTCACATTTGAAGTCGCATATGTACGCAGCTTTCACCACAATCGTTTTAAAGGTGTGACCCATGAGAGCCATGCCGGGTATATTTTCTTGTATGAAACACTGACCAGTGGCTACGTCAAGACATGTCAAGAGAAATAAAAGCTCCACATAAATCCACATTTTGCTTGTTTTGAGCAAAACTAATGCCATTGCAATTTTTCAAATAAAGTTCTGAAAGCAGACAAATATGCACAATTGATTAGTTTCTATTACGGATATGAATCGATCAACAATAGAGCCCACGTTATTAACACTTAAAAACAACCTTTATAAGCAAACCTCTACTTTTCAACTGAATTAGCTGAAGACAAATTCACCAACAGTTCTAATTTTTTTTTAATAAGACAAAGCCAAGCTTCCACGAATATGTAACTATGCACTAATGTCCTTCTTTTCATTTAATTTCAGAAAATTATCTTGGCTTACGATGGTATCAGTGGATTTTTTTAGCACTACCACTCCTTTTCGTCAGTTGATGCTATAGTAATGGTATGAAACAAATGCCTAAGCATCAGTAAACAACATGATTATTTTCCTAACACAGAGAGGTTACCGAATTCTGTCTTTCGTCAATTCAATTTGTTCCTCAGTTTCCGGACCCAAAGCACTAAAAAAAAACCGTATTCAGTTGCTTTGAAAAGCTACGGAACATTTTCGAAATTGAATTAAACAAATGTGGATATATCGTACAAAACTCGGTCTCGGAGAAAAGACATTTCGAATTGTTTTTGTTGTTAAACTAGCTTCTGTGCAGATCCGCAAACGAACGAATTCCCTTTGACTTGTAGTTTTGAAAGGTGATTCGGAAGCCACATTTAGAGTTCATGAAAAATTAGACAATTCATTTTATTCAAAAAATCTTGGTATAAATTGATAGGCAGCTCTATCAGCTTTAATTACGTATCTACAGTTTAAACCGGACGCAATGCATCGCTTGGACGCGAGGCAAGTCTTAAGGTACACGGTATTCTCTCCTTGTTCCCAAGGAAACTGTACATGTATGAACGCTTCGCTGCTTCTATCGAACCAATTTACCAGAAATAATAAAAGCGTCGCTGATAAAAGAAAGTCAAAGGATTTGTTCATTCTCAAATCGTGGATATTTTCTCAAGGGTGCAACGAATGTAAAGCCTTTGTTGGATTTACCTGTTCTTGCAAAGCTGTGTTAGCAATCCAAAATACGTACCTCTCTTCCCTTGTATGTGGAAGACATACTCTTCTGACATGTTCGATAATACGATCTAGGTTATTGCTGTAGGCGGCTGTGGGCCATTTCGTTTCTTAGCGTTGGTAACTTTTTTATATATATTACTAAAATTGCTTTGTCTTGACAAACAATTTCGAAATTTGCTTACACTAATTAATGTTTAGGACGGCTTACCGTAACATTGAAAGCTGCAAACCAATTTAAGACATTTAACTACAGTCTGGTTATATTGCTAACAAGACAAAGTGAGCTTCGCCAAATTTGACGTTGTAATACGTTTCATTGTTACAATACTTTAATTAATCAGGGCTACAGTAATCAGTTTTTCTTTACTGCACTACCCATATTAAATTATTTATTGCGCTTTCGTAATTATTGAAAGTGGAGAATTATTGCATCTCCATAAACTCATACTGGGCACTAATAATTCACCACCTATAGAAATAAAGATGTATGCATTTCCAGAAAGTAACAATTTAAATAGATAAATACTTCTTAAGTATCAAAGAATCCTAAATCTGTGCAACATGTTTCTTTAGTAAATAATTGTCTTCGCGAATCATTGGCGTGAAATTGGTACCACCAATTCATAGTCTAACTCAGTCTGGCTGTACTGTAATTCCCCGACCAGTGTAACTGCTACATATTAGTTGAATAATAAGAAGTAATAAACTTGGTTACATTTTTTCCTTTAATGATTATCCGAATTTCATTGCATGCTTTTCAATCAATTATTCAATTCTGACACATTATAGGGATCTATAGGAGGTTCGCCTTTACTTATTCTCACGTTATAATTATCGTTTGCCATGAATTTTGTTAAATGTAGATTTTGGTGAAAGATATTGCAATGTTGCTTTTCCATGGACAATTCTTTCTCATGAGCAAAATCTCTATTCCCACTATTTTGACAGAAGAAGACGAAGAAAGAAAGAAAGCAGTGGGAAATAAATGAAGGTTAACTATAAATACGTCTGCAGCAGCCGAAGTAGCAGAGTTTCGAGTTTGCTGAGCTGCTGATATTTACAGACAAAGGAGGGAAAAAGATAAAACAAACATAATAATTCGCAACGAAATACACACAGAAAAGAGAGGAGGAACAACAACGAAAAGCAAACATAAAAAACATACATAAAAAAAAAACTTAGCCTGAGCTCTTGAGTACTGCCGGAGGCCTCGGGCTGTAGTAGTCATAGTAGTGGAAACTTCATTTATGTATCAGAACCACATAGCTTGGGAAAATCCCCTACTAATTTAAGGACACAAACTAAATAGATAATAAAAAATACAATTAGATATATTTTAAAACTATGTAAAATATTAAATAGTATTATAAAAACCTCGTACTTATCATATTAATCTAATAATCGAATAATAACTAGGCCTATAATATAACTGAATAACAGTCGCTAAAAATCTGATGTAAAAAAATGATAAAATATCTAACTGTGATGTGCAGAGGGAACAGCCCTTACAGTCATCATCAACCAAGTCTTTCTTGATACGCACCGACCTAACCATCTTTAATAAATATGAGAGATGCGCAAAGTTGCAAAACTCATCTCAAAATTCTCATTTATCCTGGGTTTGTTTAACTTGGCTTTGAACAACCCGGCCCAGGAGCTCCACTTTTAGGCTTGGCTAAATCTAATCTGTGTTGTGTTCTTTAGCAAGACACTTTACTCTCAAAGTGCTTCTCTCCATCCAGGTGTATAAATGGGTACCGGGGAATTTATTGCTGGGGGTAACCCTACGATTGATTAACATCCCATCCAGGGGGGAGTAGAAATACTCGAAGTCGCTTCATGCTACTGAAACCGGCCGATAAGCTGCGGCCTGATGAGCCACTTGGCTCGTATGCAGACTTGACCTAAATCTATATATTGTATTATTGAGCTGTGCGAAGCCTGGAAAAGGATGGGATGAAGGGAAAGAAAGTTAATCTCCCATATCCTTCTCAAGTTATTTTTACCTATAAAAAACCCATTAATTTTTGCGTGATTCTATTGGCTACTTTATGTCACGTGGTCTAAATCGCCCTTTGAGGAAAAACAGTCAGCCCAAGGAAAAACAGTTAGGCCGAGAATTTCAACTTTCCTTTTCTTCAGTTAACATGGAAGGAAACCAAATTCGTTTTAATGAGTGTAGCGACAGTGACATTGAAAAGCTGGTGCCTCTGGCTTTTCTATCATGTTTACGCGAGGTTTAATTGCGAAAAGAACATTAATGGGAAGGGTTATAAAATAAATAAACCCCTTTCTGGCTTGCTGGTATGTCGGCTGATAATGTCCTTGGCTGAGAGATTGTCCTCAAAATTTCACATTTACCCTCGAAGCTTCGCTTCATTTTTCAGACAATCTCTCAGCCGCGGACATTATCAGCCGACATGCCAGCCGCCTGAAGGGGTTTATTTACAAAATCACTCCCGCTATCCTAAATCACAGCAAGGTCTAAAACTAGATTATCCTTTTGAAACAGAACTTTGCTTACGCGGACAGCCCAAGCGGCTTCAAACACGACGCGTGTAGTAACATTATTTCGCTATCTTAATTAGAAGCAAAGTAATTTAACGGCTGGATACGGACCTGAGGGCTGGCCGGAATAGCTATTTGATACGGCTGTTTGGGCCCAAACTGAACTAAAATGGCTCCACAAGAGTTTCGTTCCCAGTCCTAAATTAGCACTTTAGGGCTCATTCAAAAATAGTTGAAACAAGCTGTACATGTAAAACGAATGCCAGGGAACACATTCGCACGTTTGAATTCAGCAAATACAAACAAAAAGGCTTTTTTTTTTGGGGGGGGGGGTGGTGTGTCCTACAAGGACGTTGCTAAAAGAATCAAAAGTCGACGGCAGTTGATACTGAACGAACGATTCTTCTCCACACCACATCAAGCTATGTAAAAACTCAGTCGTTGAGAACACACAGGGAATTAATTTGGTACTAATGTCATTTCCTTCAAATATCCGAACAATGTTGTTTCCCACCACGAAAATCGTTTTCAGCACTTTACAACTTTGTAATTACAACATCTACAAAAAAGATGAAAACAGTACTCCACGAGCCCTACACATTCAGCGACTTACAAGGAGATGGAATAAACAGCTTGGTCTTTCCTCTTAGACCATGTATTAAATCTGACCATTTGACTACGTTCCCTTCTCCTAACAGACACGACTTCGACGAGCTTTCGATTTCTTCAGCTAATAACACGTGATCCCATACGTTCAAATTCGTCATCATTCCTTTAAAAAATTCTTTAGGTTCAAACACACCAGGAGGATCTTGCTCGATTCCCAGTACTAAAGATCCTCCTGATCTAATCACGTGACCAGTCTTCAAGCCTCTTCCTTGTTTTTCCACACGGCCGTCTTTATAGAATTTCCACGAACCCGCACTGTTTTCCCAGGATGCGCATATGTGATGCCATTTGTCGTCATTCGCCGAAACTGATGTAACTCTGTCAAAAAATATAACAAATGGTAAACGTACAGTGTTCTACAGTCAAGTGGTAGGTTACCAAGCAAACGGAAAGCAATAGCATTCACAAAATGTATAGAACACGGTAAAAGCCAAAACATTTAACAATTTGTTTGATTGCAACAAGGCTAGTCTCCAGAGAGATTGTACCCTCGTACCCTTTTGGATAAGCCACGGGAGCATATGGGGCTCGTTTCGTTTCACCATGGGTTTGTTATCTCGACTCCTGATTTCGCCAGAATATGAACCATGGCTCGTCCAAAATCGCCTGATATGCACTCGAAGCGTACCAAAAAGTTGCGGCGATACTATTGTTAACGTCTCATTAATGAAATGAAATCTTGTCGGTGCACAATCCAAATGTCTGTTTTTTGCATTAGTTTTTTCATCATTTGTTTCCATTGGCCCTAAAAATCCCCATTGGAGAATTGGTCAATTAAGATATTTATTTTATTTATATTTTATTGTCTTACTAGCTTCCTGAAAAATGATCGTAAACAGTCCTTTGAACTTGATAGAATAATCGGAAGATAATTTATGAAAATAACATCGGAAATTTTCAAAACGTTGTAGATAACAAACTTATTTATGACGACGTTATACAGATTGCTAAGAGAATTCCGTATTAAGACTTAAAATAATTTTCTGCATACACCTATAGTGAATAATTGTTCTGCTTCACAGCCCTATAGCTTTCTCTGACTTTTACTTTACGTATTTCTGTTATGGAGGAAAGAAGTTTTATTTCTGGGGCGACAGCTCTATACTTACTCCAGTTGGTCATTAATGCCAAGGCGAAATGACTTGTAGTTATAAATTAGCAGTTCATTATCCTCCTCTTTCATGGAATAGCTGAACGGACTTCCTCTGTTCTCAGTGTCATTGGACTTCATCCAAAAACACAATGTAAACTGCGTCAGATCTGGCAATCCTCCGGCCACTTGAACGAAATCCTGACTATCTTTGTTTAGAAATTCTAAAGCATAGTCTGTGATAAAAAAAATGTTTATCTACATATTAGTGAAAGTGTATTTCACAAATATTTTAAGTGACTGAGAAAAAGAGCCGAGGGAAAAAGCAAAGGAAATAGGTTTAACAGATGGCCGAGTTCGAAGTGATGAGGTACATAGACCCTTTACACGCATGGCACCGATGTTACATGCCACACTTCCTCTGTTCGGTGTCTTTGCACTTCATCCAAAAACACAATGTAAACTGCGTCAGATCTGGCAATCCTCCGGCCACTAGAAAAAATCCTGACTTTGTTTGTTTAGAAATTGAAAGCATAGTCTGCGATAAAAAAAGGTTGATCTACATATCAGTTAAAATACAGAAATTTTAAATTACTGGAAAAAAAGGCAAAGGAAAATCCAAAGGAGATAGGTTTGACCGATGGGCGAGTTCGTCGTAAAGAAGTCCATAGACCCTCAACATTACTTAGTCATTTTAAGCCTCTCTTAGCCTCATTTGAAAAATCCTTTGTCTGAAAAGATAAGTTCGAGGCTAAGCAATCTCGTTCCCAGAGCCCACGTGCCTTTTGGTCAGCACCAAGACACGGAGCTCTGGAATAATCAATTTCCAGAGACCAAGATTTTAGGACTTCCGGTTTCACGGCGCATGCGTGGCTTGGTTTACATGGCGTCTAGAGATAAAGTCGAAGTGGATACGTTCCACAAAGGCATTCAATACGCACTGGAAAAACTAGGAAAGTCGAAATTTGGCTTTGAAAGAACAGCAGTATCAAATTTTAAAAGCAAAAGACACGAGGGCTCTGGGAACGAGCTTGTTGATTGATCCAGAGCTCCGTGTCTTGGTGCTCACCAAAAGGCACGTGGGCTCTGGGAACGAGATTGGAGGCTAAGGATGTACAGAGTATTGTTATTCAAATTCAGGTGCCATTTATAGACAATTATGCAAAGGGTCCATCAGTGATCGTCGAGAGTCAGAGTGAGACTGTTTAATACTACTAAACTGGATCTCGACTGCAACGAGGTCATGAACAAGCCAAGCAACAACTAATCATGGATTCTATGTTTATTTTTTATGGGCCATCCTGCTTTTTGTACCTAACAGTATCTTTTTGGTAGGCTTCGGCGGCAAAACAGGCGAGTTCTTTCAAGCCATGGTTCGCGAGAAGTAGTCGAGCCAAAAAACCCATGGGTAGACCAAACGAGTCACGATTAAGTATATACAGTCCCCAACCAAGTGACTGCAACAATCTACCAATGTCAATTCAGTGACTTGTATGATATCGTAGGATATCAGGATAGTAGAACGGCTTCTGATTGTTTAATTGTGAGTTTGGAAATGGTAGGCCGCCGAAACGTACCAAACAATGAACGATTTAGTACAGCGTATTTACCGTACCCAAATTCAAGAAATCTGCAAACTCGAGCTACATTTTATTAACAAGAAGTTTCAGGACTATCGGAAAACATCGCGCAGTTGACGAGCTCTCGCCAGTTTAGTTTTGAAGAGAAAGTTTGACACGCCTTAGTCCCGAAAACAAACACTCAATATTTGATTGCGAGTTTATCTATTGGCTACTTATTTTTTAAAACCTCTTGTCAAATTGACTTACGGCAAACTTATTTTACGTGGAAGTAGCGATGATATCGTAGCCATAGCAGATCAGTGCAGATCAGTTTGCAAATGCTAAAATCGAGTGCTGTAGCAACTCACGCCAAATTACCAAGGGCTGACCATGGATAATCATGTGCTCACGTTTTTAATACCCGATATTTTTGGTACAAAATTACAAGACCTACCTTTTCTAGATAATTGTTTTACGTAAAACCGTTCTGGATCTCGAACAAAATATTCCGGTTTTTCCTCCTTCGTTCGATTGTTCAGTTCGCAAATGTTCTCCTGGATGACGTAATTGAAGCTCTGGCATCTGACGTCCTGTTCACACTTGAAGTCGCATTTGTGCGCAGCTTTCACTACAATCGTTTTAAAGGTGTGACCTTTGAGAGTCATACCGGGTACACTTTCTTGAGTAAAACACTGACCAGCGGCTGCGTCAAGAAATGCCCAGAGGAAGAATAGGTTTACATAAAATGTCATTTTGACAAGTTATTACAGTTCTGAAAAGCAAACAAAAATATAGGACTGCTTACGTTTTTTTCTGAAATGACATAAATGACAAAAGAGCAATAATCACATTTAGAAAACAGCCCCAAGAAAATACGCGCGCTGATTTGTAATAGTAATTGGACCGAGTGGAGTACAATTCAGGGAGTAATCGAGCGAGTAATTTGAAAATCGGTCGAGCGCGAAGCGCGATGCCGATTTGAAATTACGAACACGATTACTCCCTGAATTGTACGACACGAGGTCCAATTACTAATTAATCATATCTATAACAAATTTCGAAATTAAAAATATCTTTTGAGAACTTCTTCTGAGCGAAGGCGTCTGTAGCGCATTTCCTAAGTTTTGAAAACTGTAGAAAACTTTGCTAAGGAAACCATTAAAGCGCGTGTAATTGATTACAATCGGACACCTGTAATTGGACACCCACGTGATCGCGCGCCGATTACGTGACAAATAGGCGCGCGGAGAACCAATCATGATCGAGAATTTTGTTATAGATACCATTAGGTTAAAAATCGTGTTTCTATTTAATAAATAGATTCCATGATGCCCTGCTTTTGTTCAGTAACAGATCACAGATGAAGTCAAAATGTAATAAGAACCAAAAAGTTGCAGACGAGGCGATAACCGAGTGTGTCACTGTTGTCCTTACCACATTTTGACGTCCTCTGTGATCTATTACTGAACAGCCGCAATTTCTCAACTAAGAAACATAACTTGAGTCACTTAGGTTCATAGAGCAGGGGGTATCGTTACAATTAGGCACTGAGGGTTGTCCAATACTGTCAAATAGAATCCATTGGAAGATGGGTCATAACGATTCGTTCGATTTGTCAAATGGAGAATACTTATATTCGATTGGAAAAGTCCAACTTACCATTCGACTGCTGCATGTCATTGGCTAGACTTAGAAAAATATCGCTTTTGTAGTAGGGCCGCATAAACTTTTGTCGATTCGATCGATTCGTTCGATTTGTCAAATGGAGAATATTTATATTCGATTGGAAAAGTCCAGCTTACCATTCGACTGCTGCATGTCATTAGCTAGACTTAGAAAAATATCGCTGTTGTAGTAGGGCCCCATAAACCTTTGTCGATTCGATCGATTCGTTCGATTTGTCAAATGGAGAATACTTATATTCGATTGGAAAAGTCCAGCTTACCATTCGACTGCTGCATGTCATTAGCTAGACTTAGAAAAATATCGCTGTTGTAGTAGGGCCCCATAAACTTTTGTCGATTCGATCGATTCGTTCGATTTGTCAAATGGAGAATACTTATATTCGATTGGAAAAGTCCAGCTTACCATTCGACTGCTGCATGTCATTAGCTAGACTTAGAAAAATATCGCTGTTGTAGTAGGGCCCCATAAACTTTTGTCGATTCGATCGATTCGTTCGATTTGTCAAATGGAGAATATTTATATTCGATTGGAAAAGTCCAGCTTACCATTCGACTGCTGCATGTCATTAGCTAGACTTAGAAAAATATCGCTGTTGTAGTAGGGCCCCATAAACTTTTGTCGATTCGATCGATTCGTTCGATTTGTCAAATGGAGAATACTTATATTCGATTGGAAAAGTCCAGCTTACCATTCGACTGCTGCATGTCATTAGCTAGACTTAGAAAAATATCGCTGTTGTAGTAGGGCCCCATAAACTTTTGTCGATTCGATCGATTCGTTCGATTTGTCAAATGGAGAATACTTATATTCGATTGGAAAAGTACAGCTTACCATTCGACTGCTGCATGTCATTAGCTAGACTTAGAAAAATATCGCTGTTGTAGTAGGGCCCCATAAACTTTTGTCGATTCGATCGATTCGTTCGATTTGTCAAATGGAGAATATTTATATTCGATTGGAAAAGTCCAGCTTACCATTCGACTGCTGCATGTCATTAGCTAGACTTAGAAAAATATCGCTGTTGTAGTAGGGCCCCATAAACTTTTGTCGATTCGATCGATTCGTTCGATTTGTCAAATGGAGAATACTTATATTCGATTGGAAAAGTCCAACTTACCATTCGACTGCTGCATGTCATTGGCTAGACTTAGAAAAATATCGCTTTTGTAGTAGGGCCGCATAAACTTTTGTCGATTCGATCGATTCGTTCGATTTGTCAAATGGAGAATATTTATATTCGATTGGAAAAGTCCAGCTTACCATTCGACTGCTGCATGTCATTAGCTAGACTTAGAAAAATATCGCTGTTGTAGTAGGGCCCCATAAACCTTTGTCGATTCGATCGATTCGTTCGATTTGTCAAATGGAGAATACTTATATTCGATTGGAAAAGTCCAGCTTACCATTCGACTGCTGCATGTCATTAGCTAGACTTAGAAAAATATCGCTGTTGTAGTAGGGCCCCATAAACTTTTGTCGATTCGATCGATTCGTTCGATTTGTCAAATGGAGAATACTTATATTCGATTGGAAAAGTCCAGCTTACCATTCGACTGCTGCATGTCATTAGCTAGACTTAGAAAAATATCGCTGTTGTAGTAGGGCCCCATAAACTTTTGTCGATTCGATCGATTCGTTCGATTTGTCAAATGGAGAATATTTATATTCGATTGGAAAAGTCCAGCTTACCATTCGACTGCTGCATGTCATTAGCTAGACTTAGAAAAATATCGCTGTTGTAGTAGGGCCCCATAAACTTTTGTCGATTCGATCGATTCGTTCGATTTGTCAAATGGAGAATACTTATATTCGATTGGAAAAGTCCAGCTTACCATTCGACTGCTGCACGTCATTAGCTAGACTTAGAAAAATATCGCTGTTGTAGTAGGGCCCCATAAACTTTGGTCGATTTGATCGATTCGGTCGATTTGTAAACTAGTGATCACGTGGCGTAATTTCCGTTCGCTGATTGGGTGATACTTTTATCAAGATGGCCGCAACAGAGTGGAAATTTGTGGCGTGAAGTAATGGCGAAAGTACAGCGCAAGTTTATAGCAAAATTATAAGAATTTGAGTCCAAGTTGGGTTCCTTCGGATCGTTGTACCGCTTTTTTTAATTTATAAGTTGTATTGTGTACGTTATCTTTTGTTTTACTTGGATTTCCACCCCCACCCAAGCCTCGCGTGAATCTTCCAAGGTTTGATGTTGTTGTTTAGTTGTTTCTGAGAAGAGCGCGTCACAGAATAAGGTCTGTTAGGTTCAAAAATCGAGAAAGTATTGTGTAATTCGTGACGCATTTATTGGCAGGTTTTTCAGGTAACTGCTTCTGAGATTGTGGATTACTTATTATAATTAAAGAATAAAAGAATCATATGTTAAGAGGCCTCTCTGTTAATTAACTCCGGGATTAGCTAGGATCTATTACATAAACATTCCTAGTGCTAAAAACACGAAAGCAAAGGACTAGAACTGTTCTTGAATCGCCCGATAAACGCTGGCAAAAACACGACTATTACATAACCAGGAGAGCGTTACACTCCCTTTTAAAAAGTTCGTGTAATCGACCGATAAACGCTGGCTAAAAAAAAGACTAATACATAACCTGGCGCAGGTTACACTCCCATTTTTTGTTTTAACCACTATATACAACAACCGCAATTTCACAATATCATCTTAATTAAAGAATAAAAGAGTAATATGTTTAAGAAGCCTCTCTGTTAATTAAATCCATGGTGTAGCCAGGATCTAATACATAAACATTCCACGTTCTGAAAACACAAAAGCAAGGGTAGAACGGTTCTTGAATCGACCGATAGACGCTGCCAAATAAAACGACTATTGCATAGCCTGGTGAATTGTTGCTTTATTACGCTTGTTTCTTAGTGCAGTTTTCTTAGATTGTTAATTCCGCGCACGCTTTTGCTATTGTCGCACACGCTTTCGCGATTGTTACATTCCTTTCGCTCAACACGGGTCATATTGTCGCTCACGCTAAAGAACGAGGTATACATATTTGGCTTGTTTGTTGTCGCCCACGCTTTTGCTACTGTCGCCCACGCTTTCGCTCCAAACGGGTCCCTGGATTGTTAATTTCTTTCGCCCGACACGGGTCATATTGTCGCTCACGCTTAGAGAACGCTTAGAGAACGAGGTATACATATTAGGCTAGTTCTTGTTTTGGCTTGTTCTTGTTGTTGTCGCCCACGCTTTTGCGGTACATTTGTTTATAGTCGTCATTCAAGTGTATCCGCCGGTTCGACAAATTTTTAATGTGAAATCGAGAATGAAATAATCATTCCCACCAATCGAACGAATCGATCGATTCGACAATCATGCACCGGGTCGCCGTTGTCACTAATGAGATGCAATTGTCCGATCGACGACCGCACTTGTCGAATCGATAGGAAACTTTTCCATTTGACAAATCGAACGAATCGATCGAATCGACAGCACTTTCACCGGGTCACCGTTGTCACTAATGAGATGCAATTGTCCGATCGACGACCGCACTAGTCGAATCGATAGGAAACTTTTCCACTTGACAAATCGAACGAATCGATCGAATCGACAGCACTTTCACCGGGTCGCCGTTGTCACTAATGAGATGCAATTGTCCGATCGACGACCGCACTTGTCGAATCGATAGGAAACTTTTCCATTTGACAAATGGAACGAATCGATCGAATCGACAGCACTTTCACCGGGTTGCCGTTGTCACTAATGAGATGCAATTGTCCGATCGACGACCTCGATAGTAAACTTTTCGAACGAATCGATCGAATCGACAGCACTTTGTCCACTTCTCGCTAATCAAATGGAATTTTTCCGATCGACAACAAATAGAACGTTGTTTTGTCGGATGGACTCTATGCGACAGTATTGGACATGAAATGATTGGACATGAAATGAGGGAGCTCAAGTTATTTTAATTTTCTCAACCGACCAAAAACGGTGTGACTTATGTACATAAAGTAGGGGTCTCTCAGGACCTGATTGGTTGACTTATTTTAATAACACGGTTTCTTTTTCTCTGAGGTAAGCAGAGCAGGAGATTCGCAAGTATTGATCGAATCTTTAATTCTAATAAGGCAGTCAAACCGTTGTCTCAGAATGTCTCCATAAAATAAAACGACAAGACTAAAACTCTGTCACAACGGTTCGGTGATCTTCACTCGAATACGATGTACAGTTAGAAGCGCTAAATCCACTCAAAACTGGGATACGATAAAATGGCCAATGCAAATTTCCAAACTCAACACAACAATTTAAAAACACAACAATTTTTTCTTATTTACCCCATAAACTTACATACAAATAGTAGAGATAAATATAGGGGTCTGGCTGCCTGAAATAACTAAAAAGTTAAAAGGGGCAGGCAGCCAGCAGTGGCGGATCTAGGGGAGACTGAAGGGAAAATGGCCGCCATGGCAAGTAAATCTAATCTCAACATTGGTTTCAAACGCATGCGCGGCAGTTATATAGCCTTGCAGTGACTCGAATTTAGCAAAAAAAGTCGTCCTTCCAAATATTTGTCCTTAGGACGTAATTTTAGCACAGGCGCTTTGACCACGCGAGACAAACACGAAGCAGCAGTAATTTGAGCACAGGCGTTCTGACCGCTAGAAACCAACACCAAGCAGAAGATAATTCTCACCAAAGCATAGCTGTTTCACCTTCCATAGTCAATGATCTTTAATGTAGTTGAAGGGTCAAATAATATGTAAATTTCGCCTTCTTGAAGCTAAGAATGTCAAGAATCACGTGCAGTTCATGCAGAAGTGGCGGTCCATAAATTGGAATGCACACAACACAATTTTATCACGTGGACGACGTCTATTTCGTCGAAGAATCACGTGCAGCTCATGCATAGCTGGCGCGCCGTCCAATCAAAATCGAGCGTGTGAACTTGTGATCGGAACGTTTCCTGTCCGTGTCTGTTGTTGTCGGGTTACATCAAATGACCTTGACTAAATCAATATGTCCATTTTAGGGCCTGTTTACATGGAGGTGGGGGACCCCAGATAGGTGAGGTAACCCGCCTAGCCGTGGTCGAAAAATGGCCAGCGTTTACATGCAAACTTACAACCCCGGGGTCCCGGGGTGACTCTACTTGACGTTGTTGCGTGGTCGCTAGGCATGTAAACATTGAAAATGGCGAACGAACGACGCATTTTGGCGGTCAGTGTTATTTTATCTTTATTTTCTGCTCTCGCTGCAGCATTTCAATGCTGTGGCGTTTTACTGTCACTTTTGATGATACAAAGCCTCCGCCAGAGGCAGTTAACGGCCATATTGTTCTGGTTCAAATTTTTACGCGCTTTGGCGCGCTTGCAAATGTAACATGAACTCGACCCCGGCTAGGCGGGTTACCCCACCTCGAGTCGTTTACATGGCAAAATGCGACCCCGGCTAGGCGGGTTACCCTACCTGGCAGACCGGGCAACCCGCCTAGGCGGGTTACCCCACCTATCATGTGAACACGATCAAATAAAAATGAGAGATTATATGAAGAGGCGGGTTACCCCACCTAGGCGGGTTACCTCACCTACCTGGGGTCCCCCACCTCCATGTAAACAGGCCCTTATAATCGACAGTGTTTTTATTTACAACGTGAAAAAATAACCATTTTGTCAAACCCAACACAAAATAGAACTAGTGTATAATCAAACTGGTGTTACTGTTTCACAAGGTCAGTAAAACCACTCTTAGGTCCCTTTGTCTCGTTTTAGGGAAAACAATCACCCACACTATGCAACCCTTTATTGCCCTGCAAATATAAATGCCCAAATGGAAAAAGAACACAACGCCACTGTTTTACAATGAATTCGTTAACCTCAGTGAAACAAATCATGCATAGCCCTCGCCCGCACTTCCTAACCTGTGGTTATTACTAGTATTTATGAATATTAGTTACTTTAGTGAAGAATGAATGAAAGGTAGTAGGTAATAAATATTGGTTTAAGTGTTGATTCATACGTGTTGCCCCATATGATGATGCCATAGATCAAAAAAAGGGTAAATTAAGGCATAATATAGCTTTAACAGGATACTAAGATCTATATAATGCCTTAGTTTAGATAAAATGCCAATACTTCTTCTATTTTTTTTTTACTACAAAATCTACTAGAGGTTTCCAACTTAGGTGTGAATCAATCAGTATGCCAAAGTACTTAATGCAGTACTCTCTTTTCAATTGTTTGTTGTTTAAAGAGAGATTAAAGGAAAAATCCTGTAATCTTTTTTGAGGTGGGTGAAAAATTATGAAGTTTGATTTTTCTACATTTAGGGAGAGTTTATTAGCACTTAGCCAAGTATGAACATTGATTAATTAAGAATTTATCCTATTTTGTAGTATCTGGAGGCTTTTATTCTCATAAAATAAATTTGCATCAACTGCGAAAAGGTGAAAATCAAACAGTTCTGAAGAACAGTGGAAGTCATTTATATAATAACAAGGCCAGACGTTATTTCAGCGAGCGATATCCAATCATTTGCGACTGAAAATTGAGAAACGAATTGTCGAGCGAATGAAAAATACTGACTGATCAGCGAGCGTGACCCAGTGGTAGGGCGATGGACTTGTAATCCGGAGGTCCCGAGTTCAAATCCTCCTCCCTTCCACTGGATGGATTTGTCTTTCGTGGCCTCAATTTCAACTCCTCCACGCTTTGCAAATAGCCAACTGGTCAGCCTCCCACCAGTTGGGATTCTTAACTTGTTATGTTTAATTTGTATCATAGCGGAGCTCCGGCGGCCGAAGGCCGCCAAGCGGAGCCCCATACCCATATTAGGAAACTGAAGGGAACCCATGAACTGATTTTCTCATGTGTATCATGGCTAGCGGTATTGCTCGTGGGCGCGTACGCACGACGACGACGACGACGACGACGACGGTGGTGGAGTCGCGCAACATGGCGGCCACAATTGACACGTAAACCAAAACGACACGTAAACCCTTGGTTTAAAGCGTCCTTTGGACATCCATGTTGCAGTCAATTGACACCTGTCAAAACAAGGAATCCGCTGACCAGTATCACGTGACCATATCGCGGGCTCAAGTTCAGGGCTCATCGAGGTCACGTGTTTTTTAAAGTTGACCGCTGCCCAAGTGCTGCTTTTTTCGATCAGATCGCGGGCTCATGTCAGGATTAACTTGCTGTAAACAGCGTAGGGTTGGTAGGAAGCCGGTTAACGCTAACCCAGGATTAAAATTTAACCGAATTATAACCTTTTCTTTTGTACAAAGTTTTTTCACTGCTTTTGTTTTGCGTATTTTGCTTTCATTAAAATTCAAAACACAAAAACAATATACAGAAAATCTCACCGCAAAGTTACAAAACTCAAATCAAAATTCTACTTTATCCTCGGCTAGTTTGATCGGGCTCTGAACAACCCGGCCCAGGAGCTACGCTTTTAGGCTGGCCTAAATCTATATATTATTTGTTTGTTACGCGCATTAAAACTGGGATACGATAAAATGGCCAACGCCAATTTCCAAACTCAACTGAAAATTGAGAAACGAATTGTCGAGCGAACGAAAAATACTGACTGATCAAAATTTCTCGCTGTCATGAAACGTTATCTATAAAGACTCACTGTTCCTCACGTTTATTTCTCGAAAAGCGCATTTGGATATCGCTCGCTGAAATAACGTCTGGCCTTATTTGTTTTATCGGCATATGTCTTTGTCTGGTCATAACGTTATATAAGACGTATACAAACATGACTAAAGTTGCAATTTATGAGAGCTGCTTTCGTTTTAGTTATTTTGGATATTAGAGTAGTATCATACCGAACAAGAACAACCTATACAAAATACATGTGAGCAAGGCACGACAACAAATGTTATTGACTGACGAGACGTTATATTTATCGATCCTTTTCGACCTGGAAGCCATTTGACTGTTAATTCCGCTCCTTGCCTAATAACAAGATGTTCATGCTTTAGAAAGATCGCGGAGAATTTTTGACACACCTATTGAACGATTAAAAATAACGAAGACGTTAGTTTTCTTCTTTCTTTTCTCTGCTGTACAAGTCTTGTCGTTCGTCGCCGCCTATTTCCCTTTCGTAAACAAGCGATGCCATTTTTAACGGTCGATGCCATAATTGGTAACCAAGCTTGCCAGAATTAGCAACCAAGCCTTTTAGAGTGGACGATGCCATATCTGCTTCTGTTCAGGCCTAGACACGGTAGAAACTGGTTATAATTTGTTGAGGGAGTAAAACGCACTCACCAAATACTTAATTGTTCATATTCACACTGGTTTGCTTGCGGTTAGCTTTTATTTGCAGGTTGGGGCAGCTCTATCATTAACATTTAAGAATGTCACGTTTTATAATTAAATTTTGCGGAAATTTGGCGGATGAACCTGGTAGTGTCGTGGTATACTAAGAGGGATGTTAAGAAACAGAGGTTCCAGGTTCGATACTGGGTGGTTAGTAACATTTTCATTTTTCTTTATATTAGTAGAGAAAAATTTGTTGAGAAATTTTCTAAGTGTTGCGAAAATGGCATCGCTTGTTTACGAAAGGGAAAATTGCTTCGTCGCCATTTCATTTCTTCGACGTCGCTGTTTTAGCCCCGTAAGGCTTGCCAGAGATAAAGTTAAAAAGACGTTTCCTTTCTAGATTACGGTTACTTTCTCGAAAAGTGTAAAGAATAAAAACTGATAAAAAATAAAACAAAAATTATCATCAAGTTTTGTGGAGATTTTGTGGCCTGAAATGTCCTATTAGTAGTTCAAAATACGTACCTTAGCTCTCTTTCAGCTCTGAAACCTGCTGTGATGCCTAATGTTGTCTTGCACCACCAGAAGAGAGAGAGAGAAATTCTGTCAAAATGCCTGTTGCTAAGAAACTGAACGTGCCGTCACAAAATAGTACTCGATTGCTTTCCTGCAACTAGCTTTATATCAATACAGATGTTTTAATCCCTGAACATCGTTCAGGCGAGAGCGTCAAGGTCACGCGACAAGACCAAATTTAGGTTACCATTTACCTTAAAAGGTGTCTCGAGTCCTGTAGCGCGTCCGATTTATGTAGTAGATACCAAAACCCCGTATGAAATAAAAGTTTATAGAGTTGGCTATCAAACTGTATCAAAAACGTTTAAATAATATGAATCGTCGAATTTTTCACGACCTCTAAATGTGAGCGTCCGAATCACCTTTTGAAAGCTCAGGCCACAAGTGAAAGGAAATTTGTTTGGTTGTCGTCATATTTGGACAGTAGATACTTTAACATATATGCAAATGAATATATGAAAGATCATATGTTTGAACTGCGGAGAAAGATATGTAAACATGATTGATCATCGTAGTCATACACACAACTTAAGCAGCTGTGAAATTAAAGCCTGAAAACAAAATTCAGGCATGAACGGTATTCGAACCTCTGCGATACCGGTGCTTTAACATATAAGCACCAAAAAAAGTGTCTAAGAGTATTGTTTTGTTTCGGATTTTCGTTTTCTCCGAGAGCGTTTTGGTCGATCACTTTATATCTTTTTAATGTTATTTTGAAAATGAGCTCTAACTTTTCACTCCAATTGAATATTGCAAAACGCAGACACGGTTTTTCCTGTTTGGCTCCGGGAACGGAGGAACAAATAAAAATGAACGAAAAACAATATTCGCAAATTTTGATAGCCGGCTCTATACGATTTAATTAGATATATTTATTAGAAAACTAGTATAAGAAACATATGGCGACGAAAACATGATACGGTATGAAAACATGGTATTTCAACGACTCCTTGATCAAAACGCGGGTTAGCACTGGACCGTCGGGATATGTGGGTTTGATCATCGCGAGATGAAGTCAAGTCTTTGCATTGGTACCTTTTCCTCTGTTAAAGTATCTTTGTGAACTTTTCTCATCAGAAGTTATTCCTTTGCCGGAAAATAAAATGTTTATTCCTACCTTTTATTATGGACCAAACGAGCGCCTTGTTTAATTTTAATTGAATTTAAGACTTGCCATGAAAATATGCATTGAACTTTCACGTTAAGCAATGGGAATCCTTATGAGATATAAGGCCAGATTGCTACAAACAATTCAAATGCTAGCGGGGCTTCGAACGCGATGTTCGACGAGTTGGCTACACCGAATGGTCTCTGATGAGTCTCTTGGCAGAGACAAAACACACGTGTCAGACTAGCCATGAAAATATAAATTTAATAAAATAAGTGACATTAATTAAATCTGATTTTAATTAAAATTAGCCCGAACTTTAAAACAACCATTTACATAATAGACAGTCCATAAATCAATTTTGAAATCCGACGACAGATTAATTCCGTATTTTATCAAACTAGCCAATCAAGCCCGCTCTTTCTTTGCTTTTGTATGCTCTTTTCATAGCAATCGGAACCACACAACTCACTGAACAAAATTCTTGCAAAATTCACTCATATTATGGTATGCTAAAGAATTTGTATCAGCTAATGTACAATATCTGAAAGGGTGGTCTTCATTAAAAGACATGGACTGGGCAGAATCCTACAGCAAACGTAGTCAGCACTACAAGAAATAGAGCGTTATGCGACAAGAAAATTGAAATTGACCAATTGCCTATTTTCCCGGTCTTTATTTCCCAATAACATGGCAAAATAAAGCTCAATATCTAGAGTATATCCTTAACCGTTTTTAGAATAGTGGGTTTCCTTTCTGGGAAGAAATAAGTACATGAGTACATGAGCCTCCGGAACTCTGGGCAAAGAAACACACAATTCGTAATAAATCTTAAAGTATCGAAGTAACTTTGTGAGCTGCTAAAATGGCAAAAGTTACAGTGCGTAGCATTAGGCGATTATTAGCTTCTATGTCAGTTTAAAAAAATTAAAAAACAGGAATTTTCTCGTGCTCTTCTTTTCAGTCCAGTCTAGTTGGATATTTTAAAATACTGAGTCGGCTCTGAGAATTAAGGGAATCGAAATTAATTATTCATCCCTGAACCTCAACTTTAATATTTTATGTACAAAGCCGTCTATTGTACTTAAGTGAAGGATTATTTCATTGTGTAAACTGTTGTTCTTTAAACAGACAATCTGATTTACATAGCAAACGTAACTGTGAACGAAGATGAATAGAATTAAGATTCCAATAGCTTTAATTTATTATTTATGAACAGAAGACAAAAAGTAGCTATCGGATTTGTCTCCTTTCTTTCACGGTTTTCATAAGCAACATATATAGAGCACAATTTAATACAAATCGAGAAAGTTCAAATCAAGATTGAACTTGGCTATTAAATCCGTTTGAATTCTTTTTGTCAACCAAAGTTCAACTTAAGCTGTTTGGGGCTATTTGATACTAGGCCCTTCCCGATTATGCTAGCATTTTTTGGCATTATTTGGTTAATCAAGCATGTTTTCGCCAGCCGGCCCTCTATAAACCAAATTGTTTTAATTTAATTTGCCTAAAATTCTTAGGAGTTTAGTCATTTTCATTAATTTGTCATTATAGGTTTGCAAAACTTATTTATTTATTACTCTAAGCTTTTCGACCTCTCAATAGGTCGCTAAATCATTCACACGCATCATTTCTGGAGTGCAGACGAATATTCGTTTCATTTGGCAATTTAACCAGCGATGATTTGTACCTGGCGAGTGATATTTGTCGCTATCTTCCTACTCCATGGCCACAATACTCTTTTTACCAAAAGTGGTATGTCTATAGCCAGGGCTTAATTTTTAAACACAGAAAACTTTTTACGATTTCTAGCTTTTTCTGACTTAAGAATAATTTAATGGAGCATTACCCTTTAAGCATGTATTAAGAACTTTTGCAAATTTGCTGTGTGCCTCACTTTGTAACTGCAATAGATCGATAGATCGGTGTTAGTTATTCAGGTTTTGCAATCAATATAGTAGGAATGCAATATGTCTTTGATGCGGTCATAACAGTTGTTGTGCAAAAATCAGCTAGAGTTAATAAGCTTGCTAGAAATCGTTTTCAAAAGGAAGCCCGAGTATAAATGTTTCTCCGCGGGTGAAATATATGATCTTTCATGTCTTCACCATCTGCGGGTATATTACGAAATCACGTGTACAGCGTGACGAGCTCCCAGTTGGCTTGATTCCTCAGTTAGTAGAGCGTCCCATTGGTATCGCAGAGGTCATGGGTACGAATCCCGTTCAAGCCTGAATTTCTTTCAGACTTCAATTTTAATTAAGTGGTGTTTTAAACTGCAATGACCAATCATGTTTTCATAACTTTCTCCGCAATTCAAATATATGATCTTTATATTATTCACTTGAATAAATAACCCAATTCCACTTTCAGATGGCACGTGCAAAAGTGATCGTCCTCAGCAAGTTGTCTTTAGCAAAAGAGTGCAGAACTATGTCTTGGCAGGCCCTATTGCCATGACCAAAGTCGTCTCAAGCGATGAAGAATGTCAAATGGCTTGTATCCTTAGCATGAAGTGTGACACCTTCATCCTGGGCCCTCGTGATGACTCGTTCAGTTACATCTGTCAGATCTTGAGGTTTGGTGTTCAAAAATATCGTGCTAAGCGCAAGAAGGGGTGGAGCTTCAGAGCAAGAAAGGTAGCTAAGGCTGGTGTAAAAGAGCCAATAAGGCACTATTTAACGCTTACGCGCATATTTACAGATTTTCCTGATGGTAGGTTAGGTTTGAACGTTAGCCCCCGGACATACATTCGTGTGAAGAGAAAACTCCTCGCCGAAGGCGAACTCCTTGCCGAAGGCGAAGTGAATATTCACCAATATTCAAGAGCCTGAGGCGAATAATTGTTTCAGTATAACTACTCAGGCGATTATAGAAATACTTAAACAATGCATCGACCGAAAAACGTTATATTTTATTTAATTGTGGGAGACACGATGGCCTGATAAATTGTTACGGCAACTGTGGTCCATGTTTCTAAGCCATACAGGAGGTTCAGTATTACCTTCCATCCAGGACGGGTTGCTCAAAGCCCGATTAGGCCGACCCAAGGTTAGCGAGAATTGATTTCAGTTTTGTATCCTTTCGGTTAGGTTTTCTGTTTACATTGTTTGTCCTTCAGTTTTGAGTTTGAAGAATCTAAAACTACACAAAACATAACAAGTGAAAAACATTTTTATACAAGAGAAGTTGATACTTCGGTTAACTTTTAATCCTAGGTTAGCGTTAACCGGCTTTCGAACAACCCAGCCTTGGAGGTTTAATTCTGTCCAATACAAACTCGTTTTATTCAACAATGAACCGATCTACTCATTTGAAAACTCTCGTATGATAAAATGTTACATTATGTTATCATATGGCTTGTGTTTGTAGCGAATATAAAATTCCCTCCGATTGACTAATTGTAGAGCATTATTTTTCCATAATGCCCGTGGGCCAATTACGCACCTGCGAAAACAAAGTAAGAAGCCATATAGTAAGAAAAAAAAATATTTTAATGAGGCATTAATACATCGGTTCTTGAATAAGTAGTTTTGAATAGTTTCACTGGTTAAATTAAGAGTTGAATTTAATCAATCCGTGTTCCTTGTAATTCAATTTGATTCAGTGCCTTTCCTCTCCCTGCGAGAACGCTGGCATCTGCTATTCTATTGATGGAGGTAGCGCTTCGAGATGCGTTTGCCCAGACGACTGGAACGGAGAGACATGCGCTGAACCGAGTGAGTAAAGTTAAACATAATTTTCCCGAATAAGTGTCATTTTCAAAAATTCAAAAGCTAGTGATAAAACTGAAATTTCAAGTTCCTTGGAGAATTAAGAATGCATAAAGAATAAATAACCGGATTTCCAGTAAACGAGTTTCGTAGTGAAGTATTTTTACGCTATTTTCCAGATGCGTGTAAACCTGGCTGGGAACCATACAATTCTTTTTGCTATAAAGTTTTCCGCACAAAAGAAAACTTTTACCTGGCTAATTCGAGCTGCATCAGTGCAGGAGCTGGATTGGTTTCTGTTGAGGACTTTCCCGAGCGTTATTTCCTTGACACCATTCTAGAGAAAGGTGAAAAAGTGTTTGTGGGTATGACAGACATCGCGGAGGAGGGTCGATGGGTGTGGATGGATGGGCGCGTTCCTACGCTGGACCCGCTGTGGCATGGTAATCATCCAGATGGCGGTGAGAAGGAAAACTGTGGAGAGTACGTGGAGAACCATGGCTTCCATGACATAAAGTGCGATGACACCAGGTCTTATGTCTGCAAATACTCCTTACTCCACGTGTGATCCTTTCTACTGTCTGCTGTTTGATTTTACATTATATAAAATAATACCACACTTTACATTGTATAAAATCATAATACATTTCACATTATATAAAATCATAACACTTTTGACATTATATAAAATCATAACAAATTTCACATTATATTAAATCGTAACACATTTTACATTATATAAAATCATAACACATTTTACATTATATAAAATCATAACACATTTTACATTATATAAAATCATAACACATTTTACATTGTATAAAATCATAACACATTTTACATTATATAAAATCATAACACATTTTACATTATATAAAATCATAACACATTTCACATTATATAAAATCGTAACACATTTTACATTATACAAAATCATAACACTTTTTACATTATATAAAATAATAACACATTTTACATTATGTAAAGTAATACCACATTTTACATTATATAAAATCATAACACATTTCACATTATACAAAATCATAACACTTTTTACATTATATAAAATAATACCACATTTTACATTATGATATAACACATTTCACATTATATAAAATCATAACACATTTTACATTATACAAAATCATAACACATTTTACATTATATAAAATCATAACACATCTTACATTATATAAAATCATAACACATTTTACATTATATAAAATAAATCTGCACATTATGTTCAGCAGTTTAGATTACCAATAACAAATGTAAAATACAGTGCAATGCAATTATAGTTTTTCTTTCATCCAGCAGGTCTATTAACTTAATTTAATTCTATTATATTTCATGTAGTAATTCATTTGTAATTTATTAGTCGAACGTTTTTTACATGAGCCCATGGCTCGGGAGATTCAGCGACCACTCCCCACGTTATCGACAATAAAAAAGTATTATTATCATCAAAATTACAATTTCCTGGATTGTGATTGGTTTAAAAAAACTGCTATTTTCTCGAAAATTGTAATTTTTATGATTAATTGGTAATAAGACTTCGTGTCGTCCAATTCGGTCTGTAATCATACTCGTGATAAACAAATCGGACTCCCGCTGCGCGGTCGTCCGATTTTGTTATCACTCCTATGATTACAGACGAATTGGACCCCACTCAGTTCTATTACCATTACTTATTATTATTATAACACAAAATATTGTTATGTGGGTCATATTTCATCTTAAGTACACAGTATTAAAAGTGTTTGTTTCGCAAACAAACGCAGATACAAAATCTGGACTTTTATCAAAAAGTAAACGAATTGGATTTTCCCGCGCGGTTTGTAATATGTAAAATTCATTTCATGACATAAGCAAAAGTCGACAAGAACGGATCTAAACCGGTCGCTAGACACTTTAATCTCCCCAATCATTCTAAGTAACATATGGCAGTCTGCGACCTTTCCCTACATCAAGGAAGCACGGAAAGCCGTAAAACTCAAGGACAGAAATTTATTTTTCAAATCGGCATTCTTAATCCTCACGGTATCAACGATCACTTTTCATTCAACTAATTAATTCTGTTGTTTTTTTCACGTTACCATGCACCAACCAATAGCGTCCTTCCATCTTTCTGTATATAAACCACACACAACCCACAATTCCTCGATTCGCTCCGACGAAGGGCAAACGCTCGAAACGTCAGCTTTTGAATCTCTTTACGGTGGCCAATTTACATTATCAACTTAGTTGATAAAACCAAATTATCTTGTAATACTCCCCACCGACGCAGCACCACAGTTTCCTTAGAAACTTGCCCCTTTTAAGTAAAATGTAGACTAGGAGTCAAACCCTTCAGAAATACCTAAATCTTAAACCACCAGCCCACCCTAATCTTATAAACTCCCCCTCTCTGTAGCTAAAGCGAAGCAAGAAAACCAGATACTCTAAATTTTTCCTTTAGTCATTTTCTTCTCGGATAACTGTGGTTTAAACAGCTTAGCTTTAGTTGCCAACTAAAGCTAAGCTGTTTAAACTGCGATCAGGCGTTTTTTTTTATTTTGGATATTTAGGGAGGGAGGATATGATCGCAGGTTACTTACAACGCAGCAATTCTCACTTGACTGTCAAAAGTGATTCGCGTTTACTTTGGTTTGGCATAACTTCATTGCGCTGTTGTTGGCTTAAAAAAATTGTGCTGCTTTATCATCTGATCAGAAATAAATCCAAAACCAACCGTGACTCGCTGGCACATGTATTCCCGCACTTCGCGTCAGCTACATGTACTTTGCTCAACTTTTGATTAAATTGTTTGCGTCTTTTGTGATTGGACAGATTGAATAATTGTCATGAATAATTTTCCCAAGAAATAAAACAGTTTGCCAAATTTCCGTCTTGTTTTATTAGACAGGAATGTTTAATGTAATGTATAAGCACCTTTGTTGTAAAGCAAAATAAATCAATCACTTCAGCACAGATTGCTGCCTTTTTGCCACATTTCGATTATGGGGGAAATTTTCCTGAATTGTATTGTCTCTCTCAAGGAGGACTATCTAATCGGCGGGGGTGGGTCGTGGGCCGTGACTCTGGCCCTGGCGTGGCTCGAGACTCATGCATTTGTTCCTGTTGGCTCGATGGAAATCGAGCAGTGAGGCTAATTTTTTTTGTTTCAATTTTTTTTGTACAATATTCGGCACATAAGAAAGTATTTGTCTCGCGAGTCCACCGAGAGGCTTGTTCATGCGTTCATCACAAGCAGGCTAGATTGTACGGTGCTCCAGAGTATCAAATTAAGAAACTTCAAAGAGTCATGAACGCTAGTGCTCGATTAGTTTATCGCGCACCTAAGTATTGCCACATTACTCCTTTACTAAAGGAACTTCACTGGTTACCAGTGCGCTTACGCGTAGATTTCAAGATTCTCCTTGTTACATTTAAGATACTTCATGGCATTGCGCCTAGCTATCTTAAGGTGGCTCAAAACAGTTTCCAGCACTTTCCAAGATGTAGACTTTGATGAATCATCATAACCACTCTATATTAGTTGATGCCAAAATCATTTTAAAAAAACTGCCCAATCATTGGTTAACATGTTGCTGTTAAATTTGTGGCACAATAGGTTACCATAGCAACAATATTACCTGCTAAAAACACCTTTAATTTAAGCTTTGAGCGCTTATAACTCAAAAATGAGCTCGGTGACCCTTATTTTTTATTATTGAATTATGATAAGCACGATAAGATGTACCTTTTTGCAAAGTTTTAAAAAATTCTGTGGAGTAGGTTCAGAGCCACCTTAACTTTTCGAAAAAGTTAAGGTGGCTCTGAACCCACTCCACAGAATTTTTTAAAACTTTGCAAAAAGTTGCATCTTATTATGTTTATTATAATTCGATAATAAAAAATAGGGGTCACCGAGCTTGTTTTTTGAGTTATAAGCGCTCAAAGCTAAAATTAAGGGTGTTTTAGCAGGTTATACTGTTGCTATGGTAACCTGTTATGTAAAATAGATGATTGCAACTTGCTCACCAATGATTGGGAATTTGTATGATATCATTATTGTAGCATCACTTGTTAAACAGTGGCAGTATTCATCCCTCAAAGTACAGCTGTTAGAAAAGTGCTGGAAACTGTTGCCAGCCTCCTTAAGGATCTAGTCTCTGTCTTACCAGCCTCACATTATCAACTACACCGTAACAATAATGGTATATTATTAGAAAGACCTCGGCTAATAACAAAGAAGACTATAGGAGATCGCGCGTTTTCGATAGCTGCCCCTCTTTTATGGAACAGTCTTCCACTGCCAATAAGACAGCAAACCTCTATCGAGTCTTTTAAACGCTCTGTAAAAACGTATTTATTTAAAAAGGCTTTAAGTTAGATTTTTATTGATTTAATTTAATATTGTGATTTTTAAAAATTCTACATTTTACTTATTACTCTGGAAATTTTTATACCGTAAATATTGTAAGTTTTTTTATTCTATTCTATTTTAACTATTCTAATTTAGTATAATAATAATATTGTGATGCGCTTTTGAATATTTTTATAGAAAAAGCGCAATATAAGTATTAAATATTATTATTATAAAAGTATCGGAAAAGTGTGACATCATCGAATTGGTTATCGCGAATTTTGAAGCCATCCTGTCGGTTTTATAGAGAATTATCTCAGCACTGGTTTAAAGGTTAACATCAGTTTCAGCTCCATCCAATATTTATAATCACTCGTTCGATTTAACGTTTACAATGCCGTTTCTTGATTCAGGCTTACTCTTACAGATCTTGGTCAGAGTACTTTAGCATGAATTAGGTAACCAATGGTTCATGGTGGTTCATTTATTTCACACTATTTACATAAAGTTAACATAGGAAGAAAAGCATAGTTACAACACACGATTACAAGATAAAATAATTACAATACAGGTTAAAACATGTTTCTATATTGGTTACTTCCTCAGTACGGAGTTAACAACTATTGTGTTTTGAGCACAAAAGCGAACAAAAACCTACAACAAAGAAATTCGTCGAGTTAAAAAGCCATTCCCCTCTATTAACTATTCTTTGATGGATACAGATTCTGCAAATGTCATATACCACGCATTTACACAGTTGAGATCATAGCCTTCACCTTGAGCACCTTGAATCTAACAGTAGATCATCATCATAATCATAAACTTTATTTACCCTCGAATTCACAGAGTAGCATTGCTGCTAATTTCTTCGTCCTACCTTAGGTTAGAAATTAGAAATAATGAAAAAAATTATAACAAAGATAGATAAATTTATGCTATATTACAGGACAAAATTAATTTGTGGAAGGTGTTAAAATCTGTTTAATCTTTAGGATTTTTTGTGATGTTTCCTTTATGATCACAAGGAATGTTTTGTTAGTACATGTGCAAAAACATTCCTCGACAGAAAAGCCCAAACAGTATTCGCAATCACAAATTATTTCTTACAACATTTAAGCCAGTCCCTCCGTCGAAAGTCTGTAATATTTGCCGACTTTCAATCTACCCATCATCTATCTTTTTTTTATAGTATGCTCAACCTCCAATAATACATCAACTAGACAACCGAGATGACTTATGCAATCGCTTACCATTTCCAAAGGAAAATAGGATACTCGCAAAAGCTTTAAAAATGAGATGACACTCGTGAAATTTCGGATTTCTTCATATTTTGCCCAAATAACCTCTATAGTGAGTTGTTTTCGAAAATACAATTCAAAGGTCCTGAAGCGTTTAAGTTTTTTCGAGATCGAGGAAAGTCCGAAAATCGGCGGCCGAAAATGGCCGAAATTGCGCATTTTGTTTTCGCTCGTACAGGCCGTCTTTCTTCCCTGCCTCCCTTGTCGCTGGAAAGACACTGGCTGCGGCTGGTCGCGTGACCACCTGTGACACAAACATTTCCACCGGGTTAGAGTCAACGAATAATTTTGTCGACCTCAACTGAAGCGAAAGAAAGGCGATCGCTGGTCACCACGGGCAAATACACCTTTGAAATTCTTCAGTTCTATTCTAAGTTTCACACAGGTCAAACAAAGTATATTTATATCCAGCGTATTGAAGTATCACTCTGATTTCAATTTCAACCGGTCGATTTACTAAAAAGTAAAACTGTTTCGCTGTTCGTCATGTTGCCTGAATTAACCCCACGGCACATTGTTCGCTATATAGAAACGATGTTTTATTTAACATTTCCCAAAATATAGTTGTTGACTTTGCCAAAGAACCGCGTTTAAACATCTGCCTAAATATAAACTTACATAAACCTGATGCAGATGAAATATAAGTGCGGGCTTATGTCAACAAAACTGTAAATCATTTTAAATTTCTGTAATTCAAATGCAAGTCAGAACATTCGGCTAATCGGCCGTGTGACAGAAATACTTTTTAACATCTAAAATACCAAACAAAGAATAAAATAAATTACCTCCGAATTCAAAGATTCAAGAGACTGATCCACTGGTTTCACTTCGATTCGGTACGTGATTGTGCTCCATTCGGCTGTCGAATTTCTTTGAAAACGAAAGTCTTCTGTATTTTGGAGACGGCAGAAAGAATGTAGTATTCTTAATTGACAAAATTCGAACTTCGATAAAGCGGGAAGTGTTGAGCGACTGCCCGAGGATTTGAAACCCACAACGTTTCTCCCAGCAACAATCAAAACACTTTGCCACCCCTCCCGCCCAACAGATTTTTGCCTCCCGGATTTGGTCACGTGACCAGCCGATCCCAACGACAAGGGAAGCAGAGGAAGAGAGCCTGGGAATTAGGTTGTTAAGTGAAGAGTTTAAAAGCTAAGTTAAAATATATCACATTAAGTACAAATTATCTACCAAATAATAGTTCAGTTTAAGATGGAAAGTCTCAACAGAAATAACAACAAACAAGAAGGGAACAATGAGGATATTTATGACTAGGAAGCTAGTTGATATGGCTTACGAACAATGAAGATGGAAAATTTTGTTAAACTCTCTCATGCACGTCACGGTGATATCACACTAATGTAGCCCGAAGCTTCGCGTCATGGATGGCTTTTTTAAATAAAATATTTGCTAGCGAATAGGATTTTTATGTTTTTTCCTTCTGGGCTTTTTGCTTAGTGATCATAGTCACGCAGCAATACGTGACAATTGCGTGACAAGTGAGAAGGGGAGGAGATGGTTAATGTATTGTATCCCCTCTAGGCAAGCGCCTGCTTGGTAACCTCCCGAATGTCGTTGTGCATTCGCTCGAAAATTTTTCATCGAGTGAGGACGTTTTCTTGATCTACCACCTCCTCCCCTGACCCTGTCCACGTTTGTATATAAGAAGATTGTAAGCCATATTGCATGGCGCTTTGGTGGCCCTCACCTTTACTGGGCCAAAATATTTCGAACAGATTGTGAAAATTATTATATGAATTACAAATTGGTTATTTTAATAAAAGCGGCTTTGGGCTTCCCCTCAGCCATTTTACTCCAGATCTTGGTGAGAGAGTAAATATATTGTTGGCCAGTAAACAAGCTCAGTCAATACAGCACTCGAAGTATTAATTTCTTAATTATAGCCCAGAGGGAAAAACATAAAAGGGGCTATAAATTCGTGTTCCAAACCAAACGTCATAACAAGCGGCTTCACTTTCCATTTATCGTTGACCATAGATACCTTCTGCTAAGTGTAAGAGTGTAATTAAGCGTAGTTTAAATATTTATAGAAAAAGTTTAAATATTTATAGATTTCAAGCAAACACCCATGTTACAGTTCGTTAACTTCCTCTCTCTGATATTGTTTCGCCTGTGCCTTTTTTGCTTTTGTCCACAGACGTTAAATTGAATTGTGTTCCATCTTGTGTTGATTTACAAAAAGACCTTCAAAGAGCGTCTATTTCTTTGCGAACAAATGTGCTAAGCTTTTTCATAAATTCCTCTTTTTTTACTCACAGAGACCAAGGCTAAGTTTTGTCAAACAAGGCATTTTAAAGGTGCTAAGTAAGGGTTTGCGAATCTTGAAAAGTTTAGCCAAAGTTTTCAAGTTCGTCATTTGGAGACCGTGTTAATCTTCTTCATCCTTAACTATCGTTGTTCCTTTATGGTTTATTATTATCTCTCTGTTGTTTTTCTATCTTAGTAAACTACTATTTTCAGGTTACCTTCAAGTTAAAGGTAATTTTGTGCGTGACCAACATAACGAAAAATACCGTGACTTTGAGTCACCAAAACAGGAGACAGGTGAAAGCGTTTGATTTCCCAAAAAATAAAGACAAACAAAGTCAGCACCCATCTGTTGACTTGCGCACTATTAAGCTGCAAAGTCAACACTGGACAAATATTTAAATAGTAATGCAAATTCGTAACAAATCCATTTTCTCTTCGATGCAATAAACCTTAGTGACAACCGGTCGGTAATATCGGCAGTGTTTATATCCGAAAAAAGAGTAAAAAACAGTGTAGGATATCGCAAGATATTTTGTACGCTGCTTGATAATGTTTAAGAACTTCATTTATCTTGGTTTACTTCTACAAGTTTCAAAACAACCAAAAATACTGGCATTTCAACCGATCACAGAAAACAACCATGTGTTGGTCGGCCATGTTTTTCAACAGTCATACGCCAGAGACTGGTTCAACTGTATTCAGGCGTGTCATGATGAACCAAGATGCATCTCATACAACTACGAGAGATCAGCAGGCGCCGATGGTTTGTGTGAACTGAATATCTGTGGCGTTGAAAGGTTATGCCACAGACACAGATCCCTTATTTATTCGATGGGTTTTGTTTTTCAGCAGATAAGAAAAAGCAAGGTAAGTCTATCGTTCTTATCCGTTACAACTGTTTTCGATAACTTGTGTTTTTGGTAGTTACAAGTTCACAGGCAAGTACAGTTGTTTTTGTGTGTGTGTGTGTGTGCGTGTGTGTGTTTTTTCGGTTTGTTTGCTTTTTTTGTTAATAGAAGTAGTAACCGGTGAGTTATCATTGCATGCAGATGAAAAATTATGGAATTTAAATTGCACATGAACTATTGTACTGTATTATTCAGGAGAAGTACTTACGCTGCAAGTAATTCATGGAACCTAAGAATAATGATCACATTTTGCTATAAATTACCACCCTGGTGTATGAATGGTTTCGACTATAAATAGCCAGAGACAGAAAAGATTGCAAATCGAGAAAAGTTCTCGATCGTATTTTGTTTGCAAAAGGGGCTAAGACAAATTATTATTTCTTCTCAGTTGATTCCTTGTTCAGGCAGTACTTTATAGCTAAGTAAAGGATCCTAGAACAATTTTGACAAAATTAAACAAAATCCTCCTTGAATTGCTCCAGTAATTATTGATGAGTTCGGAATCTTGGAGGATTTTCATTTTCTTTGAGACTTCATTTTTGAAGAAATTGATTGAACAAATGGCATTTGTTAATAACGGAATAGTCAGAATGAAAGGCCTTTGCTACGCAATAATTATTTTTTTTCAGGGAGATGATTCCAGATGTACACACAAAGAGTCAAACTCAAAAGGTATTGTGAAAAAATCGCTAAAAAGAAAATATTAGGATCTAGCATATATTTAAGCAACAGAGGACTTCTTCCGTGTTTAAATAGCCTCATCTAAACACTTGGAGAGAATTCGAAACAGTTATGCAAATACGAGATGTAGTCGAGGGGTTGTTAAACTTTCGAGAATTTTCCCAATCCCCAGATTGTTTAGATAAAGTTATGTAAACATGCAAAAACGTCCTCTGTTTCTTTATATAATATTTATTGTCAACAGCATACTCTCATCTAAAATCGCCTAACGGTCAATGAAGGCACGCGTACTATCATACATATTGTATAAATATAAAATAGAAACAGTATGACTGGGTTTCAGGCACAATTTAGTCAAAAATAATTACATATTGCCATTCCAAACAGTCACGGTGAAACCAAAATAGCCGGCTGAGACTATTTGGTTTGGTTGTTTATTACTGTTTCTTTTATTCACATAAATTATGAACTTCAGAACTCATAACTACGACAGTAAGGAAAGGACCTTGCCAGAAACAAAGCAAAGAAAATGGACTGAAACCTACCAATCACAACTTACGAACGTGGTCTTTTGGACCTACTAAAATAAAGATGTTTGTTTCTAGAGACGTTCGATAAATGAAAAAATTAAACGCAACCACCAATTCGTTCCAAAGCGTATCAAATTGGCCAGTAAATTTTGCTATTGGATGTTTATTTTTTTACTCTTTATCTGGCAGATCTTTGCAAGGCTGACTGGACAAAATACAACAGTTTTTGCTATAAAATCTTCGATGAACGTTTGAATTTTTACAAAGCTAATATAAGCTGCATCAGTCAAAGTGCCGGATTGGTTTCCATCGAGGACTTCGATGAGCTAGATTTCCTTGACACCATTCTGGCAAAAGATGAAAAAGTGTTTGTGGGTATGACAGACATCGCGGAGGAGGGTCGATGGGTGTGGATGGATGGGCGCGTTCCTACGCTGGACCCGCTGTGGCATGGTGATCATCCAGATGGCGGTGAGAAAGAAAACTGTGGAGAGTACGTTCAGGAACATGGCTTCCACGACATAGCGTGCGACGATACCAGGCCCTATGTTTGCAAATACTCTTTGCACGACATGTGAAAATTTTGTCGTTGTTGTTGTTGTTGTTTTCATGTTTTGAGAGTATTTTCATCTTACTCGAGTGCAGTGGAGGCTTAGTTCCCATTTATGTTTTTAAAAGGAATTCGATCGGCTTCTTAATCGATATGCTACAGAAATTTAAATTAAATAAAGTCCAAGCTAAATCGTGAGCCATGGCAAAAGTAATTACAATACGAGATGTTTCGTGCGTTTCTAATTCTAAGAGAAAAATACAAATATCTTAACGATCTACCCGTATGGTCGTAGAAATCAACTTAGAGCGATTTAATTTGATACTTTTAAAATAGTGGGGAAAATATTTGTTATGTATATAACCGCGATAATCAATCATGTCTTCATAAAATGTCTGTAAACGAACAAGCTTCATTTTAAAGGGATTAAGCTTGTTTGTTTTGTTTCGAAAGAAAACGACAAATACAGTATACACAGTAAAGATTGAGCAGGAACTTATCGAATCGAATGCGTCCTTGCAGAGAAGGACGTAGCTCTAGATGGGTGTGACTGCGCCCCTTATTAAAAAAAGGTTCTACCAAGTGTCATTGGGATTCATTAAACTTACAACTATCAGGACTGTTTACAGAAAAAGAAATAATTTATCTACGTCTATAATTAATTATTAATAAGAGAACTTACCTTGATCTTCTCTTGTTAATAATAGTAGCTTAGCATGTCCTCGTAGCAATGTAAAATGACTGCCATTTGGACAATCGTTTTCGAATATTTTTGCTTTCAAAGAAAGACCACCGACCATGATGGTCGCCAGTCCATGTTTTGTTTCTTGCGGACCCCTTCAATAGTATATTTCACAACCAGCTGCAATAATCATGTTAGAAGTAAATAAATAGCTTTTCCTTTTATTTTCGATAAGAATACCTTCGCTCTTGTTCGTAGTCCCGTTCCCTGAGTTGTTGTTGTTGTTATTATTGTTGTTATGAGTATTAAACAAAGGAAAATGCCGAATGATACTAAAGGTAGTATTGAACCACAGCATTTATCTATGTTTTTTCTTACACATCTCATCACAGACTTACTAGAAAAATGTTGTTGACTCACCTTGGCAGAAGGTATTTAATGAAGAATTTCGACGAGACCAGTTGCAACATCTGCAACTTTTTAGTATTCATTTTCATTTCATTCTAAGTACTTAGAGATTAAGCTCCATGTAAGAAGGACTCTCATCAGGGTAGAATTTTAAAACGACTTCGCTAGTCACAAAAATTAAATTTGTAAATATTCTGCACGTGATATATATTTGTAGCAGCTGTAACTTGACGTTCAGGCTCTTTAAAGGTACCATTGACGCTATCCTATCAGTGGTCGATCTACAATCTAGTGTTACTTGTAAGTCTAATATTTTCATCGATGAATCTTCCCTCCAAATACCCGGTTTGTGTATTATTTATAATATAATTGCTCATAACACCCTTTTTAGTCTGAGACTTAGAGCTTTAGAGGCAGTCTTAAAATCCACATTTAAGAGTGAAACAGGTTTCTAATTCTTTTTTTGCACAGGACGCATGATGCTTTGTCTTTGTGAAATTGATAGTTCTCCTTTATGGAATACATAATTGAAACTGTTTACCATTGTCTAGCCTAATTGGTTCCAAAAAAAGCTAGTGTTTCTTGCCGAGTGGTGCCAAGACCCTTGAGTGCGGTTGAAAATATTCCATAGAGAAGACACGAGGGGAGCTTTTCATCCGATGAAAAATTTTGGTTTGAAATTCCGAATTTTATATGACGAATGGAAGAGCATTTTCCGAAGTTTTCAGAAAAGAGGACAACCTCTCGAAGTGTACCCGAATTTTCGGAAATTTGTTACCGGAAATTTCTGTTCTGAAATTTGATTTTCCTTCCCAAATTTCCATTATTTTCAGTTGAATGGTTCGCTTTTCGGAAATTCAACACAGTAATTTCCGGATTTTCTTGACATTTTCCCAGAAAATTCCCATACCTTTTGTCCTCGTTTCGAAATTTTCGGAAGTTCCGTTGAATGGAAAACGGCCCAGCTCTCCGCACAACAAAGCATGTTTTGTTTCGCAGGGGGTTCTACATGTACTAGTTACCTTTTATGTCAAATAAGGTACATAAATGAGTAAGAGTTTGGACATCGGCGCTTACCCCGGCCACCCCCGAATAAAACCTTGAATAAATTTGAATACTTGCGGAGCATTTAATTTGGGTCTTGAAGGCAGATGTCTACAACGACATTTTGACAAATGCATACAGTACCATAAGAGGTTTCAGTTTCTGCGTCGTGTTTTGTCTTGTACTTCAACATTTCGTGTCTTTCAGTAATTGGAAAAAAGAAAACTTGATGAAATTTTGAGCACATCATTGGACAGGGTATTACTAAACTTCGTCAGTTCCTGTCAAAGCTAATTAGTTAATGTTCCTGATCTTAGTTGTCGATCTATTTGAACCAACCCCGTAAGTGGGTATATATCCAAGATAATTGTTTTTAGTTTCTGAACCGTGCAACTAAAGCTAAGAACGAGGGACTAAAAGCGGTTTTCCCTGAATCAGCTGGATTAAGGTTAGATATAAAATGGATAATTTAGAAGTTTTATTACACTTCTATATTACAGAAGGATTGTTGTCGTCACATACAACAAAGGTGTTCCTGTGACCAATTTCGAATAATTAATTTGCATCTGCGAACTGTTTCGAAAATAACTATTAAACAACACTTAATATTCCCTTTGAGGCGAAATTTTAAGTGAAGTTTCGCTTCATCACATTTGATGTCACGAGAAAAGAAATGGAAGTTTCGAAAAATGAGATTGTTTTGCAACAATCTGTGAAGGCGCGAAAATTAAGTGTCGCCAAACACTCCGAATAATCTCGCAAATTAAGTTTTTTGAGAGACTTTTGCATAGATATTATATCAAAAAACTTTCAAGATGCTCGTTTCCTCTGCGAATGTTTGGACTTAGAATAGAATGATAACTTGTAACGAGGTGTCAGATAAATCTCTCATAAGCTTTTACTAGGTCTAATTCAAAAATTATTTGTAGAAATATAAACTCTTGTCCTACAACAAGTCTTCAACTGTTTTTATCTCAATTCAGAAGGGCTTGTGATGTGTTTGTTTTCTTTCTCTCGAATGAAAATGAGATTGTGACATTTTTCCTAACGAAAAGTCGAGCCAAACAGGCAAACGGTTTCTCAACAAAATGGAGAAAAAAGTTAAAAAACGCAAGCCATATTTATTAAGATAATTTGGTTTTATCAACTGGGTTGATAATGTGAATTGGCCACCGTAAAGAGATTCGGGAGCTGACGTTTCGAGCGTTAGCCCTTCGTCGGAGCGAATCAAGGAATTGTGGGTTGTGCGCGGTTTAGATACAGAAATATGGAGCTATGCTATTGGTTGGTGCCTGGCAACGTGAAAAACAACAGAATGTTGTTGAATGAAAAGCGCTCGTTGATACTGTGAGGATTAAGAGTGCCGATTCGAAAAATAAATTTTTGTTCAAGAGTTTTGCGGCTTTCTGTGCTTCCTTGATGTAGGTAGACAGCCGCAGACTGCCATATGTTGCTTATCTTTTTTTTTATATAACGTTGTGGAACTTTTAGCTTTTTTAAATATCTTTGTTAATGTAAAGCGCCAAGGACAAATAGTGGATTGAGCGCTATATAAATATTTTATTATTATTATTATTATTATTATTAGAATGATTCGGCAGATTAAAGTGTCTAGCGACCGGTTTAGAAGCGTCTTTATCGTCGAAATTAATGGCGGAAAAGATTCTACTAGTATCGGGATCATTTTGAAGTAATTTAAAGTTTTTGAAAATGATGGATTTTCCTGCGTGATTGTGAGGGTGAAATGTGAGGGTGAATGGAATTCTATTATTATTCTCCTTCTGAGACGTTTTTTAGTGCTGACTGTCGATCAGATGATGGCCTGCTTGAACAACAGAGACATGATATCTACGTTTGTTGAAAAAATTGCACATTTCCTCTGATTTAAAGGAAAAATCAGAGTCCTCAGTACAAAGGCGACGAAGTCTAAGAAACTGAGAATAAGGAATGGAATTGTTGACGTGTGATGGATGTGAAGATGAATACAACAAATAACTATGAGAATCTGTGGGTTTGTAGTGCACACTGGTGCACACTGATGCACACTGGTGCATAAACCGTTGCCTTCGACAGAAACTTTGATATCTAGAAATGCTAAAGAAGTATTGGAAATTTCCCAGGTATACTTAAGAGCCGGATGAAACGAATTAACAGCAGTTATAAATTGATTGAGTTCCTCTTTGGTAGAGGAAGTGGCGCCGACACAATCGTCAATGTAGCGACGGTAGAGCTCAGGTTTAGGGTCGTTGTATTGATTAAAAAAATTGTGTTCAATGTAACCTACGAAAAGATTGGCGTAGCTGGATCCCATTTTGGTACCCATGGTCACACCATTGATTTGTTTATAATAACTGGTAGCGAATGAAAAACAATTTAGTGTTAAAACTAGTTCAGCCAGGCGGAGCAGTTTTTCCGAGCTTGGTTCCTTAACAGTGCGTAAATCAAAAAAAAAAATGTTTGAGGGCTAGAAGACCTTTGCCATTAGGGATGACGGTGTAAAGGGATGTAATGTCCAAAGTAAAAATAAGTTTGTCTTCACCCAGGAAATTGAAATCGCGAAAAATTTGAAGTGCGTGTTGACCGTCTTTAACGTATGACGGTAAAGAACTGACGATAGGTGCCATAATTTTGTCTAAATAGCTAGAAATGAGTTCGGTAGGGCAACTACTCGCAGAGACGATAGGTCGGCCTGTGTTTTGAGGTTTGTGAATTTTAGGTAAAAAGTAAATACATGAAGTTCTAGGAGTGGTGATGATGAGATTAGTAGCAGTAGCCGGCAATTCTTGGTTTACTGTAAGTTCGTTAATAGTGCTCTTAACAATTTGTTGGTTAGTGGAAGTGAGATCTTTATCAACTTTAGCATAAAAAGAGGTGTCGGAAAGTTGCCGCAAAGCTTCTTTTTGGTAGAGGTCGGCCCGCCAAACAACCAAAGCGTCGTATCAACGAACGCTTTTCATTCAACTAATTCATTCTGTTGTTTTTCACGTTGCCAGGCACCAACCAATAGCGTAGCTCCATATTTCTGTATATAAACCACACACAACCCACAATTCCTTGATTCGCTCCGACGAAGGACTAACGCTCGAAACGTCAGCTTCCGAATCTCTTTACGGTGGCCAATTCACATTATCAACCCAGTTGATAAAACCAAATTATATATAATTATCTTGTAATACTCCCACCGACGCAGCACCACAGTTTCTTTAGAAACTTGCCCCCTTTATTCATATTTATTAAGGCCTAGCAATGTATTATCTACAGGTGCATCAGTCATGTAAGCAATATCACGAAAATGAAATAGAATCATTGTAACTTTCAGCAACTTTACATTCAAGTATTGAAGACTTAATAACGTGACAATGTGATTAAACCTGATATAGTCCGAGATTTGCAAATGTTTGAAAACTGCTGCAAAAGAGATAAGCTAAAGAAACACGAACGTAATCGAGGCCATGTCGTGCTGTGATACGAACTACAGGAACTACAGCGTGAAAAGGTCGTAAGGCCGAACAATACCGAGCAAACGAAACACAGACTCGGGACTATTCTGAATAACGTTGTTCAAAAAGAGTGGACGGCAGACCCGTTTAGAAAAGAACTTGAAGTCAAGAACCACGTAGAAGGGTAAATTTGCAAAACAACAATTTAGGAATATAGAAAGTGTGCTGCCATGTATTTTCTGAACTCTGCACCGAAAGTACAAAGGACAAAACATTTTCTCCACTGAATCAATTGGAGTTAAGGCTACAAACATTTTAAACAATTTTTCTTAAACAACTTTTCAAATTTCCCTTTTAACATGACATTTTGCAACATATAGTTTCTCGAAAGGAGAGTGGCTTTTTCACTAAAAGAATTCAAAATAAATTTTGAAAAGTTGTCATCTCGCGCAATATTGCCCTCCCCAAATTGCGAAATTATGTTCTTGTAAAAATATCGGTTTGTTAAGTGTTCCGCTTCATAAGGGATTGCAAGATGTTCGTCTCCGCCTTAAAGCTGTTTGGACTGACCAATGGAAAACGTAATTATATAATGTAAGGTCATGTAATTGTTTGAAAGTTTCAGCTACATCATTGAACTAATTTCGGAACGCTTGACAAGGAACTTGTTGTTTAATTATGGTGCTACAAGTACAGCTTAGGCAGGCTGATTCTAGAACTTTGCCCACCAAGAATTTCTTCTGTGCAAAACATTAGGACAGCGCTTATTTTCGGAGTTAGCAGTATTTTTGCCGAAGACCATAGTCTGATAGCTTCACAAAATAAACCCTGTGTTTAAATTTTTGCATAAGTCTTTTCCAAGGAGACTTGGACTACTTCATTTATTTTGTTAAAAAAAAAAACAAGATAAAGATTAAGATGAAATAAACTAGTCCAGATTTCAGTGACGCTTTCACCTTTGCTAAGATTAGTATGTATTTTGTCTATTTACAGGTTGGATTCATTCTGTTGGCCGTCCGACTAGAAACGATAATGCACGTTGTGGAAAAAGTATTTGCTGTCAGTTTACTGATCAGTGCAATGACAAAGCCAACGACATGCGGTGAGCCGTTCGTCTCATTTCCAAAGAAAATTCAATTTATATCCCGGAATGTGAAAAATACTACTTTGCAAACCCACTTCCCCTCAGCCAATCTGTCGTTGTTGAATATACCGGGAGCTAGTGCTATCGCCCGCTTAATTCTTGGTATTATTAATTAAGGCACGAAAGCTGTGACAAGCCGTCACGATATAAGATTATACATGTCACTTTAATATATAAACCTTACATGATTTCACTAGCTGACTTTCAAACCCTGTCTATTGCTAAAATCGACATTTTTCATCAACAACCGAGGTTTCACAGACATACACATCATAGTGTCAAAGTCAATGCCAGTGAAGAGGTCCCCTGTATAAACTACGATCAAGAGAAAATGAGGGGATAGAGAGGGAGGCTCCCAGTACAGCCCTTGGGATATGTCATGTCCACGAAAGTTATTTTTAGACGAGCGGAAGTCTTTGTTCTAGCAGAAGTCTGTCTTCCGAGACGTCCGCATGCAGGCCAACCTCGGTCTGATGTTTGAAAGAAAAGCAAAGGTTTCATGTTATGATGGACGAAATGTCACTAACAACCTGAGAGCGAGGCAACTACATGCGGACGTCTCAGAAAACTGTCTTCCGCTGGGTTAAAAATAACTTTCGTAGACATGACATATCCCGGCCAACGCCCTGAGCTTCCCTCTCTGCCCCGTCATTTTCTCTTGCTACGATTTGTTAATACGTTGCGTGACAGTGCCAGTTTTCGTAGACTCGCATTTACATTAACCTTCAAATATTTTCACATTAACTGGTATTTCCAGTCCGTACTGCGCACTCTCTCGGGTTTGTTTGTTTTATGTAAGACATCACAAAATGTGGACACACTTCGCTACTACTTACATGAGGTAAATTCAAAGTTTCAAAACAACCACGGTCGAAGCTTTATGCTTCGTTCTTTCTCATATCACTTGATGAAACAACTTCGCAGCTGTAAAAATCAATAAAGATGTTGGAAAAGAATTTGAAAGGCCTCAAAGGTAAGGTTCGTTACGAGTAACATCGATTCGTATTCCATCGAGTGAGATTTATAATGTTTATATGCATTAGGGTACTGAGACTGCGCAGTACGGACTGGAAATCATCTTTAAGCGTAAACGCTAATTTGTTTTACGTGTACTATTCTAAGCTGGAAGCACAAATTAAAGCAATTATTATTCAACAAATTGTAATCTGTCATCCGTAGGTAACAGATATCCGGCGGATATCTTCGTACATGGGAAGAAAAAGTGAAGTGAGAAAATGTCGACAGAGAGATATTCAAGTATTTAGGCTGTTTTGTTATCAATATGTTGAATAATAAAACAATTATCCTGCTCAATCTCGCGGAATATCGTCTGATTTTAGCCGACTTGGCCTACGGCCGAGTATCAGTATTCCGTGAGATTTCGCAGGATAATTGTTAAACATTTGCAATCGCGTTGTCGGTTATCGTAAACAAACTCCGTGCGACTGATTCGAACATTTCCCATGATGAATAAAAGTAGACAGTATTTTCATTGCCATTCCTTGGTTCAGGCTCACTCTTATGGATCTTGTCTTCAGAGTACTTATCCGACCGGATAATGACTGAGTTATCTGTCGCGACTAGAATCTAAGCAACAAATTCAATCAAACTACGGCGAAAAAAAACAAAAATTTTCCCGAGGTTGACATCCCAAAACCAAGGCTATTCAAAGTCGTGTTCGTGATATCCGCGTTCGTTTCTGTCTTTCAGTGTCACGCTCTACGATGCTCACACTTGCTCAGACTCACAGACTACGCAGCAAAAGA
>OZ026602.1:15581475-15586475 GCA_964020085.1 Micromussa lordhowensis | reverse complement strand
TTTCTTCGATTTCTTTGGTAAACTGGATGTCGGCGTTCTGTTCGTTAAGGTGGTCGTGAAAAGCGTCAATTTCGTCTTTGTGAACGGCGGTAAACGTGTCATCAACCTAGCGGTAACGTGTCATCAACCAAAGCGGTATCGTGAGTCGGCAATTTGCAAGGGCGCGTTTCTCCACGTGCTGCATCACAATTTCTGCCATGCATTTCTGTTCCATGCAACTGCTTGTAGAGTTTCTTCTTCCCGTTTTTGTACTGTACTAGAGAAGGTTTCCAAGAAAAAGAAGGAAACATGTCTTTAAATATTTCGTGCATAATAACAGAGATCTAAGGTTTAACCGAATCTCGCCTCAACGAGGTCCTACCTAGCTGTACCTATAACTTCGGTTACTATGTGTCACATAATGCCTCATCGCGTTTCTAGAGCAGGACATAAGTAAATCATTCCAGTAATTAAACTGACAAATCACAGTGTTTTACGATAAAGCAAGGAGCTCGATAATTGTTTATTATCCGATAACTAAACTTGTTTTCCACAACTATTTTCGGGCAGCAGCTGAACTGAGTTATCTTAAGAATGTAGACTGTAGGCTTTGAAATTGTTGATTGCAGTCAGTATTGTTTACTGATAGCTTTCTTTCATCATTCCTTCAGGTGTCCATATCGGGAGTTATTCTGCTCACACAAGCAACATATCAAGACTCGGCTCGTGGTTAGTGCATGAATGTTAGGCGCGGGTTGCCCTATACAGCGAAAGGAGTCATTCTACTTTCCAAAGCCAATATCTCGCTAGCCAACAGTTATATCGGCTTGCAGCCTTGTCAGGATTTGTCAGAAAGTTTTAGAAACTAAAATAACCGTATTGCACATTACTTACATTGCACTTGCATTGTAAGAAATACACTTGAACAGTGCTTACAGTCATCCTGTTCTTGCATTTTCAAGATCAAAAGTTAGTATGTGAATCTCGGTTGAACAATACCAATCAAGGTTCGGTTTTCATAGTCATTTCGTGAATGCAAAAGATGCCTTATCGCGCGCCAATTGCTACAACGATGTCGTATTGTGGAAAATTGGCTGCAATTCTCGGAGCCAAGACGTTAATTCTCATGCCAAAATTGAAACAAGTTGTTACACAATACAAAATAATGTGGAATGAAGTGATGCTTTGGTTGACACAAGTGATGTGCTACAAAGTGTATATTCAATTACTTATAAGACAAACGAATAATGTAGAGGAAATCTAAACCCTACAGTTTTTAATGTCATTGATTCGATCGTCATTTTCTGCGAATTAGAGCATGCATTGTAAAAAACAAATGTATTCTTATTGACGTGAGCTATATTTAACTATACGTTATAGGTTAGGAAAAACTACTCCACGAAATCCCAGGCAAGAGCAACTTGCAGGAAATCCAGAAAAAAACAATGCTTGGAACCGCGCACTTCCTTAGAAAGGTCCTTTCAATTCAGTAAACGGAACAAACACTCCTTTAGTACTTTAGAGCCATGGTTTGGCTCTGGCCCTAGAAGGCAAAATGTAGAGAAATTGATGAAATGATTCATTAATAATAATAATAATAATAATAATAATAATAATAATAATAATAATAATAACGATAACGATAACGATAATGGTAATGATAATGATAATGATAATGATAATGATAATGATAATGATAATGGTAATGGTATTGGTAATGGTAATGGTAATGAAATGGTAATGGTAATGGTAATGATAATGATAATGATAATCAACTTTATTTATCATGGTAACACATAGCAGCAATCACAAAAAAAAACAGTGGTCCTCGTATAAGTATTTTAATTTAAGTGTTTTAATAAGGTCGACAAGGGACAATTCATGCTTCTCAGGTTCGTGCTTTCGGAATCTGGGTTTCTTTACAAGAAGATCTTATCAACTTCAGTGCAACAAGAAGAGGAAAACAGAGACAGCTAACAACATCTCATTCAGTACTATTCCCTACCGTGACAATCAAAACAAAACTATAACAATATCATCTGATAATTTCCAGGTCAAATGCATATCATTCTTTGTAAGAAGGGGGCAAGTTTCTAAAGAAACTGTGGTGCTGCGTCGGTGGGAGTATTACAAGATAATTTGGTTTTATCAACTGGGTTGATAATGTGAATTGTCCACCGTAAAGAGATTCGGAAGCTGACGTTTCGAGCGTTAGCCCTTTGCTCCGACGAAGGGCTAACGCTCGAAACGTCAGCTTCCGAATCTCTTTACGGTGGACAATTCACATTATCAACCCAGTTGATAAAACCAAATTATTCTTTGTAAGACTCGGCCTTTCTCCGGTCAACCCATTCTAATGCAAATTTAACAATGAATATCCCCTCTCCCTTATCTCGCGCTCTCATGGGTGAAACAGGTAATAAATAAGCATTGTGGATTCACCCTTCCGTTCAAAACGTCTCCTAATTTATAGTACATTAATATTTACTACATGTTATATTTGGAACTACTCAAATCAGTACCAAGGGATTTTATGCAATACGATATTTTTATTTCGCATATAATAAACCAAAGACCTCGATGTAAAAAAGCTCCCTTCCTCTAAAGGTCTTTCACCACTGAAAACATTTCTCGTTAAAAAGGGCGCAACACTGCGACAACGTTAAAGAGGGACGCAATAGCGGCGCTAACGGACTCGCGCAAGCCGACTACTTATTGTCTTAACACAAAAAAAAAATAAAACCTGCACTGCAGACATAAACGGGGAAGGGGTAGGGATCAGTTGGCAAAAAACATGGAGAAGAAGGAAAAGGAACAGCACCCTACTCGGATAAAGAAGCCCGTTTACAATAAACAGCCCACTTTAATTTCAACCAGTATTACAAGTACACTACGCACAGACAAGTACGCAGTGCGGACCTATTTTTGTAAGCATAGAGTAAAAACTGGGAATGAGCATACTTGCAAGGTCCATGAGTCCTAGCGAGCTGTGTAATGGAAGTAGAAACTGCTCAGTAACGAGAACGACAACAAGGGACAAGGTACTCTAAAGCAGGTCTTTCAGCTGTATAAAAAGATGGCTCCAAGAGGATATTTTACCACAGGAAGTCTTTCAGCATTCATTTTCCTGGGAATAATCAGAGGAACTTTCTCTGTGGCGATTCACTTTGCAGTTCATTCTTACATTTCACCGAGCCTCGTATTTCTCCTTCGAACTCCAGGAACTGTGACACTGTATTTTGTTTTTATGGCTTTCCTTTCTAGTAGAGACAGCGAAGGCAAAGAAATATTCCGCAACAACTTCAGAACTGCAAAGAATTACTGGAAATTTGCTGTGATGGGTTTTTTGCAGCTAGCTGCCCCATATATGTTATTTATGTATGGATTGAAAGTGTTGAATCCTTCCACCGGTGGCGTATTCATGGCAGCTGCTCCATGGCTCACTATTTTGTTAGAGAGATTGCCTTTTTTCAGGGTGAGTAGTTTTTTTTGTTTAATAGGTTGTTGAGATACCTGTGCAGTAGTTTCAATCCTCACTGACTTTTTATATTATATTTGTCTTATTGAAATAAGCTGTCACTTTTTTCTGAAGACCGGAAGTTGAAATAACTGCGACCACTGAATAGCGCTTCAGTTAGCCTGAATATCACTCCTGTAAGCCTGAAAATCACTCAGGTTAACATGAATAATAATCGGGTTAGCCTGTTTACTGTTAGTTCTCAATGATGGAAATGGTAACACGGTGCAGTTAAAATGTCTGTACACTGTACAATGTACATGTAGTCTGCAGTCTGCATTTTACCGCTCATCTGCAGTCTGCATTTTTACCCTTCATTTGCAGTCTGCATTTTACCCTTAGTCTGCAGTCCGCAGTCCACGTTCTGCACTGTCTGGTCAAAATTATTTCCAATGATCAATTATGAAAATTCAGACTAACAAGTTCCTTTGTGGAGTTAAACAACCAAAGTGACGTTATATCACTGTCTATACAGTGAAACCCTTTCAATGCAGCCACCTTTCAGTCTTGTAGTGGTATCAGAGAGTTTAAAAAAAGGGTGGTAAACAAGGGCCCTAGTCAGCCACACCTTTGTTTTTGTTTACATGCGACATCTGGCTGTTATATTTTAATAGGCCTTATCACGGTTTCCGACGCCATTTTGACGGGTAGGCAAAGCGGTCAGAAATTACAGTGTTTGTATGGGAATCCGATGGCAAAGAACTTTTTCCAAAATCGAATTTTACACAAATTGTGAATCGCAATGTTAAAATATCAGGTGGAAGATTGTAGTCACCAAGTATGAAGGTTGTAGTTTAACTAGAAGACGCTCAGTTAATTTTAATAATTTTCCATACATTTGTCTGTAATTTTTTTTTCGGCGCCGCCGCGTCTTCCCAGCCAAATTTACAGACAAATGTATGGAAAATTATAAAAATTAACTGAGCGTCTTCTAGTTAAACTACAACCTTCAAACTTGGTGAATACAATCTTCCACCTGATATTTTAACATTGCGATTCACAATTTGTGTAAAATTCGATTTTGGAAAAAGTTCTTTGCCATCGGATTCCCATACAAACACTGTAATTTCTGACCGCTTTGCCTACCCGTCAAAATGGCGTTGGAAACCGTGATAAGGCCTATTGGAACTTGTTAAAACATAAGAAATCACTGTAAAACTACTAAAGATATTAAACATACTTTCAGGAACACAACTTGCAGTAAAGCAACACAATTTTGCTTCACCATACAACATCAATAATTTCAATGGCATCGAAAATGGTGAGGCTGACTAGAGTCCTTTAATGACCTAGAGGTCATATTATTAGCATGGTTGTGAGGAGAAGTACCACTGTAGGCCTTACAGGATAAAACAATGTTTGACAAGACTGTTAGAAGTTTGAAGAAAACCACTGACAGCTGGGCATGATTCAACTCAAACCTTTAACATAATAATATTATTTAACTTAGTGGCTTATAGTTGAGACGTGCATTTTTCGTCCTACAGACCAGTTATCCAGTATC
>OZ026602.1:15560275-15581275 GCA_964020085.1 Micromussa lordhowensis | reverse complement strand
CACAGGCAAGTTTGCTGCAATTGCTGTTGGATGTTTGGGTATCATCCTTGTCTCTGTTTCAGGCATTGGCTTAGCGGCACAAAGTGAGGGTCACTGTGGTTTTAAAGATGTAGCAACGCCTGATAGAAATGATACTTCAGTGATGGAAGTCAGGGAAAGAATTGTGAACAATACTAATGTAACAGATGCCACTATAAAGAAACACTATTGCACTCCCTTCACAGCTACAGAGTTAGCAACAGCTTTGCTGGCTCTCATTGGTGGATCTTTGATGTGGTCTCTTAGTTCAAGTAAGTTATCATAGTCTGCAGCAGCCTCCTATTTTGCATCTAGATGGTCTCTGGGTTTGTCACATAATTTTTCCTGCCCATGAACATTTGCATAAAAGATTAGGCTATGAGCACTTAAAAATATGATGCTGATATTAATGATTGAAAATACATGTACATGTAATGGTTTTCCATGCATCCATTCATGCTGTGAGAAACGTTACTACCATTTGCGTTCAACCATAAAAGGTGAACGTTTTTTCGCATATGTTTATTTTTCAAATGAGACAGTTTCCCAGACAACTGTATCGACTGGACCAATGAAAATGTTTCGTTTGGAGCACGAAACTATGAATATTGTCACAGAAACGTGGCATGTTCTGGTTACGTGGAGTGCAGGTTTGACAAAATTAACGACATTTTCAGGGTTTTGGAAGCTTGGTGTCATTGCGACTTCAGAAAGATGGAGGCGTTAAAAGTAAACAAATTTGGATGAACCTGTCGCACTGGAACACAGGCGGCTCAAGCTACATGTATCGTTGTGAGGAGTTATTATTTTTTTAATCTTTATCTGAACGTTTAGGTTGTGAAACGTGACACAGTTACCGCTGTCATCTACTATTACATAACGACTGAGTTTCATTACGTGAAACGTGGCTCAGCGTATGGAGGTGTTATGTATGGGGAAAAACGTTAATAGTCCATTTTAGCCTAAATTTTGATACGTGTATTTTGTAACAAAAATAACTGACCTCAATTCCAACACCTCCATATGCTGAAAGGCGAGAGTCACGTTTCGCGTAATGAAACTCAGTCGTTATGTAATGGTAGATGACGGCGGTAACTATGTCACGTTTCGCAAGCTAAAACGTTCGGATAAAGATTGAAAAAATAATACTAACTCCTCACAACAATAGCTTGAGCCGCCTGTGTTCCAGTGCGATAGGTTCGTCCAAATTTGTTTACTTTTAGCGCCTCCATCCTTCTGAAGTCGCAATGACACCAAGCTTCCAAAACCCTGAAAAATGTCGTTAATTTTGTCAAACTTGCACTCCACGTGACCAAAACGTGCCACGTTTCTGTGACAAACATTCATAGTTTCGTGCTCCAAACGAAACATTTTCATTGGTCCAGTCGATACAGTTGTCTGGGAAACTGTCTCGTTTGAAAAATAAACATGTGAAAAAACGTTCACGCTTCACGGTTGAACGCAAATGGTAGTATTAGGTTGCCCTCTACATGTAAGTCTAAATGTTGCAAAACAATATTTGATCTCAAGTTTGATTATCACTGGTACCTACCTGTAGCCTTACCTAAGAGAGGCAAGGTGGCCTCGTGTTAGTGCACTGGATTTATTGGTCCGGGTTTGAGCCCTGGCCAGGGACATTGTGTTGTGTACTTGGACAAGACACTTTACTCTCACAGTACCTCTCTCCACTGAGGTGTATAAATGGGGTACTGGCAAACTTACTGCTGGGGGTAGCCTTACGATGGACTAGCATCCCTATCAGGAGGGAGTAGAAATACTCCTAGTCGCTTCAGGCTAATTGGAAACCGGGATAAGCTCCAGCCTGATGGGCCACTTGGCTCCTATACAGACTTTGCCTTACCTAACATTGCATTAATAAGTTTTCATTTCTTCTTAGTATTTTGGCGTTCTAACCGAGGGAACATTCATTATGTCAGTGGTGGTGTTGGAAACAATATATTTGGTGGATGCTTTGCCCTTGTACTGTTTCTTATACTGCAGCGATATGAGGGGAATGATCAGGTACAGTTGTACAGTACATGTATGTGGCAATTTATGGTATTTGTGGCTTTCTCTGCAATTTAATTCTCACAAACTTATTTTTTCAAAAGATTGTACAAAAGAAAACAGTCTTTTTGTGAAGTGGAAATCCTTTTTCCTTTAGATTCAGGCATTTTCCATGGACTAGTTCCAGGCTCGTTGCTTAAAATGGGCTGAAACACCAGGAGGTTAAAAATTTGTCATGGACAAACTGGCACATTTTGGTCACTGTTTTAGGAGGTCACTGTTTTATTTTTGTAAGGTAGCTGCTTCATCGCTAATACATGTATGGCACAATTTTTCTGTTTTATGAGGAGAAAGCTCTGATTATGTGGAGGATGCAGATGTTAGCAAATTATGTCGATCCACACCACTACATCCTGTACATCCAAGTCTAAAGGCCTGTTTACACAGGCGATTTTTGTCGCGGCAACTCGATGCAATTTTTGCGGCGCGAAAGTTGCAACTTCAAAATCACACATGTAAACTAGGTGCGATTTTCAGCGCGATTTGTCGCTGCAATATCCCAGGGGTTTCAAACATGTTTGAAACTTGATGCAACTTCAGCGCAACAAAAATTGCATCGAGTTGCCGCGACAAAATTCTCCCGTGTAAATGGGCCTTAAGGACGTTACCAGCAAGTCAGTCCTTAACCTTGAAATAGAAGAATTTGAACAATGCTTCCCCGATATGGGATCCTTGCTAGTTCAGTAATATATACATGTGTATGTCTATCTTTTAGGATTGATCTTGCACTCCTTTGTATTATCATATGATGGACTTTTTTTATTCTTAAACAATGGAACCACTATGTTATATTTTAAGAGGAGATGATTTTCAAGTTGCAAGTTCAAACAACATTGTTTCACTTTCTTTAGATAAATTGGAATGATGATGCAGCAGTTTTGTCCATCATATTTCTCACAATAATTTCTGGTTGGCTGGCAGCTATTATTGTAGATTATATGTACAAGGAAGTTGGTGAGTGTTGTTTTCAAAAACAATTATTTTTATTGATCTCTTAAATTACTCAGCACAAATAGGTTGGATTTTTTTTTGGGAGGGGAAGGGGGAGGGGAATTTATTTTCAGTAATGCATACCAATACAGTGCAATTTTAACTAATGTTACTCCTAATATGTGCAGTGCTTATTCCTAATTCACTAATTCCTTTAAAAATTGTCAAAACGCATTTCATATGGTTACAAATACAATCTACATCTAAAGAAAAGGTAAAAACAAATTGAAAAAGTAGAAACTTAACTAAATTTAGTCATTTCCGAGGACTCAAAAACTAAATACATCTCAAATTAAAAGCCAGCCTTGAAAGCTGTGTCTTTAATAAATTCTTAACTCCATTAATTCTATGTTCATTCAAAATTAAGCAATAGACCACTTTATCCGTGTTGATATGGCTTCATCTAAACACGAGGAAGGTTGGAAAATTTGAGACAGTTATGCAAACTCTTGACTACATCTCGGGTTTACATAAGTTCCAGAATTCTCCCAACCCTCCGAGTGTTTAGATCAGGCTATATGAACATGGGAAAAGTGCTCTATTACTTTTATAAAATAATTCTCAAAAAGACATGTGAATCTAAAATGTCACAACCGTGTTTACATACTCTCATCTAAATGCACCTATCGACCGATGAGAGCGTGCATAGTGGCTCAATTATTATTTTTATAATGTCTGATGGTAATTTATTTCATAGTTTTGTAGCCACAGCAGCGAAAGATCAAACCCTTCAGGTTTCTTTGTCATATGCCACTGGAAGGCCTTGATTAAAGTGCACTAATAGTAGATTGAATGCTATATTCAACTAATATAACATACCCAGTGCAATGGCATGTACACATGTTACATTTTCATTGACAAGTTTTCTGTAATTGTTGGTGTGGAAGGTAATTCACATTGTTTTGATTTACTGCATGTATGCTGATGGCTCAAAAATTCATAAAAGTTTATCATCTTACCAGGACACAATTGATTCGCTAACAGAGGTGCACTTTTAAGCTCAAATAGGAAGGTGCATGTATCATACATGACATTGAACAGAACATGTCATTTGTATATGTATGTGCTGTATTTTTGAACAGACATTCTTTAAGTCCAGGTTCTCTTTCTTGTTTGCCACTCAGCTCGCCATTGTAAATAGCCATACAGATCAGCTCTTACATGTACAACTCTCTGTCTGGTGTTGATTTATGTCATAGGTGCACTGGCAACCAACCGAGTGCTATGCCTTGTGCCATTAGTAGCCTGGTTTGAAGACTGGATGTTTGTCAGAAAATTTGAGATGCTGGATGTTATGTATGTCACTATTGAGGTTGTAGGTAAGTACTTCACAGTTTACATAAACTGCATTTAATGCATTACATTTAGCAAGACTAATGAGACCAATTTTTACAAACTGAACATAAAAATTTTAAACATGTCTTGCAAGGAGCTGACAAGCTGTCTATTGCGAGGAATCTAGGAAGGTGTAAATGAAGCCTCATGAACTCCTTAAAGTAGGAGAATCAAATTTGTTATGGCTATCCCTTGTTTAGGTTAAGGATGATGGTCTTGGTATTGATCAGTGGTGTGTCCGCAGATGGCTTATTAGTGCAATTTTTGCCTGAAAGGCTTGGCTGAATTTTGGGCAACTGGTTCTGGGTGGGAGGGCAGGGCAATTGTTACTACAAAATCAATACAACACCCAAAACCACAACGTTTGTACAAAAAAGCTCCATATCCATCCCATCATGGAAGTTGTCAACCTTACACTTGAACCTCCCCTACCCTCTTCCCCCTCCCCCCCCCCCCACACACACACGCACAAAAAGAGATGGGCTACATATAAGCCAATTAAAGTGTATACAGTGTTGACTTTCAAAGTGCAGATAGTAAGCACAGCCATCTTAGAAACGAAGGTGGTCTGGTCATGCATAGTCAAGCATGGACAATTCCTAGTCAGTTATAGTACCTGCAAGTTTTTACTTTGAAACAACAAATGGCCTAGCCTCTTCCAGGCATTTAGTTAGTTGGGGCGCAGCGCGAAAAACGGCGAGCGAAAAAATCGGGGAGAAGCGCGGCGAGAGAACGCTCGCCGTTTTTCGCGCTGCGCCCCAACCACATGTAATTGGCCCTGAATACCAAAGAAGATTTTTTAAATTGTAGCCCACTGACGGTCTGGTCATGTTGAAAGTCATGGATGGCACAATTTCTGCAACTGTCCTAAGCCAGTTATGGTGCTTGCAGGGATTACTGTGAAAGGACAAATCACATTGATTGTGAATACCAAACTAGACCTTTACATGTCAATACGAGATTTTTGCTGGCTTTAAGTGCCCAATATGGTCTTGTCATACATAGACTATGATAGTCACGAAAATAACACAATTATTTTTCTGCAGCTGGGCTAAGACAGTTAAAGTACATGTGGGCTTGACATGGAAAGGACAAACGAGATTCTTACAACAGATTCCAGGTCACGTACATGTAATTAAGATGGCTGGTCATGTTCACAGTCGTACATGTACCTGGCACAATTCCTGCCACTGGGCTAAACCAGTTAAAGGGCATGTAGAGTTTTAACCTTTGAACTAATTTATACTCTGCAGGTATAGTTCTTGTGTTTGTTGGCCTGACAATTTCAAATATGGAGCCTGAGAATCTTGCTAATGTTCTTCGCAGACCGTTACTTAGTGACAATGTGCAAGAGGTAAGCTAATACCTTCCATTGCTTCCTTCTTCAAGATACTTTATCGAGTACAACATACATATTCGGCCCTCTCAAAGAGAATCGTCTGGTTGTTTTTTGAGGCCGTCTCAGTCCCGTTTCACATCTAAATTGGAGTGATGGTACAGCAGTTTCCTCCATAGTATTTCTTGCAATAATTTCTGGTTGGTTGGCAGGGTTCATTGTAGATTATATGTTCAAGAAAACTGCTGTGACCTAAATTTGGGATGCTGACATTTCGAGCGTTGTCATTTTTGCAGCTTGATCGAAAACAGAAGCCTCTGACCGAAGAGTTCATGGTAATTAAGCAAATAATTATTGTAACCAAACATTCCCCTATAGAGGTGACGAGAGTTATACGTAAAATGATTACTCGATTTTCTCTTTTCCCTGTTACAGACTTCAGACACATCACAGTTCTACCAGGACGTCAGGGAAATTGAAGACGCCATGACTTCCGACGAGGAAGTGAAAGACACGAGTTACCTCCAGTCACGGACCCTAAACACGGGACGAAATCCCTTCCCTCCCCTGGTGGAGGTACCGAGACAAGATCACTGATCGTCCCCATGTGATTCTGTACGGGGTCCTTTGCTTTGGTAAAAAAAATTCATCGATATCAGTAGCAGCAGTGTAGTCGTCGTCTTCATCGCCGCCACCGCCGCTGTCGCCGTTGTAGGCATCGTCGTCGTCGTTATCATTATCATCACTTATAAGGCACAGCACAATACTTCAGGTCCGTTTTAATGTGGTCGCTGATATTGCGCTTGAGGAGAAATACAAATTTTAGACAAGCCATTTGTAATGAACGAGTAGAACAGTGCAGATTATTATAAAGGTTGAACAGTGTGTGAGGTCTAAATTGCTAAATGCAAACATGTTTATACAGGAGTATCTTTTTGCGCGTGTACAGATTTTAAAAGCATACAAAGAAACACTGTTTATTAAACATTTAAAAAACAATATCAGACATTTAGAAACACGTACTGGCGTGTCTTATGTTTTCTGCTTCAAGTTTACACCGTTGATGAACACATATTTTCTCACAATTTGCCGAAATGCCTACTACAATAATTGGGGAAATTTGAAACCATGTGTTCTAGCTAATTGGTAATGCGTTACTCTGTTAGTTTGTAGTGGAAGGTGAAAGCCTTAACGTTTAATGACCTAATCATCAGGGCGAAACAGGCAGCGGCTGTAAAGCTCACGTCAGGGATCCCGATTATTTTGTTCTGCTGTTACACCTGATTGGCCGAAATATTTAACCTTCTGTGATCGGTTAGAAGAGGTCTGAGGACTTATAAATGAGAAGATTATAGCTTGGTATACCCCCGCCATTCTCTCGGTGATAGCCTGGAGTGGGATGAATTAAGTTATATAGAACTGGATCATTGGATATTGCAATTCAAGAGTTTTCATTGGCTTGGCCATGGTATATTAACCATTATACACGTATGATAAGCGTACGCGAAAGTTTGGGGGGCATTTTCATTTTTTTAAAATTTTCGTTTCTATATTTTGAGGCACTTTTAATGGAGCAATTATTCTACTCGCGTTTTTTTGGATATGAATTGATTATAGCCAACTCATGTTCAACGTGCGCTCGTGGAATGTTTGTTAACTGTATATTAAGTGTGTTGATATAAAGTCGCGCCCGATGCATAACTTGTCATTATATGGATGCTTTTTCACTTTTTTGTGTGTGTTTAGAATTGTATCTCTGTATTTTTTTTTATTTATGCTATAGAATTCATGCATTCGCACTGTAAGAGTTTAGTAATGAAGAAGATATCTCGTAGGGTAAGTTGTTCTCGGAGAATAGCTTGTTCGCAAGCACAAGACTAAAACAATACAGATTTTTGTGGGTTTTGCCTGTAAATGTACATAGTCCTTCTATATACAAAACTTACAAGTTTTAATTTTAAGATAGCCGCTCGTAAAACAATTTTTGTAAAGACCGTTTGCAGGCTTGTGGCGATGTCCATAGCAACTTGTAAAATTGATAAAAAGATCTAAAAAAATAACGTCGCAGTTTTGAATCATGTACGGTGTCCATCCCTTGCGGTAAAAGATCTGAGGGGATATTTCAAATCAAATATTCTAATATTATCAAGGAGAGGGGACAGGAGCGAAGTAAAAAAATCCGTAAACGAGCGTAAGCGCAAAAATTAGTTTGCTCGGCCATTTACTCAAGCGCACTCACTTCACGCACTCACTTTTATAAAACTAAAAAAATGTGTGGACAAACTGATTGAACTGAAAGGTGCATCTCAGCGCACCAGACGGGTCTCATCAGGGGGTCATTCATCTTTCAGATTTATTGTTACGTCATGTTTTGAGCAAGTGGATCATTTTATAAGATAATTAGGTTTTATCAGAACTGAGTTGATAATGTGAATTGGCCACCGTAAAGAGATGCGAAAGCTAACGCTTCGAGCGAACGATTCGCTCCGACGAAGGGCTAACGCTCGAAACATCAGCTTTCGATCTCTTTACGGTGGACAATTCACATTATCAACTCAGTTCTGATAAAACCATATCATCTTGTAACACTACCCACTGACGCAGCACCACAGTTTCTATAGAAACCTTCCCTCCTTTGGATCATTTTTAAGCTGATCGCACCATCTTCAAGGACCTCTCATCTAGGTCGTGGAAGAGGTTGGACTGAGACTTCCTGTTGTCAGGCAAGAAGACATTTTCACTCAGCAAATTAAAGTTGCCATAAAAAAAAATAAGTTTAAAATTTTCAGTGACCCATAGACTTCTGTTCTCCTGTTAGATTTTCCTGTGGATGCCATTCTTCTCCAAAGCCTTGTTTCCGTATGATCACTGCGATAGCTTCAGAAACAGCCGAGTTGTTCTCACGACAACCGGTTTCCATACGATCGCTACCATCGCTTCGTTATCCATACGATAACAACGAATGGTTCTCGCTAGTGGAGACTAGAGGTGTAAGTGACGGGTGCTTGCCCAGCTACAAGAAACTTTAGGAATCCTACCATAAAGTATTCAGTACTGTATAGTGCAGAACTGGATACGAAACAAAACAATTCTTCCGAAATGTGAATATAAAGTGGAATATCTCTGAATGGCAGATGCGCCATATAAAATGACGAAATTATCTCTTTCTTAGAAGACGTGGGCAACTGTGTGGAAATTTCCATGTTTGTCTTAGTTGTGACACCTATTGTGACACCTATTCTGACACTGAGTTAGGGGATTGGGCAAGCTTTTCTTAAATAATAACTATTATGTGTAAATATCTGCCTTGATAAACCGGGCAGCCTGTAGGATGGGCCGGTTTTCAGTTTGCTTTAGACCTGCCCGCCACAAAAGGCGTTTTAAGGTCAAACACTCTGATTGGCTCAGTAAGCACAGCTTATGCTTTTTTAAATGAAAGTAATACACCTTTCACAAATAACTTGTAATTACAATAACAAAGTGCTGTGCTAAAGCTACATCCATGATACAATATTTACATTACTTATTTACACCAGGTGCTACTTACTTACAATAAGAAAACTAAATAAAATAAAATTCTGACAACACACGTTAGCTACAATTGAATCAAACAAGGGAAAAGATAGAAAAAAAGAAAGCGGACAAAGAAAATTAAAAAAGCAAACAACAGACTAATAGTTCGGTTGGGGGGGGGGGGGGGGAGGAGGAGCGCTTTCTCATCTTGATTTAAAACAGTTAAAAGTGACTTAGTCTGTAAAGTCTGTGAGGAGTATAGTTATGTTACGAGTAATTTATAGCTGTTAATTTACAAATTTTCAACTTTATATTTAAAATTGATTCTGGTAATAAATTCGGTTCACACAAGTGAACTGTTGTTACTTAGTTTGCTTACATACACAGAACTTCATGAAAAGGAGGGTGTAATTGAATTTCCTCACTGGCATCGGGTATGGTCATTAAAAATCTGTTGGATGGTATGGATAACCTTGATAAACTATTCCCTTAGAAATATAGGGTTCCCATCAACTAAGATTTCTTTGTTGTTAAAGAGAATGATGTCTGCTCCTTGACCATAATTGCATAAAGTCTTGATTTCATCAAAAGCAATAAGTATGTCTCTATAGAATGTTGGAATGTGCTTTAAGTATTTGACATCGTGGTTGCATCGAAACAGGAAATTGAGGCTTCCGTGTTTGTTAAAAAACAGTCCGGTTAAACAACAGTCCGGTACTACTTTCCAGTCGAAGTCTTCACTAAAGAGAAGTCTTTTGATCCATGCAAGTCTAACAGATTTTATCGTAAGTTCGATATCAATCATCCGTAGGCCTCCTTTGGAAAGGTCTTGGTACATACTAATTCGTTTTATTTTGTCCTTCTTATGTTTCCAAAGGAAACGAAACAATTTGTCTCTTACCATTGGTACTATTTCCTTGGGGACTTTAACATTTGACATCGAGTATATTAAGTTAGATAATCCCAAAGATTTAATTATTAATACTTTTCCGTAGATTGTTAACTGCCTCTCGATGTCTAAATTTGTCTGCAGTTTTTGTACTTTCGAAGTAAAGTTCATCTGGTTATTACCTTTTTCGTCATAAGAAACAAAGATTCCTAGTAATTTTGTGGGAGTATTCATCCATTTCATCCCTAACGGTTTGGTTCTGTTGTTCAACCATTTCCCTAGCCAGAATGCTTTTGTTTTCTCTACGTTGAGCACTAATCCAGAAAAGTTCCCAAAAGCGTGTATAGTTTCCAGGGCTTGTTCAGCAGAAGCCACATCAGCACAGAATAAGTTGGTATCATCTGCAAATTGGCTTAGTTTCATCTCCGATCCAAAAATTCTGATTCCTTCTATGGTCGAGTATTTGTTTGATAGTATTTCTGCCGTCAGGATAACCAGATAAGGCGAGAGAGGGCATCCTGGTCTAACTCCTCTAGAATCCAGGAATTAAACCAATTCGTTGCAAAACCGTTGTTCAAAGCTGCGCTTTCTATGTCCGTGTAGAAGATCTCAATCCATTTTCTTAGAGCTATCACCAAAATTGAACTTTTTGAGAGCATTTTGAATACAAGACATTCCAGGGAGTCAAAAGCATTCCTAAACTGATATTATTATACCTGGGGTGTTCTACAACTGAGTTGACTCCATAATATCATTTATTCACGCAGTAATCTTACATTTTCTATGTAGGAGAACTTGTTGACATTCGGATGACGAGTTCTTGGTGTGTCGACAAGGTCAAGGATATACACCAAATTCCTATCTGCTGTTGGCCTTCAGGGAGAACCACCTTTTTTATGTTTTTTTAGAAAGTTTACAATTCCAATCACACAAATGTAGATTAGTTTTTAAGTGTTTACATAACTTGGTACCGAAGTATTTAACGGAGTATTTCATAAGAAACAAGGCTTTCCATGATTATTGAACTAGAAGAAGTAACGACCTGCACCACCAAAGCCCAAGAACAATATGGAAAAAAGAACCTTTAAGTATGCGGGGACTATTCATTTTAATTCTTTACCCGCTCATATTAAACTGCCCTGTCTTTTAGTAATTTTAAAGGTTTGCTAATTGAGCATTATTATTCCTAATTTTTATTTCCAATAAATTTTATGGACTTTGATAACTATACTTATAGATTTTAGCTTTTATTTCAGAACTTTTAAAGTGCCACTATGATCAAAATTTTGCATTGCCTTTTCTTTTTACTTTTGGAAACTAGAAGTACGAAACACTTACCATGCCAAGTTTTATCGCGATATTCGCACAGGAAGTTTGATTATTTTAGCCTTGTTTTTCGGTTTTCGTAGCCCGCCATTACTCGATTCAAAAATGACCGAGTGCGGCCAAAAGAGTTGGCACTAGATCGAGCCTTTCGGAAGTGACGTCATATGAGCAACAACACCGCAACATTCGACTGATTCTTCATTAAAACTGTCTTCGACTTCACTTTCGGAAGAACTGGAAGAAGAATTCGAGCTAGAAGACATCTTAAAAGACGGCCAGGACTCACAAAGCTTCACGAAGCACAATGCAAAAGTGCGCATATGACGTCACAAGCCAACTCATGTGTAAAACCGCTTTTCAGTGCAGTCGCTGGCTCCCAGTTGCGATTGGAGTAATGGCGGACGGGTTTTTCGCGAATTTCGGCCAGCTATTTCAGCGCGCATTTCGCTTCATCGTCCTAAAAACCATCGCATAGTACAACTGTAGAAATATTAACTTAATCGACGCTAAAAAATGTCAAAACGAGAGACCAAAATTTTCGTCGTAGTGGCACTTTAAATTGTATTTAATTAAATTATACTTAGGAGCTTAGGAGTTATTAGGGTGTAAATAATTTTAGTCTATTTTAATTTTATATTCCTTTATCTCCCAGGGCCCCTATGAATACCAGCGTCGTAGCTGAATGGGTAACCCTGGCTAAATAAAGTTACTTACATACTACAAGAGTTGTAATTTCCGATTTGTCAATTAAGAGACAATTTAGTTCTTGAATAAAACTTACTTGTTGTGTGTGGTCGTTGGGCGCGTATATATTACAAAATGACAATTTTAAACCATTGTAAGTGAGATTGATTAGGATTATCCTACCGTCCGCGTCACTCAGTGGATGTGAGGGTCACTTTTACCGCTCGATTGATCAAAATACAAACGCTTTTGCTATGAGCAGTCCCGTGAGAAAATTAAATTTCACCTCCCCATTCATTTCTCCAAATGGCTTCTCCGCTTTCGTTAGAAAAAGTTTCTTGTGGAAAATAAAAATTGGCTTCCTGATCTTTCAAATATGTAAAAATGCTCCTTCTCTTAAAGTGCACCTAACCCCAAAATATTTTTTTCGCTTAAATAACTCTTTGCACCTGTTTGAAACGCATTGCGCCTTTTTGCCATTTTCTAGCCCTAATCTTGACTTTTTACAGGCGGTAAAAGTTAAGAAATCTGGCCATCGTCTGTTCCACGACCGAGCAAGTAACGGGAATGGGTTTATTCCTGGGTTGACGTCATAAACTTCTTTGCATGCACGTTTACAAAGACTTAATACGATGCAAATCAGTCTGTGACGTCAACCCAGGAATAGACCCATGCCCCTTACTAGCTCGGTGGTGCAACAGATGATGGCTAGATTTCGTAACTTTTACAGCCTATAAAAAAGTAAAGAGTTTCGAAAGGCGCACTGCGTTTCGAACAGGTGCAAAGATTTATTTAAGCGAAAACAATACTTTGGGGCTAGGTGCACTTTAACCGCATCTCTAAGACCTCTTACGTTCAATGAAATTACCGAACATTTCTGTTGTTGTGATTTGTGCATTTAAGGATGGATTTTTGATACAAAAAAAGTTGGCTCGGACTCCACCTCGCATTTACAATTGTAAGCACCAAACAAAACAAAAATACCAATACTGGATTTAAAACACAGGCCTATTTTAAGAGTTCCTTCGCTCAGCAATCCAGTCCGTAGTCCCTTCCTTTGTTCAGCAATCATTTGATTCTAGTTAAAGATCTTCTAAGTTCTCTTCATTATAAATCCTTACCGGTGATCCGATTGGTGATGTCTTTACGAATAGTTTTCCATCCATTGTCCAAGAGCTGGTAATCATGTTATCTTTCTTCAACTTGTTTGCTTTCCAGAACAGCTCTTCTTCGATAATTCGTAAGATTCTCGTTGATGAAAAAACGCTGTTCTTCTCGAGACACGAAAGGGTAGCTTGGAAATATGTCAGAGGTTTTCACGTGTTTAAGCTTGGTTCTCGCTTTGTAGAGATGTGATTTTACTTTGTGGATCAAAAATTTGGCAATAACAGGTTTAGTATTTTTCCTTTTGAGTTTGTGTGATATTTCTATATTCTCCGGTTTGATCTTGACGTTTATGGCTTCTCCAATTCGGATAATTCGGTACACCCAAGATTTCCAACAAGTTTTTACGTGAATAGTGTTCCAGGTAATCATATTTTTCGTCCAATCTATTCGTTTCTTCGATCTGATCGTTCAGTTTCATTCTTGTGTGGCTAAGCTCGTTTCTCAACGTGTCATTTGCTTTCTTGGCTTTGCTAAGCTGCGTTTTAAGTTTCTCCTTATCCCTTTGATTGGCACTTAGGGCGGATTTAAGCTCTAGAATTTCTTGCTTGAGTTCTTGGTTTTCCCTGAGTATCATCGTGACTGTAATTTGTATCTCAACTAACATCTCCTTGATATCATTTAGGTTTGGTTCGGGCTGAGTGGCAGCAACATTTGGCATCCCCTCGAGCTCGACACTATCCGCCATATTGGATCGTTTCGAAGCGTTATCGTCTTCTTCCAATGAAGCTCTTTCTTCCCTTTTATGTTTGCCACTAATCTTCTTCATTGAAATTGGCCCTACATAGTATCACTCCAAGATGTGACTTAGGTTAAGAATACCAAGGAAATATTATGAAGAGAAGGGAACTTAAGCTCCTCTCACCACGTCCGATCATGTCGGGCTCACGCATGCTTATGCTTAGCAGTACAATTCAAATCAATTATATTGAGAAGATGACAAGTCACAATAAACCTGGTCACTAAGAAAGGGCTAAAACATACACTGAATATAAACGAGCAAGTCTTGTTATCATTAAAAATAAGTAAATCCAAAAGATAACAAGCTCTTGATTTGCTTTTTACACAGTCTGGTTTGTTTGCAGCTTCTTCAACAAAACGTTAAAACCGGCTGAAACAAATCTCAGCAAAGCCGTCATGTCGCCATTTCATTCAGAAAACCTGAAAGGGAACTCTCGCGTCAAAGTTGGCATTGGCTTAAACATAAAGTACTCAGGCAACCTGATTAGTCCACGCATTAGTTGACAGTTACTCATAATCGTATTTCTCTTGCAGATGATTCCCACGTTTTTTGTTTTCGTCTTGTCGACTGTTGTGCAGTGGACTACTACTTATGTACGCTGCAGCTACGACTCTGAAACTGTAAGCAACTCTGGTGATTAAGAACTCAACACCACCACCACACGCAAATAGTTTTTCAATAGTGAATGCGCCAGTATTGCTTACAGGCTCATTTATTCTATCGCAGCAATTACCCAACCATGCCGTTGTTTGCATTTGGCTTCCATAATAAGGCTCTTAATTAAAGGAAAATACGTCACCATTTCTGGTAGTTGATTATAGCGGAGCTCCGTACTCATTTAGGAAAGAAAAGAAAACCCACGAATTGATTTTTTCATGATTATCATGGCTAGCGGTATTGCTCGTGGGTGTGTACCCACGATGACGCACGGCGACGACGGAGACGACGGCGACAACGGCGACAACGGAGTCCCGCAAGATGGCCCTCATACTCCAGCTAAAACGTTGACAGAGGCATGCACCCTTGGTTTATAGGGTCCTCCTTTGATATTGGACATCCATGTTACGTTCAATCGACGGAAGCCAGTTAATGCTAGCCCAAGATTATAGCGGAGCACCGGCGGCCCCAGGAGCCTCCAAGCGGAGCCCCATACTCATATAGGAAAGAAAAAAAAAACATGAAATGATTTTCTCTTGGTTATCATGGCTAGCGGTATTGCTCGTGGGCGCGTATGCACGACGACGACGGCGACGACAGAGTCGCGCAAGATGGTGGCCATACTCCAGCTAATAGGTTGACAGAGGCATGTACCCTTGGTTTATATCGTCCTTCTTTGATATAGGACATCCATTGTACGGTCAATTGACACCTGTCAAAACATGGCATCCACTGACCAGTATCACGTGACCATATCGCGGGCTCAAGTGTACAGCTCATCTAGGTTACGTGTTCTTTTGAAGTTGACCGCTGACCAGGTGTTGCCCAAGCAACATAAGCACAAAACCTCTCCGTAAAGTTACAAAACTCAAATCAAAATTCTCGCTTATTCTGGGTAGGTTTAATCGGGCCTCCAGGAGCTCCGCTTGGCTTTAGGCCTGGCTAAATCTTCATATTATTTTGGAAACAAATTATTTCAAAATTAAGAAAAAAGTGAGGTGTCATTTTGATGTCTTGTATCCTTAACGTGATTAATCTCAAAGTGCCTAAAATGTGCACTCGACAGCACACGTCTACCCTCTCCGAGCTTCTTAGAAGATCGAAAGAGACTTTGTTCACCTGGTAGTGCATCCCCATAAGTATCACTAGCAAATGTTTAGTGAAGGCAACGAGCAGGAATTTCTCATTATTTTAACTTAGATCACAAAATAAGCCGCTTCCGCAAGAGTAGCGTAAAGAGTCATTTGCGTGTTTAACTGCTCTGGCTGACTGCCAGCTGCCTTCTGAAAGTTTTATCCCCGGGCCTTTTCGTTCTCATTTGAATAAAAGAATGTTTTTTTTCAGCTGGATAGCAAGGAAGAAGAACACTTCTGAAATCATCACGTCCTATTCCCTGCAAAGGGAAATAGGACCTCACACTGCTGAAATGCCTACGTCCGAAGAGAATTCCCGAAGAAATTACCTTGTGCATTATCATTTCGGGCCACATCTTGAAGCCACGGTCGTCAATAACGGAATCATAATTATCCGTCGACTTCAAATTGCCTTAACTGATCCACGACTAAGTCATCGTGTTCACTGAGTTAAGTGACATCATTAAAGTAGCGGTTGTGTCAGATTAGATGTCAGATGCGAGCCTCTGACTAGTTTTCGTTGTAATTTTTCAAAATGGCAAGTTCGTGGTCATAACAACACTTAGGCAACATCTTGCGCGTTTGCATAAATCATTAATTCCAGTCTAAGATTTTTACTTCAGATCTGAAAACGTCTCCTTTTTACGTTTCCACAGGACGAAATTGAGCTTACTAAGAAAACATTGAACACTTATCTAAAAGGACAGATTTCATTCACGAGAACTTCAATTATTAAGAGACTCTCGCCCTTTATAAAGTATGTAAACAAAGACGATCAGCATTAATCAACATTTCAGGTGCCTATTCCAAATAAGTTATAAAATTAGGCCACAGATCCGTGAGATATGTTGCTCCATCTTACGGTAATCTAGCCAACTACAGAACACTTTATATGTATGGGCATAAATTATTCAAACAATAAAAATTTGTCTCCGAGTTGTATTAACTAAAAGATAAATAACGCATTGAATAAAACCATCTAGTCATTAGGCAGGTGCTAGGTAGTTGTTCACGTTATGAAGGCTTACTTTCTTGTCTAGTGTGCGAAATTACTTTTAAAAGCACGAGCTTCTTCCTTATTGTATTTTACTTGTTTTGCGATGCTCAATAATTTCGTTTTTCTCAAATTGTTTGGGGCGCTTCTGCTGGGAACAACTATGGCGTTCCAACCGGTCACTAAAAACAAACATGTTCTTGTCGGCCATGTTTTCTGGCAGTTCTACGCCAGAGACTGGTTCAACTGTATTCAGGCTTGTCACGATGAGCCAAGATGCATCTCGTACAACTATGAGAGATCCGCGCGAGCCAACGGCCTTTGTGAATTGAATGAGTGTGGAGTTGACAGGTACGACAAAGATAAGTCCCTCGACTACTCAAAAGGCTTTGTGTTTCAGCAGATTAGGAAAGGGAAGGTTAGTTTTATAGACTAACGTTTTACAATTCAAATCGACTCAGTACTCTTAAATATCTCGAAGACGAGTAGCTTCTTACCAACATATGGTATGAAAGTTTGTATTAGAGCTGTTACGGCTCAACTCGTATTGTGCTAGACTGTTAGACATGCTTTGGCTTGGCTCAGCGTTGTCGCTTTTGCAGTTACCCAACGGCGTAATCTGCTTATCTATATCTTTTGTGGTTTACGCTTAGCCCTTGCTGTTTTTAAAGGCAATTCTCTAGTTTTACGTTTTTGGTGCAAAACCCAGTTCAATTGTGAGGTTGATGCTTTGAGCTGAGCACGTATTTTTGCTTTATACTTCTGTTTGTTGAGTGTTGGCGTCAATATAAGGTGGAACGACGGAGACCTCTTCAAAATATCATCCAAAAGTATAAACTTGACGTGACCTGACTCTACAAGAAGTATTGCTTTTTTCCACAATGCTATGCATGGATACTACCATATCCCCACAATTAAGCCAGGCTCAAATTCATGCATTATCGGCTTCCATTCCAGTATAGTACAGTCCAGACCAGTACAGTGCAATTGTAGTCTAGCCCAGTACATTCGCCTTGGTCAAGGACAAAAGTTATTTCCTCATTTTCACGGAGCCTGTGTCTATAAGAGTATAGTTCGAAGTAGCTCAGGTAAAAAAGCTTCAAAGTTAAACAAACAAAAAGTACGCTGTTTTTTTCTACTTTCAGTGTTACAAGAGCTGTAAAGAGATCCGACATTACGATACTGAAGCAGTGAGTGGCATGTACAAGATCTATCCCCTACCAAATGCTGAACCCATTGAGGTTTACTGTGAACTGGCAATTGATGGGGGCGGCTTCACTTTCCTCCCTGGAAGCCTCACTTTAAGGCAGGATGCCCAGCAGATTGTCAACGCCCTCTTCAAGGACAAGAAAAACGTTCTGCTCAAGTTGCAGAAGAAAGACTATCGCAATGAGTCTTACACTCTCATCCAGCCACATCCAAAGTACACCAGCACTTCTTTCGGAGTTTTAGTCAACAACTACACTGGCTACACCGAACCAATGAACCAGTTCATGAAAGAGTACATCTTCTTCGGGATCATTCCGGCATCAGCCGCACGGAATCCCGATTACCAAGGCTTCAAATCCAACGGATACACCATCCAGTTTAAAAACTGTGGCTCAAATCCCAACAGCCTGTTTGCGTTCCTGCCAAACCATGATCTTCAAACTCCAAGCCCTCACCATAATTCGAACCTGCGTTATGAAGAAGATGGTGTCGCAGTAGACTGGCGTTCTAAGGCCTCTCCGATCACAAACCCTGATCGCATGATGCCAAACAAGTTCTTCTTCCTGACCGAGCTTCATTTTGGAGGCTGTGGTTGTTACACCTCCAGCGACCGCTGGAAAAAGTATGGCTTTAATTCCACTGCAATTGGAATTCGTTAAGGAATTTTCACCCTCCCCTTCCCAACTTTTAGTGAACGGGACCGGCACGTTCCTTGTCACCCTCATTGACCGCTTTTATTAGAGTTGTGATGTAGTGCTAAGTTGATACATGGAGAGTAGTATTCCTAGACGACGTAAACAACGTGTGAGAAATCGAGTGTATGCTTATTTCTTTTGTTTCATTTTTACTGATAATGACGTTTGATTTAAAAGCGCAACCCGCCTCGATTAGCTCTGCTATCTGCGGGTTGCGCAGGATTATCATTGTATTTTCTTTTTTTCAAACTAATAAAATGAAATGAAATGAAAAAATACTGTTAACTCTGTACTCACCTTTATTCTTTTCTTGTACAATGTCACGTTTATACTAAAGTGTAATTATGGATCCAGCATCCGGTAGACTTTTTTATCATTTCAAGGTCATGTTTAGATAAAAAAAAAGTTTCCCGCAATTTTGAAATCCCCGTAGTCCCCTTTTTCTTTATGATCTTTCTTTTCTGCTGTTAGGCAATTGCAGTAAAAGCCATCCATAAGGTGGAGAATGTTATTTTAAGTCATAAATCGGTAAGCATATTATTAAAAAATAAATGTGGGTCAGTTGTCGCAATTGGAGCAGTCGCCTTTCTTAATTAGCCTCATAAACAGCTTTTCAAGACGGTATTAAAGAGACCTCTTAAGGTGTTAAGTTAAGCCTTTATCATTTCGGGGGAAGGCGCAGGATGGAGGCGCGAAGATCTTATGGTTAATGGGCTCGTCCCCGGATTGAGCGGTCCGGTTTCGAGCCCTAAACGGGGACACTATGTTGTATACTTGGGCAAGACACTTTTTTTTAAGACACTTTACTCCCACAGTGCCTCTCTCCACTCAGGCGTATAAATGGATAACAGGCGTGAATAGCTACGGGCAGCAAGCCAGCGCTAAACCCCCGCTGTAGTTAGTTACCAGCTGATAGAGTACCTCGGTGTTGTGGCTGCTCGACTGATGGGATGTTTTATCTGTCTTGGCAGTCGCGGAAATAAGTAAACAAAACACTGCCTCAGGCTCCATGAAATTGGTACAGGATAGCCCACTTCTTTGCAGGCTTCTCTTCCTGGTTATTTACCCATGACAGAGACATGGTTACTGGCCAGACGCCATACATACCAAAGCTTTTGGGTCCTTCCTAAGGTAGAAAGTCAACCAGCAGGTCTCGCCTAATTGAACTCATCCAAGTCTTGTCGTAAGCTTCCAACACCCTGCAAAGAAGCATTGTACCTTCCTCTCAGCCACCATAAAAGTAACAGAATGGGTTGAAGGGACAGTCTAATCCTTTTTCCGTCCGTCCATTGTCCAATTTTTGTGGTCTTATGCATTTTATGCATACAGACCACTAAGTCAGAGGCCGATCTCGAGGCTATGTCACTTTGAGGACGAGATGGCTCGTGACAGACCTCCGGGAGTTTAATAGCCTGCGAGCAGTCTCTTCCCGAGGCATGAAAAACGGCGACGTATGTAGAAGAGCCTGCTCGCACCGCTTTGAATTTTGAATCGTTGCATCCACATTTGGACTCAAAATACTGATCGGCTTGGATTAATACGTTGGCATGGTGATGTTGTCCAACTGTGACCGGCTTTTGTTAAGAAAAGCAAAATGATGGCCCGCAAAAATGAGGTGCAGAGCCACTTGTTCCCCAAAACTTAATATATAATTTAAATTTCATTTGAATTTGAACGTCGAGTAACGCAATGGGCTGGCCTCCCCGCTAGAAAGAACCGATATGTTTTTTGAAGTTCACCGCTGACCAAGTGATGGTTTTCGATTGGATCACGGACTCATGTCAGGTTAACTTGTTGTAAACAGGGCCGGGTTGTTCGGAAGCCGGTTAACGCTAACCCACGATTATAAAAGTACACCGAAATGTAAATTTCTCTTCTATACAAATGTTTTTCACTGCTTTTGTTTGGTATGTTTTGAGAACCTGGAGATTATTCAAACTCAAACCTGGAAACAGAAGGCCAAACAACATAAACAGGAAACCTCACCGTCAGGTTACAAAACTCAAATCAAAATTCTCGTTTATTCTGGGTTAGCTTAATCGGGCTTTGAAAATCCCGGCCCAGGGGCTCCGCCTTTTGGCCTGGCTACTAAATCTATATATTGTTTTGGAAACAAATTATTTCAAAATAAAGAGAATAACGTGGTGTCATTTTGATGTGTTGTATAGCAAAGATATCAGTGACGTCACCTATTGTTTTTAATATGCCAACCAGAGAACTATTGGCTGGTGAAACAAAAAATTCTTTT
>OZ026602.1:15545275-15555275 GCA_964020085.1 Micromussa lordhowensis | reverse complement strand
TGTTACTCAGTGCAGAGCTGCCTGTTTCGCTCAAACGTTTTCAAGTTTTTTTCTTCTAACACTCAAAAGTAGCATAGTTGAGAGAGATGATGCAGGCTTCAATTATTAAACAGACTAAGGGCCTGTTTACATGGAGGTGGGGGACCCCAGGTAGGTGAGGTAACCCGCCTAGGTGGGGTAACCCGCCTCTCCATATAATCTCTCATTTTTATCTGATCATGTTTACATGATAGGTGGGGTAACCCGCCTAGCCGGGGTCGCATTTTGCCATGTAAACGACTCGAGGTGGGGTAACCCGCCTAGCCGGGGTCGCATTTTACCATGTAAACGACTCGAGGTGGGGTAACCCGCCTAGCCGGGGTCGAGTTCATGTTACATTGAACCAGAAAAATATGGCCGTTAACTGCCTCTGTCGGAGGCTTTGTATCATCAAAAGTGACGGTAAAACGCCACAGCATTGAAATGCTGCAGCGAGAGCAGAAAATAAAGATAAAATAACACTGACCGCCAAAATACATCGTTCGTCCGCCATTTTCAATGTTTACATGCCTAGCGACCACGCAACAACGTCAAGTAAAGTCACCCCGGGACCCCGGGGTTGTAAGTTTGCATGTAAACGCTGGCCATTTTTCGACCACGGCTAGGCGGGTTACCTCACCTACCTGGGGTCCCCCACCTCCATGTAAACAGGCCCTAAAAATTACCTAGTCCAAAATGATTTCGGAGCCCTCTTAGAAAAAAAAGACCGTCTCTCGAAAACAAGTTTACTTAGCTTTGGAAACTTTATATTGGATTGTAATATTATATTAGTTGTTTACTTAGAGTATGCTTCCTTTGAGAAACGTACTTGAACATTCGATCCAGCAAATCTTTCAATATCCGATTTGAATTTTGCGTTTTGTGCCCCGGTGGTGGGGTGACTGTATTACCTTTCAGGAGTGGACTCGGCGGATCAATATCGGTTTCTGGGCACACAAGCTCGATTACCCGTTATCCAGTAAGAAATGCAATTCAAGTACGATACCATCGGTTCAGTTTTGTTATGCAGGGTGTTTAATAATAAAATAATCGTCATTAGAATAATCCTAGTGTACATTTTAGGGCATTGAACCACAAAGCATATGATGATTTTTGTGTTCCTCTACAACGGCGGAGGAACTCTTCTCCCTCCTTCCGTAACTTCAATAATGTTTATTCGAGCATGATTATGAAACTTAGTTGGTAAAAAGTGACGAAAGTGGATTTAAAAATATTTCTTTGGAGATACGCAACACGAGGTGATCACGACATACTTGCGAGATAATTGAGTAATTTTATATAAACAGTCCACATTTTAAATCTCTTTCTATTTTTAAATTGTCAGAAAACCTCAAATGGTTCAAAGCTAATCAAAATCAATAACCTGACACCGAAGATGAAACTGTAAAACGTCATGAAACTGGTTATGCCAAACTGTTGTTTACAGAAATATTCCGAGTGTGTTTCCTTTTACGGAATAAATATGGAAAATTTGCAAAGGGTTAAATTCAACGCAGGCACGAAATACAAACCTGTTCTAGAATTATGAGATTAAAATCAAATACTCTGGCTATATTGTTATGATAGAAAATAAACACAATTTGAACAGTAGAGAGCTTTATAATCATCGGCGTAAGGGCCGGTGGGCGGGGGAAGCTGCAGATCCCCCAAAATTTTGGGGCAACTCAGATTTTTGGGCAGCAAGAGAAATTTGGGTAAAGCCAGTTTTTAAAGATGTTGTCAAGCTTTTTATTGAATTTTTTTTTTATTTTTACCTGAAGTCGGTTTTGTAAAGCCTGTTAAATTCACACGAGACAGCGGTTGCCTAGCACGTGACGAACTTCTGGTCATTAGTGAAGGAGATGATAAGTTTATATACAAATTTCAATTTTTTTGGGGGCGGGGGCCATGTATTGTACTGTACTGCACTAGCTGGTGTTGTAAATTAATTAGAATCAATTTCGGCATAACATTCTTAAAGTGCTACTACGATCAAATTCTCGATACCCATTTTTTTACATTTTCGTACACAACAGGTCTTTCATTACATGATGGAAATCATGTAATGCGCGCTTGATCATTTCATGGAAAGCGCGCAATATAAGAATTTAAATTATTAATTTAAATTATTATTATTATTATTATTATTATTATTATTATTAAAATATCTTGCCAAATTTCAATCTGCTACGAACAGTATAACTCGTGTTTTTTGGACCTTTATTTCCGAGAATTTACGGCCGCCATTAATTTTCCTTGTTCCAAGTCTGGGTTGAGAATTGGAGAAAATGACGTCATTTTCTCAAAAATACCACATGGGTTGAAATTATAATAACAAGTAGTATAGCAGTTCGCATAAGAATAACAAAAGCTTTAGCTCATAAATTCGGGCAATTTTCTACATTAATTGTTATTATAATTTCAACCCGTGTGGTATTTTTGAGAAAATGATGTCAATTCTCAACCCAGACTTGGAACAAGGAAAATTAATGGCGGCCGTAAATTCTCGGAAATAAAGGTCCAAAAAACATGAGTTCTGTTGTTCGTAATAGATTGAAATTTGGCAAAATATCTTGGGCACACCTATTCTGTGCGAAAATGTAAAAAAATGGATATCGAGAATTTGATCATAGTAGCACTTTAAATCATTTCGCGCCATCGCGCCACCTTCAAGCTTTTGTAGGTGAACACGCGCAACGACAAACGAAGCTGACACCGTAATCGCACCACCGTATTAACACTTACTATGCTTCCATCGACAAGGTGTTGTCCGAACTTGAGCTCAGGTTTAGCGGAAATGACCAGGAAATCCTCTGTGCTTTGGGAAATATCTGTAACAGTGAAGCACTTGATAAAGAAAGCTTCTCCCGCGTTGCTAAGTTTTACAATATCGACGGCGAGATTCTGGAAGCCAATCAGAAAATGTACACGAGTTTTCGTCGCGTGTGCGGATTAGTCTACATGACTGTTTCGTAAATGCTAGAGACAATGCACGAGAATTATCTATTCGATATATTTCCAGAGTTTTCTAAGGTGGTGCATATCCTTGCAGTGATACCTGCTACATCGTGTTCAGCAGAGCGATCGTTCAGTGCGTTGTGCCGATGGAAAACTTCCCTCCGCAGCACCATGTGGCAACAACGTGTCAGCAACATCGCACTTATTAACATTCAAAGGGCATATGCCAACTCTGTAGTCAACAATGACATGGATCGTATCATTGATATCTTCGGCCGTCGAAATGGAAAAGACAACTATTTCGTCTAAGTTTTAAAGTGGTTTTTGAGTTCATACGATAGATTCATATGTAGGTATATTTTCACTTCGTATGTAGGCCATTGTTAGCGCATCGTATGACCCTTGTTTCCTTTCGACTGTTTGGTAAAAATTTTGGCAACTTATAAGAATTTTTGGACAAATAGTTCACCGCCCCCCTGGCAAAAATTGTCCGTACGCCTATGTTTATAATCAGATGCTTAAGCATAATTGAGCTCGTACAAATGGCAGCCTTAGCTCACCTTCGTGGCTGGGGAGTATTGGTGGTACAACCTTATAAATCAATTACAAAGGAAAAGGTTACTTATATATTGAATTGTCTTGATGTACCGCGATATTTTTCACAACTTACATTTCAGCGGTTTTCAAACCAAAACGTAAGCAATTATAGTGGCCAGCAACACGAATCGTAAGCAACAGAACGGACCAATCAGGACTTGTTACAAGTTGACTTGACTGGCGCTATAGCGCGGGAAAACAAGAGGTAAAGAACGAGCGGTAAAGGGAATTACATTTGACAGCAATAAACAAGCGTAGGTAACTTGAGTAGTATTTCTTGTAAATGAGTTTGATGCTTTCAGGATTCAGATAAAATTTTAACAACTGACACAAATTTGCAGAATAGGGTATTTTCTATTTTTATCAGTTCCTTTGGCTTGAACATTTACCGATAGCAATCCTAGAGCAGGGCAGTAACGTTTTCAAATCTCCAAGGCCATTGCCTAGAGTAATTTTAGGTGGTCAAAAAGACGTTACATCGCTGCGCTTGTGAATTTGATTAGAATACGATTGTACTATCCAGGAAAAATTAATAGGGCTTAACCTCGATGAAAGTTGATTTCTTGTCCATACTGCGTAGTCTTAGTATCTAATGTACATTAAGTTCTCACTCGATGGAACGCAAATCGATGTTATTTGTTACGAACTACTTGCCTTATCTTGAGGCCTTTCAAATTCTTTTTTCAACAACGTCATTGATTTTTACAGCTGCAAAGAACGAACCATAAGGCTCAAACCGCTTTGGAACCATAATGGTGGTAGTTTTGAACTTGCTTCACGTAAGTAGCTGCGAAATATTCACATTTTGTGATGTCTTACATGAAACAAAACGAAAAACGCAAACAAACTCTCGAGAGTGCGCAGTAATATAAAACATAATAATGTTCACGTCTCGATGGTAATCAAGGCCCAATTGTATTGCTGTAGAAAGCCCATGCGAAATTAGTCAACTGTTTGCTATCAAATGTAAGAAATTAATTAACTTACAGAACTGGAAATTAAGGGATGGATCATTAGAAAAGTGATGGGGGGGTGGAAAAAAAATTGATGCAAGGGAAAATATAAAAAAAACTTCGAGCGAAGAGGAAGGCAAAGAAAAAAATTCATGCAAAAGGAAGGTCCGATTGTGTCTTTTATTTAATATATAAAATTTGCCAAAATTCTTATTCAAAACATTCTTGGGGCCTTACCCCAGGCCCTGCTATATTATTAATAATACATAAAGATATCTAATAGTGTTATCTAATAGTGTACTAAAGTGTGTTCTTCACTTTGCATGAAATGACAAATATAAGGTGACATAACTTAATTCATGCTACAAAAGCCAGAAATGTTTTTCAGAAATCAGTGTAAAATGAGGTTGACCAGCCTACACGACTCCTATGCTTCGTGACATTTGTACATTTGCCGTTCTCTGTTCGATCTCTCGACCTTTTTGTTGTTGCTTCACTCGAGTTTGTGAAGGGCACTTCATGTTGTGTTATAAAGAGGAATTTCAAGTAGAGCTGAGCCGTTAGACTGTGCTATAGCGAATTTAAAGGTCATTGGTCTGCATAGTTTCCGCTGTTATCGGCATGTCGCTTTGCAGAGTTTTGACACCTCTATAATTTGCCATGTGTTTGTGCATTGCTTAGGCTCATTTCTAATTATTATGGGCTGTGGGAGAGGAATTCCAGAGGTAAGGCATAGCAGCTTTCTTCAGATAAGTGAACTACTTATTTAAAAAAAGGCTGCACTTAATATACAAAAACACACTAATAAACTCGTGGCCCTCCAAGCTACAAAATATATTAGGCCAATAATGTTAAACTTAATGAAATACATTAATATATATCTACATGATAGCTTTTTTATTCCTTTCATTTACTATTTGACAATTTCAGTTTGGAAAGGGTGTGATCAACATGTCTCCTTACCATATCATTACTATATCGAGGATTTCACACTGGAACAAATCGTTTCGCTATCGGAAATTATTATTATTATTTATTATTATTATTATATAATATAATAATAATTAAAATTCTAATAACTCTCTCAATAGTATAAGTAGTTTCGATGAAAGTGTATTCCAAGAGGGCGGAAAAGGTGATACAGTCGGCTAATATTGTTATTTTTATTTCATTTATTATTCCTTAGGAAATAATTGTGTTGATATGCCATCCAGTCATGGTGAGCTACAGTCTCGGCCATGATTTGTAGTTAATTTTTATTGCCATCACATTATGCTCATTTAAATTTGCATGGCAGTCAAACCTCTTTGTTGAACGTCAACGCAAAGGAACTATAATGATTACAGCATGATATATTCAGGACTGACAAAACTGCTCTCTTTCTCTCGAGCTGCTTTATAATAGCATATTGAATGAACTTCCAACAATGCCTCCAAATTTAAAAGTGAAAAGCTGCAACAGAATTGTGCTTACTTTGAAAGCTAGTTAGGGGATCTGAAAATTATTTGTTACCGAGGGAGGAGAGAAGAGCAGCCTAAAAATTGAAAGGGTTGCAAGAAGGTCATGCTTCCAATTGCGAATTTTTCCCCCTGGTTATATCAAATAAACTTAGCCTAATCGATTGATGTTTGACGTTTTTCTAGGCTCAGCAAGGGTAGTGTGTAGCTCCCGGCTCTTTGGAAGTGGAAGTTTGGAAGCAGCTTATTTCAGATAATAAGTAAACTCTTTACTAAAAAAACCTTTGAGGTTGCACTTTATATATAGAAAGACACTTGTGGCTCTCAAGAAGAACTAAAAGTGAAAAATGTAATTAGAATATGTTTTTGGACCAAATAGCGCGCAAGTTAGAAAGTGATTAGGAATAACTGAAAACTGCCGAGAACAATTGAAATCAAAGGAGAAAGATGGCCATTTGTGAATCAGCTCATGTTTGCTTTCCAATACTTGTCCATCCTCACGTCTAAGAAGATTGACATATTAGTTTGTTGTTTCATACATTGCGTACACTGAATGATTTCATTATCTTGCATACTGTGATGTGCCACCAAATTATCATCACTGACCACGCATTAACTTATAACAGTCAGTGAATAATTCATACTATTTGAACCAAGACAAGCCGAAGCCGAGCGATTTGTCAGTAGAACGTCAAGGTTTGTAAGTTTGAGAAGAACTTAATAGGCCTTCTCCATCATTTTTTTTTGTTTTACATGCCAAATTATCCTCTTGGTATACCAGGAATCAAGCATTAGAGAAAGTGTGACTTTTTGCAAAACAGTATGATTAAAGATACCAAAATTAGACACGTGGAACGGCTGCTTTCAAAGATAGTTTAGCCAATTAAATTTTTGTAGGACGAGGAACAAATAATTTTCATCGAAAAAGATTACCTATTTTCGGGGCAGTTAGTAGTTGTCACAGACATATTTCTCGACTTATTTAGCTTTGGTTTCTTCAGCAATAGACAGATGGTACACGAGGAAAAGAGAAAAAAAAACACTTGACCAATCGGATTTGCGGAAAAACACCATAAGGTATTTGTGAGCAATGGTGCATGGGCAACTGTTCATGTTACAAGTCACAGAATGAAAAGTAGCTGGGGCTATGAGAGATCTCAAAACATCTTTACATGAACTGTTAGGTATCAGGAAAATAGATTAACAAACTTAATCCTGATTAACAGATTTTCGATGTTTAAAAACTCTCAACAAAGAGAGAAATTTTAATTTTCGGATGCATAATTTGCTTGAACTTGTCTGGAATTCGTGAGTCACAAACGTTTCTAGGTTAAAGTATAGCATAGTGCCCGTAAAAATTCAATTTTTTGACGTCTCGGAAGCCACGATACTAAAATCAAGCTCGTTTGAAGGTAGTAGTGCGCATTGTATTTGTTAAAACAGTCGAACTTTTGCTTGTGAAATTACGAACATCGATACTTTTGCAGTGAAGAACGTTATTTTGGTGATATATCAAACACGAGAGGAATATTTCATCATGGATATCCAAACACCGAGAAAAGAGTTCAAAATACGACGCGGTACGGAGTGTTTTTGACGAAATTCGAGTTGTTTAGGTAGCCGATGAAACAGTTTCGAATGTTCGATATATCTTCCCAATCGAAACAAAAACTAAGGAGTAAACGGAGAAGTAAAATATTCAAAATCTATGCTAAGTAAGACCAGCTATCCAAACCTCTTTCACGACTGTGATTTTCTTTGTTTTAACTTGATGAATTATTAATGAATTTGGGAAGTGTTAAATCGGTTTGTAAAGCTAGTGAGAGAGAACGATTGTTGTGCTAAATGATGTTTTACCCAGTTTGCACTTTATACTATAAGACGATTTGTGCAGGAAAGGATCAAACTGTCAAAATACTTTTGATCGTTTTTCCAGTGATCAATGACAGAAATTTTCAAAACAACGATGGCAAGCGAGTAATTCCGATAGGGAGTTACGAATTTTTGTCAGTTTAACCCGGTGGATATTCGACAAGAGTTAAAATAAACGAATTAAGTGACAATAACAGTCGTAGTGAAGTCCTGGCTATTAGTTGTGCAGAAATTATATTAGAAACGAAATATTTTCTCAAAACAGTTTCCGACACTTTCCAAGACTCGATTTTGATGGGTCATTATAACCACATCTTCATCAGTTGATACTACAATCATGGCATCAAAAAAACTGCCCAATCATTGGTAAACTCGTTGTCATCATTTTCGTGAAACAATAGGTTACCATAGCAACAATATGACCTCGTAAAAACACTCTCAATTATAGCTTTAAGGACTTGTTATTCAAAACTGACGGCACTTTAAATTTTTGGTGTCTTGTCGCATTTTATGTAGCAAGATAAGACGTAACTTTTCGCGAACTTTAAAAATATTCCGAGATGGGGTTGAAACCCACCATAAATGATCAGAATTTTAAGGTGGGTTTGAACCCCACGTGCCGATTTTTTAATAAACGTTTGAACCTGTTTCTCCTACCTAATGTCGGGGTAATAAAGGAGCGATTTACTTCAAGTTTGTGCGCAGGTTTCACTTACATAAGAAGCTCAATAAAACTAAGTGCAATATAGAATCCAACATTGTTAAAAAGACCAACGTGAAAAAGCTCTAGTCTCAGTTGAAGAAGTCAATTCCTTGTGGTTAATAGTTAGGGAAGGATATAAAGCCTTGTAACTTTTAGCCGATTGACATTCCATGTTGACAAGAAATTTTCTGGAAAAAGTAATTTGTAAGGCCGAGAATTTTCTAGGTCAGAGTATCTTCAAGTTGTTGACGTCTCACGAATTAAACCACGAAACTAAAGTCAAGCCTTTTTAAAGGTAAAAACGCGTATTTTATTAGTAAAACCATCTGGCCTTGCCCGTTTTTGTTTTTCCTTTGATAAATCATATTTTCACCTCGTAAATCCCGTTCATTTAAGTTATGCAGATGAAAGAAAATTATTTTATTATTTTAAACTTGCATGTCAGAGTGTGAAGGATTGTTGTGCCAAATGGTTTGCATTTCCCAGTCTGAACTTTTGTTCATGAAAGATTCGAACTGTGGGGCGTTCATACAAAATATTAAAAACAAAAATAAATTCAGGATCTTCAAAACGTGGTCGTGTCAATGAGGTAGTCAGCTTCAAGAAGCTTTTAAATAAGAAGTAACAGTTCTTTTTTCGGACCACATAATAACGAAGTTTTCGGATAAACGGAATGGTATAAAAGATTGATTTCCAGTCGGTGGTACCGCAATCTCAGCACCCCATTGTTTGCGAGTCTCGATGAAATGCGAATTGATGTTATGCGTTACCGGCGAAGCCAGGCATTATAAATTATTTTCCCAACAGTTTCTTTTATTTTTACAGCTACAAAGTTGTTTCAAGTGATATCAGAAAGAACGAAGCATAAAGCTTCGCATCCATAATTATGGCAGTTGTCATGAAACTTTGAAAATACCTCATGTAAGTAGTTGCGAGATGTAATATTTTGTGACGTCTTGATGAAACAAATCAAAAAAAAGAAAAACTGCCGAGAGTGCGCAGTTTGGACTGGAGATCATCGTTATCTCAGCATCAGTTTCACGGTAGAAAGACCGAATTTTTAATTGAGTCAGGCACTCCTACGGTCTTCTTGCTTTATAACTCTGCTACAGAATCGAAACCACTATAAAACTGAAATATAATAGGCGCTCAATGAAATCTTTAATAGGAAAGAACTGTTGATCAGCAGGTTATATCTCCTTAAAAAATTAGATAGACAGGCGATGAGAAGAATGGAAATCGTAAACCAGGGATTGTTGTCTCCACGTAAAAAATGGGGTGGAGGACAGACAGAAGTGAAACGAGGCCTTCTTTCCTTTTTAAAGAAGGCTATGCGATTCAAGTAAAATTCATAACTGACTCGTGAATTTCCCGTTAAATGTCAATTGATAAACCGATGGAAGGCAAAAACTTTTTGTTGCACTGAAGTTGATAAGATCTTG
>OZ026602.1:15498958-15543958 GCA_964020085.1 Micromussa lordhowensis | reverse complement strand
GTCAGATGATTGGACGAGACCTCAAATTGCGAGAAGCTAAGCCGCCGATTGTGAACCAACAGTGTCTTGTTTACAAATTTAAATGTGACCTGTGCGATGCGGGTTATGTTGGTTTCACACGCCGTCACCTTCACCAACGTGCTGACGAACACAAAAGCTGTTCATCATCAATTGGCAAGCATTTTCGCGACAAACATTCTTTCGTTCCAAAGGATCTCACAAAGAACTTCAGCGTTTTAATGAAGTGCGCGAACAAATTTGATTGCCTCGTTTATGAGATGTTTTTCATTAACGAACTGAAACCTACTCTCAATGTACAATCTGACTCAATTCGTGCAAAAGTTTTTAATTAGCTTTTTACGAATTTTTATTATTATTATTATTTTTGTTTTACACCTGCAAAAATTTTTTTAAATTCTTAATACTTCTTACGTGCATATCTATATATAATTCTACCATTACATTTTTTAGCTTCACTTGATAATGACCGAAGCGCGGTCGAAACGTCGTATTTTACCGTTGATTTTTATCGTCAAAAGTTTTAAGAAACCCTTACTGATAAGATATTAAACTTGGAGCGAAAATATGCTCCGATATTTATACTTGGACATCATTTTTTCCTCAAAGCTGACAGTAACTGTTCACTTTTCGGAACAGATAATTTCCGCAGACAAATATCCGAGCCGATCTCCGCGCAAAATGAAGGCTATTGCTTATTTATCACAGTTTCTCCGCAGTTCAGATATACGATCTTGCATACATTCCCCTTGTAGTCTTCACCATCTACGGATATATTACGAACTTAAAAAGTGACCAACTCCCAGTTACCTTGAAAGCTCAGTTGGTAGAGCACTGCACCGGTCTCGCAAAGGTCATGGCTTCCAATTCCGCCCCAGGGACCTGTCCTCCGCCCCAGGGACCTGTCCTCCGCCCCAGGGACTTGTCCTCCTCCGTGTTGTCCGCTTTTATCATTTTGCGGTTTTTTTCCATTTTGTTGTGATACGTAGTGTAATTATCTTTTTTTTAGAAAGTTTGAAGAGCTCTTCTTAGGTGTTCTTTTAATAAGCTCTTTACGCTTTCTTTACAAGAAGAAATTAAATCTAAGCTTAGCCTATAAGACATAGCTATAGTACATGAAGCCGATAAATAACTTTATGCAATGAGAGCCCTTTGTTTGAAATTTTATCCTATCGTTATAAATTGTTTCAACGTCTAGCTTTGTTGAATATCGTATTTTCTTTTGCCCCATTGACAGCTCAAGAAAACAGAATAATTTATTAACCGGATGTTGATGTTTCTTTAATGCTGAGAAAATTTATTTTTGTACGACTGAACTTTGCAAATTGAGATAGCATTTTGTAATTCACTCTTGTAATTCACTCAGGAGTATATTATTTTTAATTTGGCCTCAAGCTTGAAATGAAACGATGTTCACAGAATCCCTCATGTTTCGAGTGTTTTTCCTAAAGTCAGATAATTTCGCTAGTTTACCGATCATTATTACAACATATGGCGACAGTAAATAAAATAACGAGCTGTTGGAGTATTAATTTGATTTCCAAAATAAGTGTACAATCATATTTTTTACGTAAAAACCTGCGAGATAAGGTGTGTGTCAAATTGCTGATCTTTTAGTCATCACAATGGGAAGATGGCTGATTGTCGAAGCATTTCGAATACAGATCTCATTCTGTTGACTTCCTTTGCATGATAACTTTTGTTGCTGGATCTTGACAGCCATTATAGTATACCCAAATACAGGTCAATGATCTTGGGAATCGTCCATTTCTATAACTGAATAAACAAGTAAAGTATTACGTGCAGTTACTGAAATCCTATAGAAGCTTTCAAAACGTATTTCAAAAACTATCCCGCCTTTCACCTTTTCAAGTACCTGGTCCCCAGCTTTGCGAGGATCCAAGAGTTTTCAAATGTGACGGCCCGGTTATTCAAGCCAAAATGTTTATTTACACTGTTACAAACTGACAATCAGATATGATAATATCAAAGAGTAATTTCGAAAGGGTTCAGTGGTGAGAAATAAACCATTATCTCGAGATTAATTACTTCACTTATTGTGCATTTTTCTTCATACTGGTCAAATATCAATATCTGCCATGACTACGAATATACGTTCAGAAATCAAAGTGCTCTATGAATGATAGCTTATGGCAAGAGATTATCAAGGTAAGAGAGCGAGTCCCCATATAGGCCTTACACCCAAGTTAATCCCTCTTATGTTATTTTTAGACATGGTACCCAGTTCTTAAGCGTATCTTACTCTCGCGTTGCGTGGATGCTTTCGTGAAGGATCTGTTTATATTTCGTTTCGGTTTTCTTTGCTATGTCTTGTCAGTTAATGTAAAAATTTCCAAGTTCCTTAGCCGTTTAAGCTTGGAGGTTTTTAACGTACAATCAACGCTGACAAATTTGGAAGAAGAGTTCAATCATTGGTTGAACTTCATTGCTGCTTTACCTTTCTTACAAACATTTGGTAAAATTTGTTCATAGTGGCTACTTACAAGATTGTATGGTGATCTTTGTATATTCTATTTCCAGTCGGTATGCATTTTGTCAACAACTTGGTCTTCGAGGTAACTATTTGTTAAAATTTTGATTATAATGCAGCAGAAATAGGTTTTGCATGGGTGATCATTTTTTTGCGCCGATCCCGAGATACATCTTTTGCCAGTATTTTTTTAAGTGACGTTTTTACAAATGAAAATGAAATAAAACCTGCTAAGATGTGGCTTTCTTTGAAATCAAGCCAAACATGTATACAACTTTCCAACTCTGCAAGAACATCCGTTTAATTGTCCCGTTGAAGGTAAATCAGGCGCCTCTGGAAGTGTTTCGCGCCTTCTTTGAAACTGTAGCCTTCCACATAGCTTCTCTTTTATTATTATCAGAGATCTCAAGAATAGTTTTAATGTATAAACTTGGTTATAGCTTTTTTTTTTTTTTTTTTTTTTTTTTTTTTTTTTTTTTTTTTTTTTAAAAATAATAATAACTTTATTAAGAAATTCAAAAAAGGACCTTAAATTACAATAGGTTGGTTATAGCTTACTTTATTGAAAAAATGAGAAAAATGAGAACTTTTAATTTTCGGAAACCCAAAAAACCCACCTAATGAATTCATGTTTAATATTTTGTCAGTATTATTCCAACACTATGGCTATTTGTGATTTGGCGAATGATTTCAAAACAAAGTTTAACTTTCTAACCCTGCATCTTACTTTGACAGGTTTCAGTTTGAAATTTTACGTGAAGATTTCCATTCTTCTTATCACCTGTCTATCTGAAGAGGTCTAATTTTGTAAGGAGAAATAACCTGCTGATCAACACTCCTTGCCGATTAAAGAGGTCATTGAGGCCCTATTATAAAAGCGACGTATTTCAGTTTTATAGTGGTTTCGATTCTGTAGCAGAGTTATAAAGCAAGACAGCAAGAATGCCTGGCTCAATAACAAATTTGTTCTTTCTACCGTGAAACTCATGCAGAGTTAATGATGATTTCCAGTCCATACTGCGCACTCTCGGCAGTTTTTCTTTTTTTTTTTTATTTGTTTCTTCAAAAACTCATTAATAATTCATAAGCACATGAGCCTATCAGAGACGTCAAATTGATCACGTGCATGAACCTTTCTACCTGGTAAAAATGAGAACGACTACCATGATCTTTATATAAAGATCACACGTAATCTTTATATAAAGATCTCCGTGTGATCTTTATATAAAGATCTCAATTGTTCTCAATGCACGCGTTTTCTCGGGTTTTCGAAGCCGCAGAAGAATTCGCATGCACGTGTTTTCTCGGGTTTTTGAAACAATAGAAAAATTCGCAGGTAGGTGTTATCGCGGATTTTTGAAGCTATTTTTGAAGCTGTTCAAAACACTCGCAGCACGTGTTTTATCGGGTTTAAGAACACTCGGCTACGCCTCGTGTTTTTAAACCCAATAAAACACTGCTGCTCGTGTTTTAAACAGTACATTAAGACATCACAAAATATTATATAACGCAACTACTTACATGAAGTATTTTCAAAGTTTCGTGACAACTGCCATAATTATGGATGCGAAGCTTTATGCTTCGTTCTTTCTGATATCACTTGAAACAACTTTGTAGCTGTAAAAATCAAACTGTTGGGAAAGGAATTTATAATGCCTCAGAGATAAGGTATGTGGGTTCATAACGAATAACATTGATTCGCATTTCATTGAGACTCGCAAACAATGGGGTGCTGCGCAATACCGACTGGAAATCATCTTTCATACCATTCCGTTTATCCGAAAACTTCGTTATTATTATGGTCCGAAAAAAGAACGGTTATTTCTTATTTAAAAGCTTCTTTAAGCTGACTACCTCATTGACACGACCACAATATTTTGTATAAACGCTCCACACGTAATGCCAGTTCCCAGTCCTAAACAAACAAGTCCAATCATTCCATCTCACTCTATACCCCATGGGAACTGGCATTACGTAACCACAAATATAAAACAGTTGGTTTATGCAATTTTATCACTCTGAAGATGATCGCAAGATCGAAAACGTTTAGTCAAACATTTTAACAGTTTTTACCTTTTGCTATTTTACGAGATGGTTTCACTAATAAAATACGCGTTTTTACCTTCAAAAAGGCTTGACTTAAGTTTCGTGGTTTAATTCGTGAGACGTCAACAACTTGAGCTCTTATCAATTGACGATACTTTGACCTAGAAAATTCTCGGCCTTACAAATTATTTTTTCCAGAAAATTTCTTGTCAACATGGAATGTCAATCGGCTAAAAGTTACAAGGCTTTATATCCTTCCCTAACTATATTTGGCGGCTTTCAACCACAAGGAATTGACTTCTTCAACTGAGACTAGAGCTTTTTCACGTTGGTCTTTTTAACAATGTTGGATTCTACATGGCATTTAGTTTTATTAAGCTTATTGCAAGTGAAACCTGCGCACAAACTTGAAGTAAATCGCTCAGTTATTACCCCGAAATACGGTAGGAGAAACGGGTCCAAACGTTTTTTTTTAAAAAATCGGCACGTGGGGTTCAAAGCCCCCTTAAAATTCTGAACATTTATGGTGGGTCTCAACCCCATCTCAGAATATTTTTAAAGTTTGCTAAAAGTTGCGTCTTATCTTGCTAAACAAAATGCGACAAGACACCAAAAATTTACCGTGCCGTCAGTTTTGAATAACAAGCCCTTAAAGCTATATTGAGGGTGTTTTTACGAGGTCATACTGTTGCTATGGTAACCTATTGTTTCACGAAAATGATAACGTGTTTACCAATGAGTGGGCAGTTTTTTGATGCGATGATTTTAGTATCAACTGATAAAGATGTGGTTATAATTACCCATCAGAATCTAGCGATGGAAAGTGTTGGAAAGTGTTTTCAGAAAATATTTTGTTTCTACTGATATAATTTCTGCATAATTAATAGCCAGGACTTCACTATGACTGTTATTGTCACTTAATTCGTTTATTTTATCTCTTGTCGAATGTCCACTGGGTTAAACTGACAAAAATGCGTAACTCCCTATCGGAATTACTCGCTTGCCATCGTTGTTTTGAAAATTTCAGTCATTGATCACTGGAAAAACGATCAAAAGTATTTTGACAGTTTGATCCTTTCCTGCACAAATCGTCTTATAGTGTAAAGTGCAAACTGGGTAAAACATATCATTTAGCACAACAATCATTCTCACTCTAGCTTTACAAAACCGATTTAACACTTCTCAAATTCATAAATAATTTATCAAGTTAAAACAAAGAAAATCACAGCCGTGAAAGACGTTTGGATACCTGGTCTTATTTAGCATAGATTTTGAATATTTTACTTCTCCGTTTACTCCTTAGTTTGTTTCGATTGAGAAGATGTATATCGAACATTCGAAACTGTTTCATCGGCTACCTAAACACCTCGAATTTCGTCAAAAACACTCCGTACCGCGTCGTATTTTGAACTCTTTTCTCGGTGTTTGGATATCCTGATGAAATATTCCTCTCGTGTTTGATATATTACCAAAATAACGTTCTTCACTGCAAAAGTATCGATGTTCGTAATTTCACAAGCAAAAGTTCGACTGCTTTACAAATACAATGCGCAATGCTACCTTCAAATGAGCTTGATTTTAGTATCGTGGCTTCCGAGACGTCAAAAAATTGAATTTTTGTGGGCACTATGCTATACTTTAACATAGAACATTTTGTGACTCACGAATTCCAGACAAGTTCAAGCAAATTATGCATCCCAAGATTAAAATTTTTCAAAAGAAAAATTTCTTTGTTGACAGTTTTTAAATATCGAAAATCAGTTAATCAGGATTATGCTTGTTAATCTATTTTCCTGATACCTAGCAGTTCACGTAAAGATGTTTCGAGATCTCTCATAGCTCCAGCTACTTTTCATTATGCGGCTTGCGACAGGAACAGCTGCCCATGCACCATTGCTCACAAATATCTTATTGTATTTTTCCGCAAATCCGATTGGTTAAGTGTTGTTTTTTTCCTCGTGTACCATCTGTTTATTGCCGGAGAAACCAAAGCTAAATAAGTCGAGAAATATGTCTGTGACAACTACTAGCTGCCCCGAAAATAGATAGTCTTTTTCGATGAAAATTATTTGTTCCTCGTCCTACAAAAATTTATTTGGCTAAACTATCTTTGAAAGCAGCCGTTCTACGTGTCTAATTTTGGTATCTTTAATCATACTTTTTGCAAAGAGTCAATTTTTCGACAATTTCTCCAGTGCTTGATTCCTGGTATACCAAGAGGATAATTTGGCATGTAAAACAAAAACAAATGATGGAAAAGGCCTATTAGTTCTCCTCAAACTTACAAACCATGACCTTCTACTGACAAATCGCTCGGCTTCGGCTTGTCTTGGTTCAAATAGTATTAATTATTCACTGACTGTTATAAGTTAATGCGCGGTCAGTGATGATAATTTGGTGGCACATCACAGTATGCAAGATAATCATTCAGTGTACGCAATGCATGAAACAACAAACCAATAAGTCAATCTTCTTAGACGCGAGGATGGACAAGTATTAGAAAGCAAACACGAGCCGATTCACATATGGCCATCTTTTTCCTTTGATTTCAATTGTTCTCAGTTTACAGTTATTCCTAATCACTTTCTAACTTGCGCGCTATTTGGTCCAAAAACATTTTCTAATTACATTTTTCACTTTTAGTTCTTCTCGAGAGCCACAAGTGCCTTAGTGTGTTTCTATATATAAAGTGCAACCTCAAAGGTTTTCTTAGTAAAGAGTTTACTTATCTGAAATAAGCTGAAATAAGCTGCTTCCAATTTCCCACTTCCATAGAGCCGGGAGCTATACACTACACACTACCGTTGCTGAGCCTAGAAAAAAACCCATCAAATATCAATCAATTAGGCAACGTTTATTTGCTACAACCAGGGAGAACAATTCGCAATTGGAAGCATGACCTTTTTGCAACCCTTTCATTTTTAGGCTGCTCCTCTCTCCTCCCCGGTAACAAGGAAAATTTTCAGATCCCCCCTAACTGTCTTTTAAAGTAAGCACAATTCTGTTGCAGCTTTTAACTTTTAAATTTGGAGGCATTGTTGGAAGTTCATTCAATATGCTATTATAAAGCAGCTCGAGAGAAAGAGAGCAGTTTCGTCCTGAGATATATCGTGCTGTAATTATTATAGTTCATTTGCGTTAACGTGTGTATATATGACTTCAACAGAGAGGTTTGACTGCTATGCAAATTTAAATGAGCGTATCAATGTGATGGCAATGAAGATTAACTACAAGTCATGGCCAAGACTGCAGCTGACCATGACTGGATGGCATATCAACACAATTATTTCCTAAGGAATAATAAATGAAATAAAAATAACAATATTACCTGACTGTATCACATTTTCCGCCCTCTTGGAATACACTTTCATCGAAACTACTTATACTATTGAGAGAGATATTAGAATTTTAATTATTGGCAGAGAAATCCATCAAAATTAAAGAGATAATCGTTTACTTCTAAGAAGTTGGTGGCGCAACAAAATAACTTCCGATAGCGGAACGACTTGTTCAAGTGTGAAATCCTCGATATAGTAATGATATGGTAAGGAGACATAAGATGTTGATGACACCCTTCTCCAAACTTTAATTGTCAAATAGTAAATGAAAGAGGAATAAAAAGCTACGATATATATGAATGCATTTTCATCACGTTTACATTATTGTACACAGTTATTTAACCTAATATATTGTGTAATTTGGAGGGCGAGTAGTTTATTAGTGCGTTTTTGTATATTACATGTAAGTGCAGCCTTTTTTAAAATAAATAGTTTACTTATCTGAAGAAAGCTGTTTCCCACTGTCTACTTCCACAGAGCAGGAAGCTTCACACTTTCCTTGCTGAATCTAGGAAAAGACAAAACATCAATCAATTTGTCGCTTTTTACCGACTAAGTTTCATAATCATGCTCGAATAAATGTTCTTGAAGTTACGGAAGGAGGGAGACGAGTTCCTCCGTCGTTGTAGAGGAACACAAAAATCATCATATGCTTTGTGGTTCAATGCCCTAAAATGTACACTAGGAGACGATCATTTTAATATTAAACACCCTGCATACCAAAACTAAGCCGATGGTATCGTACTTGAATTTTACTGGATAACTGGTAATCGAGCTTGTGTGCCCAGAAACCGATATTGATCCGCCGAGTCTACTCCTGAAAGATAATACAGTCACCCCACCACCGGGGCACATGAAACGCAAAATAAAATCGGATATTGAAAGATTTGCTGGATCGAATGTTCAAGTACGCTTTTCAAAGGAAGCATACCCTAAGTAAACTACTAATATAATATACAGCAACAGCCAGGACACGAAGGGTGACGGTGGTCAAGCAGGTGAACGGTGGTACTGCATCCAGACAAAGAGCAGAAATAAGGCTGATCTTCAAACTTAAAACGCTTCCCACCAGCGGCATGAACATAGACTTTAAATTTATTTAACTCCTCGCGCGCGCATGAATTTGACGCGCGTGTACTGTGAACGTTTGATTCTGGCCTAACGGCTGAAACATCCTGACTGATGAAGGGGTTATTCCCGAAACGTCTCGAATTAACTGAATTGAGCACTTTCTAATGAACATTTTTTTACATCCAAGGTTAGCACAAAGTGCTACAAAGCGTCTTTATTTCTTTGTTTACTAATATAATATTACAATCCAATATAAAGGCTAAGTTTCCAAAGTGCTAAGTATAACTCGTTTTCGAGAGACGGGTTTTTTCTAAGAGGGCTCCGAAATCATTTTGGACTAGATAATTTGGTTTTATCCGTCAACAGTGGGTTGATAATGTGAATTGGCCACCGTAAAGAGATTCCTCAGTGACGTTTCGAGCGTTAGCCCTTCGTCGATTCGCTCCGACGAAGGGCTAACGCTCGAAACGTCAGCTTCCGAATCTCTTTACGGTGGCCAATTTACATTATCAACCCAGTTGAGAAAACAAATTGTCTTGTAATACTCCCACCGACGCAGCACCACAGTTTCTTTAGAAACTTGCCCTCTTTATTCATTTTGGACTAGGTTGTGCAAAATAGGATTCAGGTAATTTTCAGTCTGTTCGATAAATGAAGCCTGCGTCATCTCTCTCAACTATGCTTTTGAGTGTTAGAGGAAAAAACTTGAACGTTTGAGCGAAACAAGCAGCTCTGCACCGAGTAACATTAGCGCGAGAAATCTGTAAAATCGTTTGTCAAATTTATCCAAGAGTAAACAATTTGAATTCTCAAAAGAATCATTTTAAGGGCTCAAGAGGTTAAATAAACTTAATGTGCATTATCTTATCTGAACTTCCATGCATAGAGATGTTTCGACTTGAAGGGATCGTTTGCGATGAAATACAGATTTCGGTCAAGCCTGCTGAACAGCAGTTATTCCTTCGGACACGACTGCTAGTGCGTTTGACTAGAAAAAAAAAAAATACAACAGACAAGTGTGACTACAAAATTTAAACGAACATCACAAGTGATGGCAATAAGAATTCATAAATTCTGAATGTTCAAGTGAATCTTGACTGCCTGCAGCAAAACTAAGTCTGTAGCTCCCCAGCATAATACACGAGAGAATATATCCTGAAGCCAAGAACAGGGATGACTGCATGGCTTTTATTTAGAATCAAATTTCCTAAGGAATAACGCATGGAACAAAAATAGCAAAATTAGCTTATTGCAACACCGTTATCCCCATATTGGAATAAACTTTTATCAAAACTACTTACTACTGCGAGAAATGATAGAATTTTTCTAATTAGCGGAGAACGCTACCAGAACTGAGAGGCAGGAGAAAACCAGGCAAGGAATTTAGAACATTAACAATGTCCTCGCCATTTCAAGGAAAGGAAAATATCTACGCGGTTGCCTCCAAATCGGGAAAGTTTCAAATTGTAATAGAACAAGGACTTTACTGCTTTGACTGCTATAAATAATTGCTATAAATGATTGCGTCACTGACTTTGCACGATTTTCAAATTAAGGTGTTGTTGAATGAAAGAACTGAAAAATGCAAAGCGATCAATTGCACGTACAAGTTGATCTGACTGCATGGTATTTTATTTTATCTTACGGCAATTGGGCGTAAGGAAATTTTGGAAAAAATGCCAGTTTCTTCATTTCTCGTTTGGCACGCCCATTTGTTGCTACCAAATATTCATGGATTTTCGCATTCCTTTCTAGCCTTTAGACGTTTCTTTGTATTGTTATTTTACGTGTTTCGTAATACTTGGTTCTTCGTTCCCCTTTGGTTATCGCTTGGTTTCCAGCTTTAATATACCGCTTTGCTACACATCGTACCGTTTTTACAAGCAAGGTTTCAAAGCGTCTACGTAACGTCTCAACGCGTCGCTTCTATAAACTTTGTCTAAACCTACTGGAGTCGCGAGCTTTGTTGTTGCAATCGTTTCTAAAGCAGGTTTAGAATTCTCAGGCACGTCCGAACGGCACTTGTGAAAAACGTACGTAATGACTTTCCTCTCGCACCATTTGACATGCAAAACTGTTTCTGCACTTATAATCTTATTGGGCATCTTAATGGTAAATCTGACAGAAGCTTTAAGCACTCCTTATGGAGTCCACATTTTATAATGGTATAAAACGGACGTAGATCTTCTAAACTTAAATAAATTCATATCGTTTAGAACTGTGTGCATGCCGATTCAAGAGTTCAGAAAAAATAAAACTTGAACACACTAAAAGCATGGAAAACCGCACGTCTTTGAAATTTTAGACGTTTTTCTGCTACTAAATGCCTTTTTTGGCTTTATTTGAATGATAATCAATCTGTGTGGTCCTGAATTGCCATTGACTTCAGACGTTTAGAGTACTGGCCCGGGTTGTTCGAGAGATAGATAACGCTATCCAACGAATAAATCACCATCCAGCGGATAGCAACTTATCCGGTGTATAGCGTTAACCAGTCTACGAACAACTGGGGCCTGTAGACGAGTGAACAGCGCTTGTTGATCAGCTGTATGTGGGATAGTAGTAGGCATACCGTCCGCCAATTTACTACAGAAAAAGCTGTAACCCTCCCCCTTGGATGACCTCTGGCTCCCACCTTTTTTACAAACTAGTTTGATTTTGACGGTACGTTTTGCATGTTTCTGACACCTGTAGCCCCTGCCTTCATCTAGAAAACTTAAAATCAAATTTCCATTGAAAACAACAAACTCATAAAGACTTTCAAGTAAAACAGGTTCGAAAAGTTTAGGAACAAAAATATCTTAACAGCAAGCGTAAACTAACAGTTATATTTGTAAGAGTATTTTACTTGCTACTATCGTTTCTCGTTTTCTCTCGCATTGTACATAGTATTGAGTACTGGTCACTAGGAATGCAGCAGATGTTCCGCTTGCAAAAATGGATTTTTGGCAAACATGAAAGCCAACATGAAGGCGAGACTATGGTCCAATCTCTTTTGACAACACATAGGGGGTACCTCCTACCCCCTCTAGTATTGGACCATGTGGATACGAAAAGGGTTATTTAAAGGCGAGTACCACCTTCATATTCGCACACCAGACAACTAGCTGTTTGAAGAAAGTTAAAGAAGAGTCATTTTGAAGAACAAGAGTTGGCTTGTTGCTTTGAAGAGTTTAGTCTTTGATAAAGTCAGTATGCTTCCCGTGCAGAATTATTTCTGAGTGTTGCAATTTGTGATCTTTTGCAGATCATGGATACCCTTGGATACCCAAATGTTCAACAATGTGTCGAACACTTCACGAAAATAGGGGGTACCCCCTACCTCGCTACCCCCGTCTTTTTTTACCGACGTCAGATATTGCATCACGTGAAATATGAAAAAGTGTTACTTAAAGGCGAGCGTCACCTTCATATTCGCACACCAAACAGTCAGCCACTTGAAGTACTGATTGTCAATGTGGCTGACTGTTCGGATTTTTGTTGTTTAGGGGCAGGACACTGTAAGTATCTGTTTATTAATTGACTATCAATGTGCTTTATTTAAGCGAGGGGGACTGCGAGGAGCCAGTAATTATTTTAATTCATCGTGATATTATTACTGCTAGTACTTTAATTCATTCTGATTGCTTTCTCTGATTGGATACCGTTGAGGTCATCATCGCACCGTGTCTCTCAGTCTTCGCCATGGCCGCTTGCAGGAAGGACTTCTGTGCGTTTTTGGGCCGGACAATGTCTCTCTCATTTCTCGGATGTTGCGATACATTCATGTACTTATACTAAAACCACGATCCGTTCTTTAAAAGTTCCGCTTTAGGATCTTTAAATTTTTCGTTTTTAGGGCATTTTCGGTTCACCCGAGTTGAGGCCCGTGACGACCATCGTCAACAACTAGATTTGAGAAAATGAAAAATTGCACTCCTGAAGAACGAGAAAGGAAACGCGTGTATCAGGAAGAATTAAAGAGAAATGGAGGAGCGGTCACTGATGCCATGGAAAGGCGACGGTGGCGATTGGAGTGAGACATTACCTAACTGGTTCTATCAGAGTTTAAAAAACTTTTTGTTGTCATCGTTATTCGTCAACTGAATGTCACGGTCTTATAAGTCTTACACACGATTATGAAAATGAGTGATTAAACATGTTTTCAACCAATAATTTTTGTATTTGTGTATAAAAAGATGGAGGGTACCCCTGCTTTAGATTGGTTTAATGCTCTCCTTAAGAAAGGGGGACTGGGGAAGCCCAACTGTAAGTACTTTTATTCATTCTGATTGGATCCCGATGACCTCATCGCCCATGATGCTTTGTGACAGCCTCTCTATAGTCAGACCTCGGACCCAAGTCACTCAGTCTTCACCATGGCCCCTCTCCGGAAGGACTTTTGTCGTTTACGACCACAGGACACTGTAAGTATTTTATCCATTTTTTTTATGGAAATCTTTGAGACCGATCCCAGGTCTTCTTTCGAGGCTGGTGGGCTTTTTTCTAACGTGGCCGATTTTTCCGGTTTAATTGCTTCACTCCCGGTGTCACGCGTCACGTCAACACTCTTGCATTATTAATTCCGCTCCTGATTAGCTGAAAACAACCTCCGCCATCTTAGAGTTGGAGAGAAGTAGAACCATTGTTCTTCAAACAGTAGCCTATTGTCTTTCTCGGATCCTGATTGGTTACTGCCCCTATAAGCGTGCGTTACTACTTTCCAACTTCGGTAGTTTGACTTGCGTTTTCCTCGGTGAAGACGATGACGAAGCCACCAAAGTAGCTCTCGGAGGAGATGAACGATTCTCGCCATGACCTTCTTCTGTCGACGTGTTTGCTAACGTGCTCGGTTGCCCGGGCGACTGGAAACAACAGCCTCGATGACATCACAAAAAGCCCGACACAGATCCCACTATGCTCGGTCGTGGGGCAGAAAATAATAACTTTAAACGCCCGTAGAATCGCGGGGATTTTATGAATCGAGATATTTTTTTTCGCTGAAGTAATTGGGAAAACCAGGAGCCCATCACTAGGAGCCAGCAACTACCCCATATTCCTGTCACGGCGTTTTCACAGACCTGTCTATTTTTAGCTTGAATTTACCGCGAATTCAGACTCCCGCAGGGACAACAGTGACAAATCATAAGGGCGGACTTGATTCTTTAATTGACGTCGGCATTTTCACTGGAAGATTAAAAGGAAAAGCCGCCATTGTTTCCCTTACCGATGCGCGCTCGTGTAGAACGGAACTGACCTATTTTGCGAGAAAAGAAGTGTAAAAATAGACCGGTCTGTGAAAATGCCGTGACATAGGCTTAGTATTGGAGTTGCAAGCTCCTAGTGATGGGCTCCTGGGAAAACTAGTAGATCTCATTAAACGAAATAAATCGGGGATTAGTTGCACATTAACTATAACTAAGTAATATAGTTCGGACGGGACTTTGAGCGCGATGCTCAACGAGTTTGCTGTAAATTTAGAAAAGTCTCTGACGAGTCTCTTGGCCGAGACGAAACGCCGCGTCAGACTTGCCACAATCTATTATTTTCACAAATATTTGTCACATTTTTTGTATAAGAAATATATGAGTTTTTAATACGTATGCAGAAGCCGGAGTAGCAGAGTTTCGAGTCGGCTGAGCTGCTGACATTCACAGGTACCCTGGTCCCAGAGGCTTTCTTGTATTCTTTATTGGCAAATTTTGTGACGCGAACCTCTTCTTTTAATTTTTTTTACTGGCACGAAGCGCTGAGAGCCGAGAAAAGAAAGCCTCTGGTCTAGACCGTTGGGAACCTCACTTTCATGCCATCAGCTTTTGACCGTCGTTTCTGATTGGAGGATATTTTTGATTGCTCTGCGAGTAATCTGATTGGATGGATTAAATATATTTGGGGAAGGGAGTGGAGTGGCAATATTTACCTTTATGGGTGGGTGTGGAGAACTTTTGCTTTATCAACGGATTTTCTTACCAGGGAAGGGTAAGGTTTTCGTTGTAAGTTTCGTTGTATAAGTTTCGCCGATCGTGATAGTCCATGGGTGTTATCTCTAAGAGTATTTTCGAAGATGTTTTGTCTTTAGTTCTTGAAGACTGTTTCCCTGACATAAAGCAACTGTCTGATCCACAAAATGAGGCTTTGTTTGGAATTCTGAATCGAGAGGACGTCTTCGCCATCTTACCGACCGGCCATGGAAAATCATTCATATTCCAGTGCCTTCCAGATCTTTGCCGAGAATTATTTTTAAGAGGGTTTCCTTATCCAAGGAATGCCATAGTGGTAGTCGTTTGCCCGTTAAATTCCCTAGTCTAGTCTCACATTCGAGAACTACACACTCGAGGGATAACAGCTACCAGCCTTACCGGAGATGATGTTGACGAAGATAAGCTACTGAATGGCCATTACTCGTTCATATTTGCTAATCCGGAGTCACTTGTACAAAACGAAAAGTGGAGGCAAATGCTACAGAGTGAAGTTTATCTGAAAAAATATCTTTGCTATCGTCACAGATGAAGCTCACGTTATTCCAAAATGGTAAGTAAACTTGTTCAGCCAACTCGTCCGATACAATAATCTTATCATGAATAACTGCCTCCTTAACTAAAATTAAATTAAGCTTAATCAGTTTTCACAGGGTAACTGTTGCTTCTAAACGTATTGGGTAAATATAAATTAACATATTGTGCATAAAAGCGAGTCAAAAATACTTCCTTTCTTTGTTCCCAAAACAATAAACGATAGTGACCTTAAACTGCAGAAAAGTTTTGACTGAAATAGGATTTCAATCTAGGTCAGTTTGCATCAGGGAACATTCTCACATAATCTTACACTTTAGAATACATATGAAGGTAGAGGAGCTGGAAAATATACTGATGAACACTAACGGGGGATGGTTAATGCCCAATCCAGGACTATGTCTGGGGTTTTACTTTTGACTTCTGTCTTCAGTGTACTGAAGTGTCCTATTCATTTACTCAATGATTTATTGGTCTCACTTTTAGGGGATTTGGTACCCAGAAACCAAGCACCACAAGCAAAAAGGAATTTGTTGCAGCCTTTCGAGAATCCTTTTCCAGGCTCCACTGATTCTAATACTCTCTCTACATACTCTACAAGAGTCGTTTGGGCGAGGATTGTAAACTTTTACTGGTGTTTTCGAAGGACTAAAGGAGACTTTCTTCATGACAACTTTTACGGTTCGCACGTGTATGATTTTGACAGCTTGTAAACACGGCAAACGCTCCTCTCCTCTCCCTACGAAGTAATTTATTTATGAGTACCGGAGAACTGACCCACCCTGCCCTGTCAACAAATTGTAAATCCGATCCTCTTTTGTGATTGGTCAAAAGAAAATGATATCTTTGACAGCTGTCAAGTGCTGAGCCAGCATGAAAGTGAGATTCTCAACGCTCTTGACCAGAGGTTTTCTTTTCTCTCGGGCTCGGCGCTTCGATCAGCGCTTCGCGTCGCAAACTTCCGAATAAAAAAGATCGTATAAAAGAAAGCCTCTGGGACCAGGGTAAGAAGACAAAGGAAGAAAAAAGAAAAAAAACAATTATAACAATTCACATCGAAATACACACAGAAAACAGAAGAGTTATAAAAACAAAAAGGAAGCATATATTTACTGGTGCGATATTTGCCGGCTGGAGGTCCATACATGAAAAACTTTAGCTGAGGTCTTGAATACTGCCGGAGACCTCGGGCTGTTTCAAGGCCAAGGTCGGATAGAGGCAAAGTCTTTCTTGATACGCATATACCAAAGCATCTTTAGTAAATATGAGAGATAGGCAATGTATGAAATAAATGCTACATACATGCAAATTCTACGCTCCGCGAAATAATTGATGAAAGGACAAAAACGCGTATCGCAAAAATACGAAGCAACTAAATCAAAACTTTAACTGCAAAACATGCTGAAATTATACAATCTGCAGAAGACAAGCAGAGTCCATGACATAACAATTCTTCAGAGCCGAGCCTTGAGCTTTCTCCTTAGACAAGATTGTAACAATTAACAAGCATTCGACGCCGGGTAAATCCCATGATCGGGGTATTCATTGACCGCATAAAGCAACTCAAATCTGAGTTTGACTGAATTTCGCATGCATACTCTACTTCTTTTGACCGAATTTGTCAACTGTAAAGTTTTCAAACAGAATTTGTGGAGGGGCTATAGGTAGTAAATAAGCACTAACAAAGGTATATGATTAGTGAGCTGTGCGGAGGAAAAAGAGGGAATGAAGGAAAAGAGAGTTAAGATGGATTCCGCTCAAAGTTCGGACAATAAGTGCAAAAATTATTCACCAAAAATCTACTCATAGCACGGTATCGTTTGGAATACTATTTGAAACAACTTACTTTAGTTCATTGCTCTAAGTAACCCGTGATTTAATTCTCTAGCATTCTCGCTAAAGTTAATGTCAAACCTTTTAAAAATGCCTAAAGCGAGACAACTGTTTAAATTGAAATATCGATGACTTCAAGTTCAATTTTCCTTCACGGGCTCTGCTTGAAAGCTACAGTCTTGATATTTTCTTCTTAACTGTATTCAAAGTATTACCATTCCATGAGGATTTTTTGGTAACTTAAGTTTTGTAATTATTACTAGAATGTTGAATGATCTCCCATATCCCTCTCAAGTTATTTTTACATAGCTCCCGCTATCGGAAATCACAACAGGGTCTAAAACTAGGGTATCCGTTGATTTTGAAACATAATTTTGCTTACGTGGACTACCCAAGCGGCTTCAAACTCGACGCGTGTGGTAACATCTTCCGCGGAAGAACTGAGTACCATGTCTTCAAATAACTTAAGGGGGTTATCTAACAGTACCTAATCGGCTATCAAAATAAGAAGCAAAAGCAGTTTAACTGGTGGATATGGACCCACGGACTAAAACGAATCCCAGACTTGCCCGGAATAGCTACTTCATGCGGCTCTTTGGGCCCAAACTGAACTAAAAAATGGCTCCACAAGAGTTTCAATCAGACGTTACTAAATTAGCTCTTTAGGGCTGTAAGACATATTTCAAACTCATCGTCCATTCAAAAATGATAGAAAAAAGCTGTACATGTAAAACGACTACGAACGAACACATTCACACGTTTGAATGCAGCAAATACAAACAGTGGGGGGGGGGGGGGGGGGGTGTCCTACAAGGACGTTGCTAAAAGAATTCGCCGGCAGTTTATACTGAACAGACGGTTCTTCTCCACACTACATTAAGCTATGTAAAAACTCAGTCGCTGAGAACACACAGGGAATTAATTTTGTACTAATGTCATTTCCCTCAAATATCCCAACAGTATTGTTTTTCACCACGAATGTCCTTTTTCAGCACTTTACAACTTTGTAATTACAACATCTACAAAAAAGATGAAAACAATATTCCACGAGCGCTACCCATTCAGCGACTTACAAGGAGATGGAATAACCAGCTTGGTGTTTCCTCTTAGACCATGTATTAAATCTGTCCACTTGACTACGTTCCCTTCTCCTAACAAACACGACTTCGACGAGCTTTCGATTTCTTCAGCTAATAACACGTGATCCCATACGTTCAAATTCGTCATCATTCCTGTAAAAAACTCTTCAGGTTCGAACACACCAGGAGGATCTTGCTCGATTCCCAGTACTAAAGATCCTCCTGATCTAATCACGTGACCAGTCTTCAAGCCTCCTCCTTGTTTTTTTACGTGTCCGTCTATATAGAATTTCCACGAGCCCGCACTGTTTTCCCAGGATGCGCATATGTGATGCCATTTGTGGTCTTTCGCCGAAACTGATGTAGCTCTGTCAAAAAAAAGTGGTGAACCGGCAAGTTATACAGTCAAGTGGGAGGTTGCTAAGCGAACGGAAAGCGATAGCATTCACAATAAGTATAGAACACGATAAAAGCCAAAACATTTTAACAATTTGTTTGATTGAAACAAGGCTGGTCTCCAGAGAAATAAACATTTCGTAGCGCTTAAAAATACAAGTCTTGTAGTCGTACTTTTTCTGGTAAGCTCCGGGAGCATATCGGGCTAGTTTGCTCCAGCCATGGTATTTTTTCTCGACTTCGTCTTCCCAAAATATGAACCAAGGTTCGTCCAAACTCGCTTGATACACGCTCGAAGCGTACCAAAAAGGTTCGGTGATTATATCGTTAGTCTCATTAATGAAGTGGAATCTTGTTGGAGCACAAACTAAATGTCTCTTTTTGCATTATTCGTTTCATCATTTGTATCCATTGGCCCTGAAAAGCCCTATAGAAGGAGTGGTAAATTTTATTTATATTTTAATATTTTACTAGGTCCCTTTAAAAGAATCGGAAATGCTCCTTTGACCTTGATATAATCATGGGAATATAATTAATGAAAATAAATAACATCGGAAATCTTCAGAACGATGCAGATATTTATATCTGGGGCGACAGCTCTATACTTACTTCTGCTGGCCATTAATGACAAGGCGAAATGACTTGTAGTTATAAATTAGCAGTTCATTATCCTCCTCTTTCACGGAATAGCTGAACGGACTTCCTCTGTTCTCAGTGTCATTGGACTTCATCCAAACACACAATGTAAACTGCGTCAGATCTGGCAAGCCTGCGGCCACATGAACTCCGGCCAAATGACTTTCTTTGTTTAGAAATTGTAAAGCATAGTCTGTGATAGAAAGTGTCAATTTGTTAAAAATGTAAATCACAGATATTTGAAATGACTGACTGAGGTTCATCATCTCGACTGCAACGAGGTCATGAACAAGCCAAGCAACAACTAATTATTGTATCCTTTTTTTCTGTGAGCCATAGTGCTTTTTGTATGAGCTAATAGAACCACATATTGAGTCAAAAAACCTATGGGGAGACCCAACGAGTTACGATTAGGTATTTACTGTACTCAAATTCGGCCCAGTTGCCATAACAATCTACCCACATCAGGTCAGTAACGTGATCTCGTAGGAAATCAAGATAGTAGACGCGGCTTCTGATTGGTTAATTGCTTATTTGGGAATGATAGGCCGCCAAAGCGTACGAAACAAGGAACGATTTAATACAGTGTATTCACACCGCACTCAAATTTTAGAAATCTGGAAACTCCGGCTACCTTTAATTGACAAAATTGTTCGGTGCTGTCGGCAAAAATCGCGCAGTTCAGGGGCTCGCACCAGTTAAGTTTTGGCGAGAAAGGTTTGACACCTTTAAGTATCGAAAACAAACTCTCGATAGTTGATTGCGAGTTTGTCTATTGTCTAGTTAACTTAAAAACCTCTTTTCAATTTCGCTCACGGAAAATTTACCTTATTGGAAGCCGGCCGTGACATCGTAGCCATAGCAGATCAGTGACTTAAGTTTGCAAGATATCAGGTATCTGATTGGCTAATTGCGAATTTGGGAGAGGTAAATGCTAAAACAAGTGTTGTAGCAACTCACGCCACATCACCCAAAGGTTTATTATGGACTCCGGTTTTTAATACCCGATATCGTCAGTCCAAAATTACGAGACCTAGGGTTACCTTTCCTGGATAATCGTTTTACATAAAACCGTTCTGGATCTCGAACAAAGTATTTCGGCTTTTCCTCTTTCGTTCGATTGTTCAGTTCGCAAATGTTCTGCTGGATGACGTAATTGAAGCTCTGGCATCTGACGTCCTGTTCACATTTGAAGTCGCATATGTACGCAGCTTTCACCACAATCGTTTTAAAGGTGTGACCCATGAGAGCCATGCCGGGTATATTTTCTTGTATGAAACACTGACCAGTGGCTACGTCAAGACATGTCAAGAGAAATAAAAGCTCCACATAAATCCACATTTTGCTTGTTTTGAGCAAAACTAATGCCATTGCAATTTTTCAAATAAAGTTCTGAAAGCAGACAAATATGCACAATTGATTAGTTTCTTTTACGGATATGAATCGATCAACAACAGAGCCCACGTTATTAACACTTAAAAACAACCTTTATAAGCAAACCTCTACTTTTCAACTGAATTAGCTGAAGACAAATTCACCAACAGTTCTAACTTTTTTTTAATAAGACAAAGCCAAGCTTCCACGAATATGTAACTATGCACTAATGTCCTTCTTTTCATTTAATTTCAGAAAATTATCTTGGCTTACGATGGTATCAGTGGATTTTTTTAGCACTACCACTCCTTTTCGTCAGTTGATGCTATAGTAATGGTATGAAACAAATGCCTAAGAATCAGTAAACAACATGATTATTTTCCTAACACAGAGAGGTTACCGAATTCTGTCTTTCGTCAATTCAATTTGTTCCTCAGTTTCCGGACCCAAAGCACTAAAAAAAAACCGTATTCAGTTGCTTTGAAAAGCTACGGAACATTTTCGAAATTGAATTAAACAAATGTGGATATATCGTACAAAACTCGGTCTCGGAGAAAAGACATTTCGAATTGTTTTTGTTGTTAAACTAGCTTCTGTGCAGATCCGCAAACGAACGAATTCCCTTTGACTTGTAGTTTTGAAAGGTGATTCGGAAGCCACATTTAGAGTTCATGAAAAATTAGACAATTCATTTTATTCAAAAAATCTTGGTATAAATTGATAGGCAGCTCTATCAGCTTTAATTACGTATCTACAGTTTAAACCGGACGCAATGCATCGCTTGGACGCGAGGCAAGTCTTAAGGTAAACGGTATTCTCTCCTTGTTCCCAAGGAAACTGTACATGTATGAACGCTTCGCTGCTTCTATCGAACCAATTTACCAGAAATAATAAAAGCGTCGCTGATAAAAGAAAGTCAAAGGATTTGTTCATTCTTAAATCGTGGATATTTTCTCAAGGGTGCAACGAATGTAAAGCCTTTGTTGGATTTACCTGTTCTTGCAAAGCTGTGTTAGCAATCCAAAATACGTACCTCTCTTCCCTTGTATGTGGAAGACATACTCTTCTGACATGTTCGATAATACGATCTAGGTTATTGCTGTAGGCGGCTGTGGGCCATTTCGTTTCTTAGCGTTGGTAACTTTTTTATATATATTACTAAAATTGCTTTGTCTTGACAAACAATTTCGAAATTTGCTTACACTAATTAATGTTTAGGACGGCTTACCGTAACATTGAAAGCTGCAAACCAATTTAAGACATTTAACTACAGTCTGGTTATATTGCTAACAAGACAAAGTGAGCTTCGCCAAATTTGACGTTGTAATACGTTTCATTGTTACAATACTTTAATTAATCAGGGCTACAGTAATCAGTTTTTCTTTACTGCACTACCCATATTAAATTATTTATTGCGCTTTCGTAATTATTGAAAGTGGAGAATTATTGCATCTCCATAAACTCATACTGGGCACTAATAATTCACCACCTATAGAAATAAAGATGTATGCATTTCCAGAAAGTAACAATTTAAATAGATAAATACTTCTTAAGTATCAAAGAATCCTAAATCTGTGCAACATGTTTCTTTAGTAAATAATTGTCTTCGCGAATCATTGGCGTGAAATTGGTACCACCAATTCATAGTCTAACTCAGTCTGGCTGTACTGTAATTCCCCGACCAGTGTAACTGCTACATATTAGTTGAATAATAAGAAGTAATAAACTTGGTTACATTTTTTCCTTTAATGATTATCCGAATTTCATTGCATGCTTTTCAATCAATTATTCAATTCTGACACATTATAGGGATCTATAGGAGGTTCGCCTTTACTTATTCTCACGTTATAATTATCGTTTGCCATGAATTTTGTTAAATGTAGATTTTGGTGAAAGATATTGCAATGTTGCTTTCCCATGGACAATTCTTTCTCATGAGCAAAATCTCTATTCCCACTATTTTGACAGAAGAAGACGAAGAAAGAAAGAAAGCAGTGGGAAATAAATGAAGGTTAACTATAAATACGTCTGCAGCAGCCGAAGTAGCAGAGTTTCGAGTTTGCTGAGCTGCTGATATTTACAGACAAAGGAGGGAAAAAGATAAAACAAACATAATAATTCGCAACGAAATACACACAGAAAAGAGAGGAGGAACAAAAACGAAAAGCAAACATAAAAAACATACATAAAAAAAAACTTAGCCTGAGCTCTTGAGTACTGCCGGAGGCCTCGGGCTGTAGTAGTCATAGTAGTGGAAACTTCATTTATGTATCAGAACCACATAGCTTGGGAAAATCCCCTACTAATTTAAGGACACAAACTAAATAGATAATAAAAAATACAATTAGATATATTTTAAAACTATGTAAAATATTAAATAGTATTATAAAAACCTCGTACTTATCATATTAATCTAATAATCGAATAATAACTAGGCCTATAATATAACTGAATAACAGTCGCTAAAAATCTGATGTAAAAAAATGATAAAATATCTAACTGTGATGTGCAGAGGGAACAGCCCTTACAGTCATCATCAACCAAGTCTTTCTTGATACGCACCGACCTAACCATCTTTAATAAATATGAGAGATGCGCAAAGTTGCAAAACTCATCTCAAAATTCTCATTTATCCTGGGTTTGTTTAACTTGGCTTTGAACAACCCGGCCCAGGAGCTCCACTTTTAGGCTTGGCTAAATCTAATCTGTGTTGTGTTCTTTAGCAAGACACTTTACTCTCAAAGTGCTTCTCTCCATCCAGGTGTATAAATGGGTACCGGGGAATTTATTGCTGGGGGTAACCCTACGATGGATTAACATCCCATCCAGGGGGGAGTAGAAATACTCGAAGTCGCTTCATGCTACTGAAACCGGCCGATAAGCTGCGGCCTGATGAGCCACTTGGCTCGTATGCAGACTTGACCTAAATCTATATATTGTATTATTGAGCTGTGCGAAGCCTGGAAAAGGATGGGATGAAGGGAAAGAAAGTTAATCTCCCATATCCTTCTCAAGTTATTTTTACCTATAAAAAACCCATTAATTTTTGCGTGATTCTATTGGCTACTTTATGTCACGTGGTCTAAATCGCCCTTTGAGGAAAAACAGTCAGCCCAAGGAAAAACAGTTAGGCCGAGAATTTCAACTTTCCTTTTCTTCAGTTAACATGGAAGGAAACCAAATTCGTTTTAATGAGTGTAGCGACAGTGACATTGAAAAGCTGGTGCCTCTGGCTTTTCTATCATGTTTACGCGAGGTTTAATTGCGAAAAGAACATTAATGGGAAGGGTTATAAAATAAATAAACCCCTTTCTGGCTTGCTGGTATGTCGGCTGATAATGTCCTTGGCTGAGAGATTGTCCTCAAAATTTCACATTTACCCTCGAAGCTTCGCTTCATTTTTCAGACAATCTCTCAGCCGCGGACATTATCAGCCGACATGCCAGCCGCCTGAAGGGGTTTATTTACAAAATCACTCCCGCTATCCTAAATCACAGCAAGGTCTAAAACTAGATTATCCTTTTGAAACAGAACTTTGCTTACGCGGACAGCCCAAGCGGCTTCAAACACGACGCGTGTAGTAACATTATTTCGCTATCTTAATTAGAAGCAAAGTAATTTAACGGCTGGATACGGACCTGAGGGCTGGCCGGAATAGCTATTTGATACGGCTGTTTGGGCCCAAACTGAACTAAAATGGCTCCACAAGAGTTTCGTTCCCAGTCCTAAATTAGCACTTTAGGGCTCATTCAAAAATAGTTGAAACAAGCTGTACATGTAAAACGAATGCCAGGGAACACATTCGCACGTTTGAATTCAGCAAATACAAACAAAAAGGCTTTTTTTTTTTGGGGGGGGGGGGGTGGTGTGTCCTACAAGGACGTTGCTAAAAGAATCAAAAGTCGACGGCAGTTGATACTGAACGGACGATTCTTCTCCACACCACATCAAGCTATGTAAAAACTCAGTCGTTGAGAACACACAGGGAATTAATTTGGTACTAATGTCATTTCCTTCAAATATCCGAACAATGTTGTTTCCCACCACGAAAATCGTTTTCAGCACTTTACAACTTTGTAATTACAACATCTACAAAAAAGATGAAAACAGTACTCCACGAGCCCTACACATTCAGCGACTTACAAGGAGATGGAATAAACAGCTTGGTCTTTCCTCTTAGACCATGTATTAAATCTGACCATTTGACTACGTTCCCTTCTCCTAACAGACACGACTTCGACGAGCTTTCGATTTCTTCAGCTAATAACACGTGATCCCATACGTTCAAATTCGTCATCATTCCTTTAAAAAACTCTTCAGGTTCAAACACACCAGAAGGATCTTGCTCGATTCCCAGTACTAAAGATCCTCCTGATCTAATCACGTGACCAGTCTTCAAGCCTCTTCCTTGTTTTTCCACACGGCCGTCTTTATAGAATTTCCACGAACCCGCACTGTTTTCCCAGGATGCGCATATGTGATGCCATTTGTCGTCATTCGCCGAAACTGATGTAACTCTGTCAAAAAATATAACAAATGGTAAACGTACAGTGTTCTACAGTCAAGTGGTAGGTTACCAAGCAAACGGAAAGCAATAGCATTCACAAAATGTATAGAACACGGTAAAAGCCAAAACATTTAACAATTTGTTTGATTGCAACAAGGCTAGTCTCCAGAGAGATTGTACCCTCGTACCCTTTTGGATAAGCCACGGGAGCATATGGGGCTCGTTTCGTTTCACCATGGGTTTGTTATCTCGACTCCTGATTTCGCCAGAATATGAACCATGGCTCGTCCAAAATCGCCTGATATGCACTCGAAGCGTACCAAAAAGTTGCGGCGATACTATTGTTAACGTCTCATTAATGAAATGAAATCTTGTCGGTGCACAATCCAAATGTCTGTTTTTTGCATTAGTTTTTTCATCATTTGTTTCCATTGGCCCTAAAAATCCCCATTGGAGAATTGGTCAATTAAGATATTTATTTTATTTATATTTTATTGTCTTACTAGCTTCCTGAAAAATGATCGTAAACAGTCCTTTGAACTTGATAGAATAATCGGAAGATAATTTATGAAAATAACATCGGAAATTTTCAAAACGTTGTAGATAACAAACTTATTTATGACGACGTTATACAGATTGCTAAGAGAATTCCGTATCAAGACTTAAAATAATTTTCTGCATACACCTATAGTGAATAATTGTTCTGCTTCACAGCCCTATAGCTTTCTCTGACTTTTACTTTACGTATTTCTGTTATGGAGGAAAGAAGTTTTATTTCTGGGGCGACAGCTCTATACTTACTCCAGTTGGTCATTAATGCCAAGGCGAAATGACTTGTAGTTATAAATTAGCAGTTCATTATCCTCCTCTTTCATGGAATAGCTGAACGGACTTCCTCTGTTCTCAGTGTCATTGGACTTCATCCAAAAACACAATGTAAACTGCGTCAGATCTGGCAATCCTCCGGCCACTTGAACGAAATCCTGACTATCTTTGTTTAGAAATTCTAAAGCATAGTCTGTGATAAAAAAAATGTTTATCTACATATTAGTGAAAGTGTATTTCACAAATATTTTAAGTGACTGAGAAAAAGAGCCGAGGGAAAAAGCAAAGGAAATAGGTTTAACAGATGGCCGAGTTCGAAGTGATGAGGTACATAGACCCTTTACACGCATGGCACCGATGTTACATGCCACACTTCCTCTGTTCGGTGTCTTTGCACTTCATCCAAAAACACAATGTAAACTGCGTCAGATCTGGCAATCCTCCGGCCACTAGAAAAAATCCTGACTTTGTTTGTTTAGAAATTGAAAGCATAGTCTGCGATAAAAAAAGGTTGATCTACATATCAGTTAAAATACAGAAATTTTAAATTACTGGAAAAAAAGGCAAAGGAAAATCCAAAGGAGATAGGTTTGACCGATGGGCGAGTTCGTCGTAAAGAAGTCCATAGACCCTCAACATTACTTAGTCATTTTAAGCCTCTCTTAGCCTCATTTGAAAAATCCTTTGTCTGAAAAGATAAGTTCGAGGCTAAGCAATCTCGTTCCCAGAGCCCACGTGCCTTTTGGTCAGCACCAAGACACGGAGCTCTGGAATAATCAATTTCCAGAGACCAAGATTTTAGGACTTCCGGTTTCACGGCGCATGCGTGGCTTGGTTTACATGGCGTCTAGAGATAAAGTCGAAGTGGATACGTTCCACAAAGGCATTCAATACGCACTGGAAAAACTAGGAAAGTCGAAATTTGGCTTTGAAAGAACAGCAGTATCAAATTTTAAAAGCAAAAGACACGAGGGCTCTGGGAACGAGCTTGTTGATTGATCCAGAGCTCCGTGTCTTGGTGCTCACCAAAAGGCACGTGGGCTCTGGGAACGAGATTGGAGGCTAAGGATGTACAGAGTATTGTTATTCAAATTCAGGTGCCATTTATAGACAATTATGCAAAGGGTCCATCAGTGATCGTCGAGAGTCAGAGTGAGACTGTTTAATACTACTAAACTGGATCTCGACTGCAACGAGGTCATGAACAAGCCAAGCAACAACTAATCATGGATTCTATGTTTATTTTTTATGGGCCATCCTGCTTTTTGTACCTAACAGTATCTTTTTGGTAGGCTTCGGCGGCAAAACAGGCGAGTTCTTTCAAGCCATGGTTCGCGAGAAGTAGTCGAGCCAAAAAACCCATGGGTAGACCAAACGAGTCACGATTAAGTATATACAGTCCCCAACCAAGTGACTGCAACAATCTACCAATGTCAATTCAGTGACTTGCATGATATCGTAGGATATCAGGATAGTAGAACGGCTTCTGATTGTTTAATTGTGAGTTTGGAAATGGTAGGCCGCCGAAACGTACCAAACAATGAACGATTTAGTACAGCGTATTTACCGTACCCAAATTCAAGAAATCTGCAAACTCGAGCTACATTTTATTAACAAGAAGTTTCAGGACTATCGGAAAACATCGCGCAGTTGACGAGCTCTCGCCAGTTTAGTTTTGAAGAGAAAGTTTGACACGCCTTAGTCCCGAAAACAAACACTCAATATTTGATTGCGAGTTTATCTATTGGCTACTTATTTTTTAAAACCTCTTGTCAAATTGACTTACGGCAAACTTATTTTACGTGGAAGTAGCGATGATATCGTAGCCATAGCAGATCAGTGCAGATCAGTTTGCAAATGCTAAAATCGAGTGCTGTAGCAACTCACGCCAAATTACCAAGGGCTGACCATGGATAATCATGTGCTCACGTTTTTAATACCCGATATTTTTGGTACAAAATTACAAGACCTACCTTTTCTAGATAATTGTTTTACGTAAAACCGTTCTGGATCTCGAACAAAATATTCCGGTTTTTCCTCCTTCGTTCGATTGTTCAGTTCGCAAATGTTCTCCTGGATGACGTAATTGAAGCTCTGGCATCTGACGTCCTGTTCACACTTGAAGTCGCATTTGTGCGCAGCTTTCACTACAATCGTTTTAAAGGTGTGACCTTTGAGAGTCATACCGGGTACACTTTCTTGAGTAAAACACTGGCCAGCGGCTGCGTCAAGAAATGCCCAGAGGAAGAATAGGTTTACATAAAATGTCATTTTGACAAGTTATTACAGTTCTGAAAAGCAAACAAAAATATAGGACTGCTTACGTTTTTTTCTGAAATGACATAAATGACAAAAGAGCAATAATCACATTTAGAAAACAGCCCCAAGAAAATACGCGCGCTGATTTGTAATAGTAATTGGACCGAGTGGAGTACAATTCAGGGAGTAATCGAGCGAGTAATTTGAAAATCGGTCGAGCGCGAAGCGCGATGCCGATTTGAAATTACGAGCACGATTACTCCCTGAATTGTACGACACGAGGTCCAATTACTAATTAATCATATCTATAACAAATTTCGAAATTAAAAATATCTTTTGAGAACTTCTTCTGAGCGAAGGCGTCTGTAGCGCATTTCCTAAGTTTTGAAAACTGTAGAAAACTTTGCTAAGGAAACCATTAAAGCGCGTGTAATTGATTACAATCGGACACCTGTAATTGGACACCCACGTGATCGCGCGCCGATTACGTGACAAATAGGCGCGCGGAGAACCAATCATGATCGAGAATTTTGTTATAGATACCATTAGGTTAAAAATCGTGTTTCTATTTAATAAATAGATTCCATGATGCCCTGCTTTTGTTCAGTAACAGATCACAGATGAAGTCAAAATGTAATAAGAACCAAAAAGTTGCAGACGAGGCGATAACCGAGTGTGTCACTGTTGTCCTTACCACATTTTGACGTCCTCTGTGATCTATTACTGAACAGCCGCAATTTCTCAACTAAGAAACATAACTTGAGTCACTTAGGTTCATAGAGCAGGGGGTATCGTTACAATTAGGCACTGAGGGTTGTCCAATACTGTCAAATAGAATCCATTGGAAGATGGGTCATAACGATTCGTTCGATTTGTCAAATGGAGAATACTTATATTCGATTGGAAAAGTCCAACTTACCATTCGACTGCTGCATGTCATTGGCTAGACTTAGAAAAATATCGCTTTTGTAGTAGGACCGCATAAACTTTTGTCGATTCGATCGATTCGTTCGATTTGTCAAATGGAGAATATTTATATTCGATTGGAAAAGTCCAGCTTACCATTCGACTGCTGCATGTCATTAGCTAGACTTAGAAAAATATCGCTGTTGTAGTAGGGCCCCATAAACCTTTGTCGATTCGATCGATTCGTTCGATTTGTCAAATGGAGAATACTTATATTCGATTGGAAAAGTCCAGCTTACCATTCGACTGCTGCATGTCATTAGCTAGACTTAGAAAAATATCGCTGTTGTAGTAGGGCCCCATAAACTTTTGTCGATTCGATCGATTCGTTCGATTTGTCAAATGGAGAATACTTATATTCGATTGGAAAAGTCCAGCTTACCATTCGACTGCTGCATGTCATTAGCTAGACTTAGAAAAATATCGCTGTTGTAGTAGGGCCCCATAAACTTTTGTCGATTCGATCGATTCGTTCGATTTGTCAAATGGAGAATATTTATATTCGATTGGAAAAGTCCAGCTTACCATTCGACTGCTGCATGTCATTAGCTAGACTTAGAAAAATATCGCTGTTGTAGTAGGGCCCCATAAACTTTTGTCGATTCGATCGATTCGTTCGATTTGTCAAATGGAGAATACTTATATTCGATTGGAAAAGTCCAACTTACCATTCGACTGCTGCATGTCATTGGCTAGACTTAGAAAAATATCGCTTTTGTAGTAGGGCCGCATAAACTTTCGTCGATTCGATCGATTCGTTCGATTTGTCAAATGGAGAATATTTATATTCGATTGGAAAAGTCCAGCTTACCATTCGACTGCTGCATGTCATTAGCTAGACTTAGAAAAATATCGCTGTTGTAGTAGGGCCCCATAAACTTTTGTCGATTCGATCGATTCGTTCGATTTGTCAAATGGAGAATACTTATATTCGATTGGAAAAGTCCAGCTTACCATTCGACTGCTGCATGTCATTAGCTAGACTTAGAAAAATATCGCTGTTGTAGTAGGGCCCCATAAACTTTTGTCGATTCGATCGATTCGTTCGATTTGTCAAATGGAGAATACTTATATTCGATTGGAAAAGTCCAGCTTACCATTCGACTGCTGCATGTCATTAGCTAGACTTAGAAAAATATCGCTGTTGTAGTAGGGCCCCATAAACTTTTGTCGATTCGATCGATTCGTTCGATTTGTCAAATGGAGAATATTTATATTCGATTGGAAAAGTCCAGCTTACCATTCGACTGCTGCATGTCATTAGCTAGACTTAGAAAAATATCGCTGTTGTAGTAGGGCCCCATAAACTTTTGTCGATTCGATCGATTCGTTCGATTTGTCAAATGGAGAATACTTATATTCGATTGGAAAAGTCCAACTTACCATTCGACTGCTGCATGTCATTGGCTAGACTTAGAAAAATATCGCTTTTGTAGTAGGGCCGCATAAACTTTCGTCGATTCGATCGATTCGTTCGATTTGTCAAATGGAGAATATTTATATTCGATTGGAAAAGTCCAGCTTACCATTCGACTGCTGCATGTCATTAGCTAGACTTAGAAAAATATCGCTGTTGTAGTAGGGCCCCATAAACTTTTGTCGATTCGATCGATTCGTTCGATTTGTCAAATGGAGAATATTTATATTCGATTGGAAAAGTCCAGCTTACCATTCGACTGCTGCATGTCATTAGCTAGACTTAGAAAAATATCGCTGTTGTAGTAGGGCCCCATAAACTTTTGTCGATTCGATCGATTCGTTCGATTTGTCAAATGGAGAATACTTATATTCGATTGGAAAAGTCCAACTTACCATTCGACTGCTGCATGTCATTGGCTAGACTTAGAAAAATATCGCTTTTGTAGTAGGGCCGCATAAACTTTTGTCGATTCGATCGATTCGTTCGATTTGTCAAATGGAGAATACTTATATTCGATTGGAAAAGTCCAACTTACCATTCGACTGCTGCATGTCATTGGCTAGACTTAGAAAAATATCGCTTTTGTAGTAGGGCCGCATAAACTTTTGTCGATTCGATCGATTCGTTCGATTTGTCAAATGGAGAATATTTATATTCGATTGGAAAAGTCCAGCTTACCATTCGACTGCTGCATGTCATTAGCTAGACTTAGAAAAATATCGCTGTTGTAGTAGGGCCCCATAAACCTTTGTCGATTCGATCGATTCGTTCGATTTGTCAAATGGAGAATACTTATATTCGATTGGAAAAGTCCAGCTTACCATTCGACTGCTGCACGTCATTAGCTAGACTTAGAAAAATATCGCTGTTGTAGTAGGGCCCCATAAACTTTGGTCGATTTGATCGATTCGGTCGATTTGTAAACTAGTGATCACGTGGCGTAATTTCCGTTCGCTGATTGGGTGATACTTTTATCAAGATGGCCGCAACAGAGTGGAAATTTGTGGCGTGAAGTAATGGCGAAAGTACAGCGCAAGTTTATAGCAAAATTATAAGAATTTGAGTCCAAGTTGGGTTCCTTCGGATCGTTGTACCGCTTTTTTTAATTTATAAGTTGTATTGTGTACGTTATCTTTTGTTTTACTTGGATTTCCACCCCCACCCAAGCCTCGCGTGAATCTTCCAAGGTTTGATGTTGTTGTTTAGTTGTTTCTGAGAAGAGCGCGTCACAGAATAAGGTCTGTTAGGTTCAAAAATCGAGAAAGTATTGTGTAATTCGTGACGCATTTATTGGCAGGTTTTTCAGGTAACTGCTTCTGAGATTGTGGATTACTTATTATAATTAAAGAATAAAAGAATCATATGTTAAGAGGCCTCTCTGTTAAGTAACTCCGGGATTAGCTAGGATCTATTACATAAACATTCCTGGTGCTAAAAACACGAAAGCAAAGGACTAGAACTGTTCTTGAATCGCCCGATAAACGCTGGCAAAAACACGACTATTACATAACCAGGAGAGCGTTACACTCCCTTTTAAAAAGTTCGTGTAATCGACCGATAAACGCTGGCTAAAAAAAAGACTAATACATAACCTGGCGCAGGTTACACTCCCATTTTTTGTTTTAACCACTATATACAACAACCGCAATTTCACAATATCATCTTAATTAAAGAATAAAAGAGTAATATGTTTAAGAAGCCTCTCTGTTAATTAAATCCATGGTGTAGCCAGGATCTAATACATAAACATTCCACGTTCTGAAAACACAAAAGCAAGGGTAGAACGGTTCTTGAATCGACCGATAGACGCTGCCAAATAAAACGACTATTGCATAGCCTGGTGAATTGTTGCTTTATTACGCTTGTTTCTTAGTGCAGTTTTCTTAGATTGTTAATTCCGCGCACGCTTTTGCTATTGTCGCACACGCTTTCGCGATTGTTACATTCCTTTCGCTCAACACGGGTCATATTGTCGCTCACGCTAAAGAACGAGGTATACATATTTGGCTTGTTTGTTGTCGCCCACGCTTTTGCTACTGTCGCCCACGCTTTCGCTCCAAACGGGTCCCTGGATTGTTAATTTCTTTCGCCCGACACGGGTCATATTGTCGCTCACGCTTAGAGAACGCTTAGAGAACGAGGTATACATATTAGGCTAGTTCTTGTTTTGGCTTGTTCTTGTTGTTGTCGCCCACGCATTTGTTTATAGTCGTCATTCAAGTGTATCCGCCGGTTCGACAAATTTTTAATGTGAAATCGAGAATGAAATAATCATTCCCACCAATCGAACGAATCGATCGATTCGACAATCATGCACCGGGTCGCCGTTGTCACTAATGAGATGCAATTGTCCGATCGACGACCGCACTTGTCGAATCGATAGGAAACTTTTCCATTTGACAAATCGAACGAATCGATCGAATCGACAGCACTTTCACCGGGTCACCGTTGTCACTAATGAGATGCAATTGTCCGATCGACGACCGCACTAGTCGAATCGATAGGAAACTTTTCCACTTGACAAATCGAACGAATCGATCGAATCGACAGCACTTTCACCGGGTCGCCGTTGTCACTAATGAGATGCAATTGTCCGATCGACGACCGCACTTGTCGAATCGATAGGAAACTTTTCCATTTGACAAATGGAACGAATCGATCGAATCGACAGCACTTTCACCGGGTTGCCGTTGTCACTAATGAGATGCAATTGTCCGATCGACGACCTCGATAGTAAACTTTTCGAACGAATCGATCGAATCGACAGCACTTTGTCCACTTCTCGCTAATCAAATGGAATTTTTCCGATCGACAACAAATAGAACGTTGTTTTGTCGGATGGACTCTATGCGACAGTATTGGACATGAAATGATTGGACATGAAATGAGGGAGCTCAAGTTATTTTAATTTTCTCAACCGACCAAAAACGGTGTGACTTATGTACATAAAGTAGGGGTCTCTCAGGACCTGATTGGTTGACTTATTTTAATAACACGGTTTCTTTTTCTCTGAGGTAAGCAGAGCAGGAGATTCGCAAGTATTGATCGAATCTTTAATTCTAATAAGGCAGTCAAACCGTTGTCTCAGAATGTCTCCATAAAATAAAACGACAAGACTAAAACTCTGTCACAACGGTTCGGTGATCTTCACTCGAATACGATGTACAGTTAGAAGCGCTAAATCCACTCAAAACTGGGATACGATAAAATGGCCAATGCAAATTTCCAAACTCAACACAACAATTTAAAAACACAACAATTTTTTCTTATTTACCCCATAAACTTACATACAAATAGTAGAGATAAATATAGGGGTCTGGCTGCCTGAAATAACTAAAAAGTTAAAAGGGGCAGGCAGCCAGCAGTGGCGGATCTAGGGGAGACTGAAGGGAAAATGGCCGCCATGGCAAGTAAATCTAATCGCAACATTGGTTTCAAACGCATGCGCGGCAGTTATATAGCCTTGCAGTGACTCGAATTTAGCAAAAAAAGTCGTCCTTCCAAATATTTGTCCTTAGGACGTAGTTTTAGCACAGGCGCTTTGACCACGCGAGACAAACACGAAGCAGCAGTAATTTGAGCACAGGCGTTCTGACCGCTAGAAACCAACACCAAGCAGAAGATAATTCTCACCAAAGCATAGCTGTTTCACCTTCCATAGTCAATGATCTTTAATGTAGTTGAAGGGTCAAATAATATGTAAATTTCGCCTTCTTGAAGCTAAGAATGTCAAGAATCACGTGCAGTTCATGCAGAAGTGGCGGTCCATAAATTGGAATGCACACAACACAATTTTATCACGTGGACGACGTCTATTTCGTCGAAGAATCACGTGCAGCTCATGCATAGCTGGCGCGCCGTCCAATCAAAATCGAGCGTGTGAACTTGTGATCGGAACGTTTCTTGTCCGTGTCTGTTGTTGTCGGGTTACATCAAATGACCTTGACTAAATCAATATGTCCATTTTAGGGCCTGTTTACATGGAGGTGGGGGACCCCAGATAGGTGAGGTAACCCGCCTAGCCGTGGTCGAAAAATGGCCAGCGTTTACATGCAAACTTACAACCCCGGGGTCCCGGGGTGACTCTACTTGACGTTGTTGCGTGGTCGCTAGGCATGTAAACATTGAAAATGGCGAACGAACGACGCATTTTGGCGGTCAGTGTTATTTTATCTTTATTTTCTGCTCTCGCTGCAGCATTTCAATGCTGTGGCGTTTTACCGTCACTTTTGATGATACAAAGCCTCCGCCAGAGGCAGTTAACGGCCATATTGTTCTGGTTCAAATTTTTACGCGCTTTGGCGCGCTTGCAAATGTAACATGAACTCGACCCCGGCTAGGCGGGTTACCCCACCTCGAGTCGTTTACATGGCAAAATGCGACCCCGGCTAGGCGGGTTACCCTACCTGGCAGACCGGGCAACCCGCCTAGGCGGGTTACCCCACCTATCATGTAAACACGATCAAATAAAAATGAGAGATTATATGGAGAGGCGGGTTACCCCACCTAGGCGGGTTACCTCACCTACCTGGGGTCCCCCACCTCCATGTAAACAGGCCCTTATAATCGACAGTGTTTTTATTTACAACGTGAAAAAATAACCATTTTGTCAAACCCAACACAAAATAGAACTAGTGTATAATCAAACTGGTGTTACTGTTTCACAAGGTCAGTAAAACCACTCTTAGGTCCCTTTGTCTCGTTTTAGGGAAAACAATCACCCACACTATGCAACCCTTTATTGCCCTGCAAATATAAATGCCCAAATGGAAAAAGAACACAACGCCACTGTTTTACAATGAATTCGTTAACCTCAGTGAAACAAATCATGCATAGCCCTCGCCCGCACTTCCTAACCTGTGGTTATTACTAGTATTTATGAATATTAGTTACTTTAGTGAAGAATGAATGAAAGGTAGTAGGTAATAAATATTGGTTTAAGTGTTGATTCATACGTGTTGCCCCATATGATGATGCCATAGATCAAAAAAGGGTAAATTAAGGCATAATATAGCTTTAACAGGATACTAAGATCTATATAATGCCTTAGTTTAGATAAAATGCCAATACTTCTTCTATTTTTTTTTTACTACAAAATCTACTAGAGGTTTCCAACTTAGGTGTGAATCAATCAGTATGCCAAAGTACTTAATGTAGTACTCTCTTTTCAATTGTTTGTTGTTTAAAGAGAGATTAAAGGAAAAATCCTGTAATCTTTTTTGAGGTGGGTGAAAAATTATGAAGTTTGATTTTTCTACATTTAGGGAGAGTTTATTAGCACTTAGCCAAGTATGAACATTGATTAATTAAGAATTTATCCTATTTTGTAGTATCTGGAGGCTTTTATTCTCATAAAATAAATTTGCATCAACTGCGAAAAGGTGAAAATCAAACAGTTCTGAAGAACAGTGGAAGTCATTTATATAATAACAAAAACAAGAAAGGACCAAGAACAGAACCCTGTGGGACTCCACGTGTTGTATTACATTTCCTTGATGTGGTGTTATTTACCATGACAACTTGTTGGCGATCAGTAAGATAAGATTTGGACCAATCATTTGCGACTGAAAATTGAGAAACGAATTGTCGAGCGAATGAAAAATACTGACTGATCAGCGAGCGTGACCCAGTGGTAGGGCGATGGACTTGTAATCCGGAGGTCCCGAGTTCAAATCCTCCTCCCTTCCACTGGATGGATTTGTCTTTCGTGGCCTCAATTTCAACTCCTCCACGCTTTGCAAATAGCCAACTGGTCAGCCTCCCACCAGTTGGGATTCTTAACTTGTTATGTTTAATTTGTATCATATTTGTTTGTTACGCGCATTAAAACTGGGATACGATAAAATGGCCAACGCCAATTTCCAAACTCAACTGAAAATTGAGAAACGAATTGTCGAGCGAACGAAAAATACTGACTGATCAAGATTTCTCGATGTCATGAAACTTTATCTATAAAGACTCACTGTTCCTCACGTTTATTTCTCGAAAAGCGCATTTGGATATCCTCGCTGAAATAACGTCTGGCCTTATTTGTTTTATCGGCATATGTCTTTGTCTGGTCATAACGTTATATAAGACGTATACAAACATGACTAAAGTTGCAATTTATGAGAGCTGCTTTCGTTTTAGTTATTTTGGATATTAGAGTAGTATCATACCGAACAAGAACAACCTATACAAAATACATGTGAGCAAGGCACGACAACAAATGTTATTGACTGACGAGACGTTATATTTATCGATCCTTTTCGACCTGGAAGCCATTTGACTGTTAATTCTGGTCCTTGCCTAATAACAAGATGTTCATGCTTTAGAAAGATCGCGGAGAATTTTTGACACACCTATTGAACGATTAAAAATAACGAAGACGTTAGTTTTCTTCTTTCTTTTCTCTGCTGTACAAGTCTTGTCGTTCGTCGCCGCCTATTTCCCTTTCGTAAACAAGCGATGCCATTTTTAACGGTCGATGCCATAATTGGTAACCAAGCTTGCCAGAATTAGCAACCAAGCCTTTTAGAGTGGACGATGCCATATCTGCTTCTGTTCAGGCCTAGACACGGTAGAAACTGGTTATAATTTGTTGAGGGAGTAAAACGCACTCACCAAATACTTAATTGTTCATATTCACACTGGTTTGCTTGCGGTTAGCTTTTATTTGCAGGTTGGGGCAGCTCTATCATTAACATTTAAGAATGTCACGTTTTATAATTAAATTTTGCGGAAATTTGGCGGATGAACCTGGTAGTGTCGTGGTATACTAAGAGGGATGTTAAGAAACAGAGGTTCCAGGTTCGATACTGGGTGGTTAGTAACATTTTCATTTTTCTTTATATTAGTAGAGAAAAATTTGTTGAGAAATTTTCTAAGTGTTGCGAAAATGGCATCGCTTGTTTACGAAAGGGAAAATTGCTTCGTCGCCATTTCATTTCTTCGACGTCGCTGTTTTAGCCCCGTAAGGCTTGCCAGAGATAAAGTTAAAAAGACGTTTCCTTTCTAGATTACGGTTACTTTCTTGAAAAGTGTAAAGAATAAAAACTGATAAAAAATAAAACAAAAATTATCATCAAGTTTTGTGGAGATTTTGTGGCCTGAAATGTCCTATTAGTAGTTCAAAATACGTACCTTAGCTCTCTTTCAGCTCTGAAACCTGCTGTGATGCCTAATGTTGTCTTGCACCACCAGAAGAGAGAGAGAGAAATTCTGTCAAAATGCCTGTTGCTAAGAAACTGAACGTGCCGTCATATAATACTCGATTGCTTCCCTGCAACTAGCTTTATATCAATACAGATGTTTTAATCCCTGAACATCGTTCAGGCGAGAGCGTCAAGGTCACGCGACAAGACCAAATTTAGGTTACCATTTACCTTAAAAGGTGTCTCGAGTCCTGTAGCGCGTCCGATTTAAATAGTAGATACCAAAACCCCGTATGAAATAAAAGTTTATAGAGTTGGCTATCAAACTGTATCAAAAACGTTTAAATAATATGAATCGTCGAATTTTTCACGACCTCTAAATGTGAGCGTCCGAATCACCTTTTGAAAGCTCAGGCCACAAGTGAAAGGAAATTTGTTTGGTTGTCGTCATATTTGGACAGTAGATACTTTAACATATATGCAAATGAATATATGAAAGATCATATGTTTGAACTGCGGAGAAAGATATGTAAACATGATTGATCATCGTAGTCATACACACAACTTAAGCAGCTGTGAAATTAAAGCCTGAAAACAAAATTCAGGCATGAACGGTATTCGAACCTCTGCGATACCGGTGCTTTAACATATAAGCACCAAAAAAAGTGTCTAAGAATATTGTTTTGTTTCGGATTTTCGTTTTCTCCGAGAGCGTTTTGGTCGATCACTTTATATCTTTTTAATGTTATTTTGAAAATGAGCTCTAACTTTTCACTCCAATTGAATATTGCAAAACGCAGACACGGTTTTTCCTGTTTGGCTCCGGGAACGGAGGAACAAATAAAAATGAACGAAAAACAATATTCGCAAATTTTGATAGCCGGCTCTATACGATTTAATTAGATATATTTATTAGAAAACTAGTATAAGAAACATATGGCGACGAAAACATGATACGGTATGAAAACATGGTATTTCAACGACTCCTTGATCAAAACGCGGGTTAGCACTGGACCGTCGGGATATGTGGGTTTGATCATCGCGAGATGAAGTCATGTCTTTGCATTGGTACCTTTTCCTCTGTTAAAGTATCTTCGTGAACTTTTCTCATCAGAAGTTATTCCTTTGCCGGAAAATAAAATGTTTATTCCTACCTTTTATTATGGACCAAACGAGCGCCTTGTTTAATTTTAATTGAATTTAAGACTTGCCATGAAAATATGCATTGAACTTTCACGTTAAGCAATGGGAATCCTTATGAGATATAAGGCCAGATTGCCACAAACAATTCAGATGCTAGCGGGACTTCGAACGCGATGTTCGACGAGTTGGCTACACCGAATGGTCTCTGATAAGTCTCTTGGCAGAGACAAAACACACGTGTCAGACTAGCCGTGAAAATATAAATTTAATAAAATAAGTTACATTAATTAAATCTGATTTTAATTAAAATTAGCCCAAACTTTAAAACAACCATTATCATCAACATACGCGGCCAAATAGCAAACTGCCCTCATCAAAGCATCTAATCAGCGGGCATAAATGACCGTGTGCGGGCGGCAAATTCATTTACCGCCCTGCTCCTGATTGGCTGAGGAGACGTCGTACGACTGCGATTGTCCAATCAGAAAGCGCGTGTAAAGGTGGCGCGAGTTTAACAGGCCGTTCAAGTTAAGTTTTTTTTTTATCCAGAACAGTTCTCACGAAGCTTTTGAGATGGAGGAAACTCCGAATTTCGACGTCTTAACATGCAGTCAGGGTTCAGATTTAGGTCAAGAGCAACTAAACGAAATAGAGCAAAAGGCTCAAGCAAAAAGTACAAAGAAAGCGACAGAATGGGGGCTGAAAAAGTTTGATAAATGGTGCGAGAAGAGAGCAATCAAGGTAGATTTGAAAACGATTGACAAGAAAGAACTAAACAAGATTTTACGAAAGTTTTACGCCGAGGTTAAAACAGAAAAAGGACAAGCACTGACTCCAAGTGCCCTGACTGGAATCAGAGCAGCCATACATCGCCATTTAACATCAGCTCCGCTTAGCCGTAACGTCAACATTTTACAGGACAGCGATTTCGTGTCTGCCAACAAAATGTTTGAAGCCAAAGCCAAGTTGTTTACGAAGGAACAAAACGTAAAACCCAAACACAAGCCGTCTATTGAGTACGGGGATATGGAGAAATTGAATAAATACTTCATGGAAGGCCAGAACAATGGAATTTGGCGAAACCCAGAGAAGTTAGTTGAATATGTTTGGTTTTCGTTGTGCTACCATTTCGCTCGCCGTGGTAGAGAAGGCTGGCGGGAATTAAACAAACAGTCGTTTGAGATCAAAGTGGACGACACGGGTGCACGGTATGTTACAGAGAAACTAACTGAGCAGACTAAAAACCATCAAGGTGGCTCCAAACAATCAGATCAGCTCTTTTCTGATGTACGCATGTACGAAACTTCAAATGGCTTAAATGCGGTTACAGCGTTTGAGTTTTACTTGAGCAAGGTTCGCCCGGAGTGCGATGCGCTGTTTCAAACTCCTAACAAGAACTACGCTCGCTCTCCTGCTGAACACTGGTATAAAAATGAGCCACTTGGAAAGAACGCCATCGCCAAAATAATGGAAAGACTTTCGGTGAAAGCCGAATTATCTCAAAGGTACACCAACCATTGTGTTCGGGCATCGGCTGTCACCCACTTATTCCAAAGAGGTGTGGATACCAAGAAAATATGCTCAATAACAAAGCACAAAGACCAAAGAAGTCTCACACACTACATCAACCAAACAACCAGTGAACAGAAAAGAGAATGCTCCAGGATTCTGACAGAAGCTTTTCAGCCTATGAGCAAACAAGATGCTCCCGGTAGTTCATCAAACTACGCGCTCCCTGGTCCAAGCAGCTTGGTTTCACAATCACTGCAAAATCAGTTTATGGCTTTGGCTCAGCCATATCCCAACTGTACACAACACATACAGATAGGAACAATGAATGTGTACCAAGCAGGGTCAGCGCAGCAAATGGAGAGCGTTCCTAAGAAACGCCGTCGCATTTTGGAGAGTGACACTGACAGCGAATAGCACAATAATACAAAGTCTTTACGAAAACAGTTGATGTTAAATTGAATCGAAATTTGGTTCTATACATTGATTATTAAGTTTATTTTTTGGCTAGGAGACATTGACGAGACTATTTGTTGTCACTTTTCTATTAAAAAGCCAAAATTGTGCTTTTGTACAAGTTAGAGTGTACTTAAGTTCAGTAACATACTTATTAAAGATCAAGCTTATTTTATTGCCATAGACTCTTCATGATATGACCTTGTATATTGATGATAATGATAATAACAAGACTTTTGTCGGGCATATTGTTTATTTGTGGCCCTCGTAGCATCATTTGCACCCTCGCTCCGCTCGGGCGCAAATGATGCTACTCGGGCCACAAATAAACAATATGCCCTCCAAAAGTCTAGTTATTGTCCTATTTACATAATAGACAGTCCATAAATCAATTTTGAAATCCGACGACAGATTAATTCCGTATTTTATCAAACTAGCCAATCAAGCCCGCTCTTTCTTTGCTTTTGTATGCTCTTTTCATAGCAATCGGAACCACACAACTCACTGAACAAAATTCTTGCAAAATTTACTCATATTATGGTATGCTAAAGAATTTGTGTCAGCTTATGCACAATATCTGAAAGGGTGGTCTTCATTAAAAGACATGGACTGGGCAGAATCCTACAGCAAACGTAGTCAGCACTACAAGAAATAGAGCGTTATGCGACAAGAAAATTGAAATTGACCAATTGCCTATTTTCCCCGGTCTTTATTTCCCAATAACATGGCAAAATAAAGCTCAATATCTAGAGTATATCCTTAACCGTTTTTAGAATAGTGGGTTTCCTTTCTGGGAAGAAATAAGTACATGAGTACATGAGACTCCGGAACTCTGGGCAAAGAAACACACAATTCGTAATAAATCTTAAAGTATCGAAGTAACTTTGTGAGCTGCTAAAATGGCAAAAGTTACAGTGCGTAGCATTAGGCGGTTATTAGCTTCTATGTCAGTTTAAAAAAACAGTTAAAAATCAGGGATTTTCTCGTGCTCTTCTTTTCAGTCCAGTCTAGTTGGATATTTTAAAATACTGAGTCGGCTCTGAGAATTAAGGGAATCACGCGAAATTAATTATTCATCCCTGAACCTCAACTTTAATATTTTATGTACAAAGCCTTCTATTGTACTTAAGTGAAGGATTATTTCATTGTGTAAACTGTTGTTCTTTAAACAGACAATTTGATTTACATAGCAAACGTAACTGTGAACGAAGATGAATAGAATTAAGATTCCAATAGCTTTAATTTATTATTTATGAACAGAAGACAAAAAGTAGCTATCGGATTTTTTGTCTCCTTTCTTTCACGGTTTTCATAAGCAACATATATAGAGCACAATTTAATACAAACCGAGAAAGTTCAAATCAAGATTGAACTTGGCTATTAAATCCGTTTGAATTCTTTTTGTCAACCAAAGTTCAACTTAAGCTGTTTGGGGCTATTTGATACTAGGCCCTTCCCGATTATGCTAGCATTTTTTTGGCATTATTTGGTTAATTAAGCATTTTTTCGCCAGCCGGCCCTCTATAAACCAAATTGTTTTAATTTAATTTGCCTAAAATTCTTAGGAGTTTAGTCATTTTCATTAATTTATCATTATAGGTTTGCAAAACTTAATTATTTATTACTGTAAGCTTTTCGACCTCTCAGTTGGTCGCTAAATCATTCACACACATCATTTCTGGAGTGCAGATGAATATTCGTTTCATTTGGCAATTTAACCAGCGATGATTTGTACCTGGCGAGTGATATTTGTCGTTATCTTCCTACTCCATGGCCACAATACTCTTTTTACCAAAAGTGGTATGTCTATAGCCAGGGCTTAATTTTTACACACAGAAAACTTTTTACGATTGCTAGCTTTTTCTGACTTAAGAATAATTTAATGGAGCATTACCCTTTAAGCATGTATTAAGAACTTTTGCAAATTTGCTGTGTGCCTCACTTTGTAACTGCAATAGATCGATAGATCGGTGTTAGTTATTCAGGTTTTGCAATCAATATAGTAGGAATGCAATATGTCTTTGATGCGGTCATAACAGTTGTTGTGCAAAAATCATCTAGAGTTAATAAGCTTGCTAGAAATCGTTTTCAAAAGGAAGCCCGAGTATAAATGTTTCTCCGCGGGTGAAATATATGATCTTTCATGTCTTCACCATCTGCGGGTATATTACGAAATCACGTGTACAGCGTGACGAGCTCCCAGTTGGCTTGATTCCTCAGTTAGTAGAGCGTCCCATCGGTATCGCAGAGGTCATGCGTACGAATCCCGTTCAAGCCTGAATTTCCTTCAGACTTCAATTTTAATTAAGTGGTGTTTTAAACTGCAATGACCAATCATGTTTTCATAACTTTCTCCGCAATTCAAATATAAGATCTTTATATTATTCACTTGAATAAATAACCCAATTCCACTTTCAGATGGCACGTGCAAAAGTGATCGTCCACAGCAAGTTGTCTTTAGCAAAAGAGTGCAGAACTATGTTTTGGCAGGCCCTATTGTCATGACCAAACTCGTCTCAAGCGATGAAGGATGTCAAATGGCTTGTATCCTTAGCATGGAGTGTGACACCTTCAACCTGGGTCCTCGTGATGACTCGTTCCGTTACATCTGTCAGATCTTGAGGTTTGGTGTTCAAAAGTATCGTGCTAAGCGCAAGAAGGGGTGGAGCTTCAGAGCAAGAAAGGTAGCTAAGGCTGGTGTAAAAGAGCCAATAAGGCACTATTCAACGCTTACGCGCATATTTTACAGATTTTCCTAATGGTAGGTTAGGTTTGAACGTTAGCCCCCGGACATACATTCGTGTGAAGAGAAAACTCCTCGCCGAAGGCGAAGTGAATATTCACCAATATTCAAGAGCCTGAGGCGAATAATCGTTGTTTCAGTATAATTACTCAGGTGATTATAGAAATACTTAAACAATGCATCGACCGAAAATCGTTATATTTTATTTAATTGTGGCAGACACGATGGCCTGATAAATTGTTACGGCAACTGTGGTCCATGTTTCTAAGCCAAACAGGAGGTTTATTTCCTTCCATCCAGGACGGGTTGCTCAAAGCCCGATTAGGCCGACCCAAGGTTAGCGAGAATTTGATTTCAGTTTTGTATCCTTTCGGTTAGGTTTTCTGTTTACATTGTTTGTCCTTCAGTTTTGAGTTTGAAGAATCTAAAACTACACAAAACATAACAAGTGAAAAACATTTTTATACAAGAGAAATTGATACTTCGGTTAACTTTTAATCCTAGGTTAGCGTTAACCGGCTTTCGAACAACCCAGCCTTGGAGGTTTAATTCTGTCGAATAGAAACTCGTTTTATTCAACAATGAACCGATCTACTCATTTGAAAACTCTCGTATGATTAAATGTTATATTATGTTATCATATGGCTTGTGTTTGTAGCGAATATAAAATTCCCTCCGATTGACTAATTGTAGAGCATTATTTTCCCATAATGCCCGTGGGCCAATTACGCACCTGCGAAAACAAAGTAAGAAGCCATATAGTAAAAAAAAAGATTTTATGAGTTATTAAAACATCGGTTCTTGAATAAGTAGTTTTGAATAGTTTCACTGGTTAAATTAAGAGTTGAATTTAATCAATCGTGTTCCTTGCAATTCAATTTGATTCAGTGCCTTTCCTCTCCCTGCGAGAACGCTGGCATCTGCTATTCTATTGATGGAGGTAGCGCTTCGAGATGCGTTTGCCCAGACGACTGGAACGGAGAGACATGCGCTGAACCGAGTAAGTAAAGTTAAACATAATTTTCCCGAATAAGTGTCATTTTCAAAAATTCAAAAACTAGTGATAAAACTGAAATTTCAAGTTCCTTAGAGAATTAAGAATGCATAAAGAATAAATAACCGGATTTCCAGTAAACGAGTTTCGTAGTGAAGTATTTTTACGCTATTTTCCAGATGCGTGTAAGGCTGGCTGGGAACCACACAATTTTTTTTGCTACAAAGTTTTCCGCACAAAAGAAAACTTTTACCTGGCTAATTCGAGCTGCA
>OZ026602.1:15491458-15496458 GCA_964020085.1 Micromussa lordhowensis | reverse complement strand
TACTTTGGTTTCGCATAACTTCATTGCGCGGTTGTTGGCTTAAAAAAATTGTGCTGCTTTGTCATGTAATCAGAAATAAATCCAAAACCAACCGTGACTCGCTGGCACATGTATTCCCGCACTTCGCGTCAGCTACATGTACTTTGCTCAACTTTTGATTAATTGTTTGCGTCTTTTGTGATTGGACAGATTGAATAATTGTCATAAATAATTTTCCCAAGAAATAAAACAGTTTGCCAAATTCCCGTCTTGTTTTATTAGACAGGAATGTTTAATGTAATGTATAAGCACCTTTGTTGTAAAGCAAAATAAATCAATCACCTCAGCACAGATTGCTGCCTTTTTGCCACATTTCGATTATGGGGGAAATTTTCCTGAATTGTATTGTCTCTCTCAAGGGGGATTAACTAATCGGCGGGGGTGGGTCGTGGGCCGTGACTCTAGCCCTGGCGTGGCTCGAGGCTCATGCATTTGTTCCTGTTGGCTCGATGGAAATCGAGCAGTGAGGCTAATTTTTTTTTGTTTCAATGAAAAGTATCGGAAAAGTGTGACATCATCGAATTGGTTATCGCGAATTTTGAAGCCATCCTGTCCGTTTTATAGAGAATTATCTCGGCACTGGTTCAAAGGTTAACATCAGTTTCAGCTCCATCCAATACTTATAATCACTCGTTCGATTTAACATTTACAATGCCGTTTCTTGATTCAGGCTTACTCTTACAGATCTTGTTCAGAGTACTTTAGCATGAATTAGGTAACCAATGGTTCATGGTGGTTCATTTATTTCACACTATTTACATAAAGTTAACATAGGAAGAAAAGCATAGTTACAACACACGATTACAAGATAAAATAATTACAATACAGGTTAAAACATGTTTCTATATTGGTTACTTCCTCAGTACGGAGTTAACAACTATTGTGTTTTGAGCACAAAAGCGAACAAAAACCTACAACAAAGAAATTCGTCGAGTTAAAAAGCCATTCCCCTCTATTAACTATTCTTTGATGGATACAGATTCTGCAAATGTCATATACCACGCATTTACACAGTTGAGATCATAGCCTTCACCTTGAGCACCTTGAATCTAACAGTAGATCATCATCATAATCATAAACTTTATTTACCCTCGAATTCACAGAGTAGCATTGCTGCTAATTTTTTCGTCCTACCTTAGGTTAGAAATTAGAAATAATGAAAAAAAAGTATAACAAAGATAGATAAATTTATGCTATATTACAGGACAAAATTAATTTGTGGAAGGTGTTAAAATCTGTTTAATCTTTAGGATTTTTTGTGATGTTTCCTTTATGATCACAAGGAATGTTTTGTTAGTACATGTGCAAAAACATTCCTCGACAGAAAAGCCCAAACAGTATTCGCAATCACAAATTATTTCTTACAACATTTAAGCCAGTCTCTCCGTCGAAAGTCTGTAATATTTGCCGACTTTCAATCTACCCATCATCTATCTTTTTTTTATAGTATGCTCAACCTCCAATAATACATCAACTAGACAACCGAGATGACTTATGCAATCGCTTACCATTTCCAAAGGAAAATAGGATACTCGCAAAAGCTTTAAGAGCCGCCCTCTGTTAATACCAACTATCATCGCTTGGACGAGAAAAAATGAAATTCCTCAAACTTTCTCAGATGAATGGTCTAGATAAGTGATTCACAAAAATATAACTTTCAGTTCAATTCGATTCGTATTTTAGCGCTGGGGCGACCACCTTGGTTTTGCCGCTCTGAGAGGGCTTTCAGCGGCCATTTTAGGGCAGTTTTTAACAATTTGCCATACAAATAAAACGTTATAAATCCAGATAAAAACCCATTATTCGAGACAAGCAAATGTTTCTTGTTACGTTGAGGGGCTGTTTTGGGAATTTAATCAACATCTGAATTTTTTCGAGATTTTTACATTTCTTCCCTTTCGAGCTACTCGTGAAGCGCCTTAAAAATGGCGAAATTTAAAGGAAAATATCGCCAAAAGTACATCAATTGAGATCCCAAAACTACATTCCACTTAAAGAGCAATGTCTCAAGTGTAAACATATGCAATAAAAATTTGGGGCAGTTAAAACTGTAAAATGTTAGAAGAAGAAGTCTAAGGTGTGCTTTTGTCAACAAACACCGCCGTCCTAATTAGCATAATAACGGGAAAATAACGATGCACGAAGAAAATAATGATATGTTCCACTTACCTCGCGACATGTCGACAACTGGATGTTCCACGATACCTCATGTTATATTATCAGTAGGTTTCAGCCGCATTTTCGATGCTTAGTAAACGAAATCACTCTGACACATTCCAACGGTTAAGCTGATTTCAACTCCACGAAGCCCCCGGTTAAGATTTCAACTCCACGAAGCCCGCGTCATAACATCTTTCGCCTCATAATCGCCGTTTGCAAGAAGTTTAACAACTTGCTGAGATCCTAACTGTCCAAAAAGTCTGTCAGCAGCCTTTAAATCCTCCTCTTAATCGATAATTCTCGTCAAGAACTCGTTTAAGTTCAGTTCTGTTTCGATCTGTTGCCATTATTCCACAGATTGCGTTACACATATCAAGTGCACATTTCAACTGGCAGGGGTAGAGAGAGGGGTGGGGGGGGGAGGTAGGAAATGAAAATGTAACTGGCTTTAAAGCCATTTTACGTATTTCAGTGGCTTAACTAGTAATCAGCTTTCTCACGGAATGATTTGATTATGAGCTACTGCTTGGAAATTTGCGTCATTTTTGTGTGGTCGATGGAGGGTAGTGGGGGGGGGGGGGGGGAGTGGCTGGACGCGAATTGTATTAAAAAGAACAAGATGGCCAGTATCAGGTCAAGAGACAATGATCTGTATATTATCTATTGTTCAGGTTAATCAGTTCATTAATGATGCCCTGTTAATTAGGGGTTTTTGAGAAACTGGTTATTTAGGTAAAAAATTAATTAACAAGATACACGAAATTTATGTCGGCGGCCCGCGTCAGAGAACATAGTCATTTATCAATATAACGTGTCTTTCGCCTCGTCAAAACCATTTTCAAGTTGTTAATATTTGCTAAAATGCCTACTGATTCACAAGTCTGTTAGCAGCCTTTAAAATCCTCCTTTTAACCAAAGATTCTCATGAACTAACTCGTTTAAGATTGCACAGTGGACACAGCTTCAAGGTATGGTTAAACCATATTAATTAACCTACAGGCTGGGCCTACAGGTCGAGTTGTTGGACACTGTCGCAGCATATTTTTTTATTTGGCTTTCCTAGACCCTCACTGAGCCCTTAGCCGGCCCCATGTCAAAAATGTCCTTAGCTCATTGACTCCCGTGCCGCTCCTAACCGCCCGTGACTAGCCCTGGCCTTTGTTCCACTTCTGACGTCTCACCTTTGACTAAAATTGCATAATAATAATAATAATAATAATAATAATAATAATAATAATAATCATATACATAATAATAATTTATACTCAACTTCTGCAAGAGGGAAAGATCTTTCCAATGATTTCCAGATCAGAGTGCTCGGATCAGTGGAGCCTGAAATATGCACGAAAATGCTCAGAACTTTGAGTGAAAAACTCAGAGCAAAATTTTCTGCGACTACACGTGGCTTTTCGAAGAAAAGTTTTTCTTAGGTCAGGAGACGGGCCATAAAGTCGAAGCAGTTACTGTAGCACAAGAGATGAGGTACGCTAAAGATTAGGACGGAAGTAGCCGGTTCACCTTAGATGAGTTCCTGACTCCTCAGCAGGTTCAATCCTTCTCCAGAATGGCTGCAAAGCCAAAAAACAGACGGGAGGAGATCCTCGAAGAAGACATAACAGCCGCTGAGGATGAAGCTGCGTATTCATCAACCCGAGCAGATATTCTTGAAAAGTGTCAGTTAAGTCATCCAATTGTTTATGACTCGTTCAACTTGTGTGCCTTAAACGCATCTAATGGCTTTAAAAAGCTAAGCGTCAACATGCTTCACCTGATATGCGAGTATTTTGATCTAGATGTTCGCAACGTCCCTAGATCGCGTAAAGCGCCCTACATAGAGTGGATAAGTAGTCTTGTGCAGACATGGAGCTGTGCTCCATCACAGAACTGAACGATATTAGCGGCTGACCGGCGCATCTTTTTGACGGATCACCTACGGGTGGGACAGGGTCAGTAAAATGTATTTTCGCAGATTAGGAAAACGTGGAAAAGCAGATATTAGCAAGAGTTATTGGAATCCACAAAGATAGAACATGTTGAAATAGAACATAAATTGTTAAGAATCCCAACTGGTGGGAGACTGGCGAGTTGGCTATTTACACAACGCGGTCGAGGAGTTGAAGTCGGGACTACTGAGAACAAATATCCAGAGAGTGGTAGGGTGAAGGATTTGAACCAAGACCACTAGGCCGCGCCACCTCTTCCAATCATAGGTTTAGTTGTAAAACTTTGAAGGTGCCCGTTACATTTTTTCCTGTCATCTCTCTAGTAAGTCAAACATTGCACTTGTTTTGAGCGCGCATTATGCCCTGTGCAGTTGGATCTCAGTATGATTTTTCTTCACACATACGATAACACCTAGTTTTTCAGCTGGAATCCGTTAACAGTTACTGGTCAGGCATAGGCTGCTTTTTGGTGTTCCTGGTGTTAATACAGGATCGTAATTTTACTGTGAAAATGATTCGGTCACAACAAGAAGTCGCGTGCTTGGTAGCGTAGTTGATTACATTGTAGGTCAGTTCCAACCCAAGCGCGCGCCTGGCGTCTAAACCATGCCTTACAGGATGCACAGACCGTGTGCCCACAAAAAACAGAAGCTCCTTCAGTAATTTTCTGAGCATTTCCTTATGAGATGCAAAAGTGGAACGGCTAAGAAAATACAAGGAGTTTCAATAAAACGACGCTTACCGTTACCTCTTGCGCACTATTTGGCAGTGTGTTCCCTTCGCAACAGGATGGCATTTCAGGCAGCGAAAGACAAAAGTATAAGGCAGAACAAAAAAACAAGTACGGGGTTTTTATTG
>OZ026602.1:15476458-15486458 GCA_964020085.1 Micromussa lordhowensis | reverse complement strand
AGATCCCTTATTTATTCGATGGGTTTTGTTTTTCAGCAGATAAGAAAAAGCAAGGTAAGTCTATCGTTCTTATCCGTTACAACTGTTTTCGATAACTTGTGTTTTTGGTAGTTACAAGTTCACAGGCAAGTACAGTTGTTTTTGTGTGTGTGTGTGTGTGCGTGTGTGTGTTTTTTCGGTTTGTTTGCTTTTTTGTTAATAGAAGTAGTAACCGGTGAGTTATCATTGCATGCAGATGAAAAATTATGGAATTTAAATTGCACATGAACTATTGTACTGTATTATTCAGGAGAAGTACTTACGCTGCAAGTGGTTCATGGAACCTAAGAATAATGATCACATTTTGCTATAAATTACCACCCTGGTGTATGAATGGTTTCGACTATAAATAGCCAGAGACAGAAAAGATTGCAAATCGTGAAAAGTTCTCGATCGTATTTTGTTTGCAAAAGGGGCTAAGACAAATTATTATTTCTTCTCAGTTGATTCCTTGTTCAGGCAGTACTTTATAGCTAAGTAAAGGATCCTAGAACAATTTTGACAAAATTAAACAAAATCCTCCTTGAATTGCTCCAGTAATTATTGATGAGTTCGGAATCTTGGAGGATTTTCATTTTCTTTGAGACTTCATTTTTGAAGAAATTGATTGAACAAATGGCATTTGTTAATAACGGAATAGTCAGAATGTAAGGCTCTTTGCTACGCAATAATTATTTTTTTTCAGGGAGATGTTTCCAGATGTACACACAGAGAGTCAAACTCAAAAGGTATTGTGAAAAAATCGCTAAAAAGAAAATATTAGGATCTAGCATATATTTAAGCAACAGAGGACTTCTTCCGTGTTTAAATAGCCTCATCTAAACACTTGGAGAGAATTCGAAACAGTTATGCAAATACGAGATGTAGTCGAGGGGTTGTTAAACTTTCGAGAATTTTCCCAATCCCCAGATTGTTTAGATAAAGTTATGTAAACATGCAAAAACGTCCTCTGTTTCTTTATATAATATTTATTGTCAACAGCATACTCTCATCTAAAAACGCCTAACGGTCAATGAAGGCACGCGTACTATCATACATATTGTATAAATATAAAATAGAAACAGTATGACTGGGTTTCAGGCACAATTTAGTCAAAAATAATTACATATTGCCATTCCAAACAGTCACGGTGAAACCAAAATAGCCGGCTGAGACTATTTGGTTTGGTTGTTTATTACTGTTTCTTTTATTCACATAAATTATGAACTTCAGAACTCATAACTACGACAGTAAGGAAAGGACCTTGCCAGAAACAAAGCAAAGAAAATGGACTGAAACCTACCAATCACAACTTACGAACGTGGTCTTTTGGACCTACTAAAATAAAGATGTTTGTTTCTAGACACGTTCGATAAATGAAAAAATTAAACGCAACCACCAATTCGTTCCAAAGCGTATCAAATTGGCCAGTAAATTTTGCTATTGGATGTTTATTTTTTTACTCTTTATCTGGCAGATCTTTGCAAGGCTGACTGGACAAAATACAACAGTTTTTGCTATAAAATCTTCGATGAACGTTTGAATTTTTACAAAGCTAATATAAGCTGCATCAGTCAAAGTGCCGGATTGGTTTCCATCGAGGACTTCGATGAGCTAGATTTCCTTGACACCATTCTGGCAAAAGATGAAAAAGTGTTTGTGGGTATGACAGACATCGCGGAGGAGGGTCGATGGGTGTGGATGGATGGGCGCGTTCCTACGCTGGACCCGCTGTGGCATGGTGATCATCCAGATGGCGGTGAGAAGGAAAACTGTGGAGAGTACGTTCAGGAACATGGCTTCCACGACATAGCGTGCGACGATACCAGGCCCTATGTTTGCAAATACTCTTTGCACGACATGTGAAAATTTTGTCGTTGTTGTTTTTGTTGTTTTCATGTTTTGAGAGTATTTTCATCTTACTCGAGTGCAGTGGAGGCTTAGTTCCCATTTATTTTTTTAAAAGGAATTCGATCGGCTTCTTAATCGATATGCTACAGAAATTTAAATTAAATAAAGTCCAAGCTAAATCGTGAGCCATGGCAAAAGTAATTACAATACGAGATGTTTCGTGCGTTTCTAATTCTAAGAGAAAAAATACAAATATCTTAACGATCTACCCGTATGGTCGTAGAAATCAACTTAGATCGATTTAATTTGATACTTTTAAAATTGTGGGGAAAATATTTGTTATGTATATAACCGCGATAATCAATCATGTCTTCATAAAATGTCTGTAAACGAACAAGCTTCATTTTAAAGGGATTAAGCTTGTCTGTTTTGTTTCGAAAGAAAACGACAAATACGACGCAGTAAAGATTGAGCACGAACACCGAATGGAATGTGGCCTTGCAGAGAAGGACGTAGCTCTAGATGGGTGTGACTGCGTCCCTTATTAAAAAAAGGTTCTACCAAGTGTCATTGGGGTTCATTAAACTTACAACTATCAGGACTGTTTACAAGAAAGAAATAATTTATCTACGTCTATAATTAATTATTAATAAGAGAACTTACCTTGATCTTCTCTTTATAATAATAGTAGCTTAGCATGTCCTCGTAGCAATGTAAAATGACTGCCATTTGGACAATCGTTTTCGAATATTTTTGCTTTCAAAGAAAGACCACCGACCATGATGGTCGCCAGTCCATGTTTTGTTTCTTGCGGACCCCTTCAATAGTATATTTCACAACCAGTTGCAATAATCATATTAGAAGTAAATAAATAGCTTTTCCTTTTATTTTCGATTTGTATAAGAATACCTTCGCTCTTGTTCGTAGTCCCGTTCCCTGAGTTATTGTTGTTGTTGTTATTATTGTTGTTATGCGTATTAAACAAAGGAAAATGCCGAATGGTACTAAAGGTAGTATTGAACCACAGCATTTATCTATGTTTTTTCTTACACATCTCATCACAGACTGACTAGAAAAATGTTGTTGACTCACCTTGGCAGAAGGTATTTAATGAAGAATTTCGACGAGACCAGTTGCAACATCTGCAACTTTTTAGTATTCATTTTCATTTCATTCTAAGTACTTAGAGATTAAGCTCCATGTAAGAAGGACTCTCATCAGGGTAGAATTTTAAAACGACTTCGCTAGTCACAAAAATTAAATTTGTAAATATTCTGCACGTGATATATATTTGTAGCAGCTGTAACTTGACGTTCAGGCTCTTTAAAGGTACCATTGACGCTATCCTATCAGTGGTCGATCTACAATCTAGTGTTACTTGTAAGTCTAATATTTTCATCGATGAATCTTCCCTCCAAATACCCGGTTTGTGTATTATTTATAATATAATTGCTCATAACACCCTTTTTAGTCTGAGACTTAGAGCTTTAGAGGCAGTCTTAAAATCCACATTTAAGAGTGAAACAGGTTTCTAATTCTTTTTTTGCACAGGACGCATGATGCTTTGTCTTTGTGAAATTGATAGTTCTCCTTTATGGAATACATAATTGAAACTGTTTACCATTGTCTAGCCTAATTGGTTCCAAAAAAAGCTAGTGTTTCTTGCCGAGTGGTGCCAAGACCCTTGAGTGCGGTTGAAAATATTCCATAGAGAAGACACGAGGGGAGCTTTTCATCCGATGAAAAATTTTGGTTTGAAATTCCGAAAATTTTATATGACGAATGGAAGAGCATTTTCCGAAGTTTTCAGAAAAGAGGACAACCTCTCGAAGTGTACCCGAATTTTCGGAAATTTGTTACCGGAAATTTCTGTTCTGAAATTTGATTTTCCTTCCCAAATTTCCATTATTTTCAGTTGAATGGTTCGCTTTTCGGAAATTCAACACAGTAATTTCCGGATTTTCTTGACATTTTCCCAGAAAATTCCCATACCTTTTGTCCTCGTTTCGAAATTTTCGGAAGTTCCGTTGAATGGAAAACGGCCCAGCTCTCCGCACAACAAAGCATGTTTTGTTTCGCAGGGGGTTCTACATGTACTAGTTACCTTTTATGTCAAATAAGGTACATAAATGAGTAAGAGTTTGGACATCGGCGCTTACCCCGGCCACCCCCGAATAAAACCTTGAATAAATTTGAATACTTGCGGAGCATTTGGTCTTGAAGGCAGATGTCTACAACGACATTTTGACAAATGCATACAGTACCATAAGAGGTTTCAGTTTCTGCGTCGTGTTTTGTCTTGTACTTCAACATTTCGTGTCTTTCAGTAATTGGAAAAAAGAAAACTTGATGAAATTTTGAGCACATCATTGGACAGGGTATTACTAAACTTCGTCAGTTCCTGTCAAAGCTAATTAGTTAATGTTCCTGATCTTAGTTGTCGATCTATTTGAACCAACCCCGTAAGTGGGTATATATCGAAGATAATTGTTTTTAGTTTCTGAACCGTGCAACTAAAGCTAAGAACGAGGGACTAAAAGCGGTTTTCCCTGAATCAGCTGGATTAAGGTTAGATATAAAATTGATAATTTAGAAGTTTTATTACACTTCTATATTACAGAAGGATTGTTGTCGTCACATACAACAAAGGTGTTCCTGTGACCAATTTCGAATAATTAATTTGCATCTGCGAACTGTTTCGAAAATAACTATTAAACAACACTTAATATTCCCTTTGAGGCGAAATTTTAAGTGAAGTTTCGCTTCATCACATTTGATGTCACGAGAAAAGAAATGGAAGTTTCGAAAAATGAGATTGTTTTGCAACAATCTGTGAAGGCGCGAAAATTAAGTGTCGCCAAACACTCCGAATAATCTCGCAAATTAAGTTTTTTGAGAGACTTTTGCATAGATATTCTATCAAAAAACTTTCAAGATGCTCGTTTCCTCTGCGAATGTTTGGACTTAGAATAGAATGATAACTTGTAACGAGGTGTCAGATAAATCTCTCATAAGCTTTTACTAGGTCTAATTCAAAAATTATTTGTAGAAATATAAACTCTTGTCCTACAACAAGTCTTCAACTGTTTTTATCTCAATTCAGAAGGGCTTGTGATGTGTTTGTTTTCTTTCTCTCGAATGAAAATGAGATTGTGACATTTTTCCTAACGAAAAGTCGAGCCAAACAGGCAAACGGTTTCTCAACAAAATGGAGAAAAAAGTTAAAAAACGCAAGCCATATTTATTAAGACAATTTGGTTTTATCAACTGGGTTGATAATGTGAATTGGCCACCGTAAAGAGATTCGGGAGCTGACGTTTCGAGCGTTAGCCCTTAGTCGGAGCGAATCAAGGAATTGTGGGTTGTGCGCGGTTTAGATACAGAAATATGGAGCTATGCTATTGGTTGGTGCCTGGCAACGTGAAAAACAACAGAATGTTGTTGAATGAAAAGCGCTCGTTGATACTGTGAGGATTAAGAGTGCCGATTCGAAAAATAAATTTTTGTTCAAGAGTTTTGCGGCTTTCTGTGCTTCCTTGATGTAGGGAGACAGCCGCAGACTGCCATATGTTGCTTATCTTTTTTTTTATATAACGTTGTGGAACTTTTAGCTTTTTTAAATATCTTTGTTAATGTAAAGCGCCAAGGACAAATAGTGGATTGAGCGCTATATAAATATTTTATTATTATTATTATTATTATTAGAATGATTCGGCAGATTAAAGTGTCTAGCGACCGGTTTAGAAGCGTCTTTATCGTCGAAATTAATGGCGGAAAAGATTCTACTAGTATCGGGATCATTTTGAAGTAATTTAAAGTTTTTGAGAATGATGGATTTTCCTGCGTGATTGTGAGGGTGAAATGTGAGGGTGAATGGAATTCTATTATTATTCTCCTTCTGAGACGTTTTTTAGTGCTGACTGTCGATCAGATGATGGCCTGCTTGAACAACAGAGACATGATATCTACGTTTGTTGAAAAAATTGCACATTTCCTCTGATTTAAAGGAAAAATCAGAGTCCTCAGTACAAAGGCGACGAAGTCTAAGAAACTGAGAATAAGGAATGGAATTGTTGACGTGTGATGGATGTGAAGATGAATACAACAAATAACTATGAGAATCTGTGGGTTTGTAGTGCACACTGGTGCACACTGATGCACACTGGTGCATAAACCGTTGCCTTCGACAGAAACTTTGATATCTAGAAATGCTAAAGAAGTATTGGAAATTTCCCAGGTATACTTAAGAGCCGGATGAAACGAATTAACAGCAGTTATAAATTGATTGAGTTCCTCTTTGGTAGAGGAAGTGGCGCCGACACAATCGTCAATGTAGCGACGGTAGAGCTCAGGTTTAGGGTCGTTGTATTGATTAAAAAAATTGTGTTCAATGTAACCTACGAAAAGATTGGCGTAGCTGGATCCCATTTTGGTACCCATGGTCACACCATTGATTTGTTTATAATAACTGGTAGCGAATGAAAAACAATTTAGTGTTAAAACTAGTTCAGCCAGGCGGAGCAGTTTTTCCGAGCTTGGTTCCTTAACAGTGCGTAAATCAAAAAAAAAAAATGTTTGAGGGCTAGAAGACTTTGCCATTAGGGATGACAGTGTAAAGGGATGTAATGTCCAAAGTAAAAATAAGTTTGTCTTCACCCAGGAAATTGAAATCGCGAAAAATTTGAAGTGCGTGTTGACCGTCTTTAACGTATGACGGTAAAGAACTGACGATAGGTGCCATAATTTTGTCTAAATAGCTAGAAATGAGTTCGGTAGGGCAACTACTCGCAGAGACGATAGGTCGGCCTGTGTTTTGAGGTTTGTGAATTTTAGGTAAAAAGTAAATACATGAAGTTCTAGGAGTGGTGATGATGAGATTAGTAGCAGTAGCCGGCAATTCTTGGTTTACTGTAAGTTCGTTAATAGTGCTCTTAACAATTTGTTGGTTAGTGGAAGTGAGATCTTTATCAACTTTAGCATAAAAAGAGGTGTCGGAAAGTTGCCGCAAAGCTTCTTTTTGGTAGAGGTCGGCCCGCCAAACAACCAAAGCGTCGTATCAACGAACGCTTTTCATTCAACTAATTCATTCTGTTGTTTTTCACGTTGCCAGGCACCAACCAATAGCGTAGCTCCATATTTCTGTATATAAACCACACACAACCCACAATTCCTTGATTCACTCCGACGAAGGACTAACGCTCGAAACGTCAGCTTCCGAATCTCTTTACGGTGGCCAATTCACATTATCAACCCAGTTGATAAAACCAAATTATATATAATTATCTTGTAATACTCCCACCGACGCAGCACCACAGTTTCTTTAGAAACTTGCCCCCTTTATTCATATTTATTAAGGCCTAGCAATGTATTATCTACAGGTGCATCAGTCATGTAAGCAATATCACGAAAATGAAATAGAATCATTGTAACTTTCAGCAACTTTACATTCAAGTATTGAAGACTTAATAACGTGACAATGTGATTAAACCTGATATAGTCCGAGATTTGCAAATGTTTGAAAACTGCTGCAAAAGAGATAAGCTAAAGAAACACGAACGTAATCGAGGCCATGTCGTGCTGTGATACGAACTACAGGAACTACAGCGTGAAAAGGTCGTAAGGCCGAACAATACCGAGCAAACGAAACACAGACTCGGGACTATTCTGAATAACGTTGTTCAAAAAGAGTGGACGGCAGACCCGTTTAGAAAAGAACTTGAAGTCAAGAACCACGTAGAAGGGTAAATTTGCAAAACAACAATTTAGGAATATAGAAAGTGTGCTGCCATGTATTTTCTGAACTCTGCACCGAAAGTACAAAGGACAAAACATTTTCTCCACTGAATCAATTGGAGTTAAGGCTACAAACATTTTAAACAATTTTTCTTTTTTTGCGACATATAGTTTCTCGAAAGGAGAGTGGCTTTTTCACTAAAAGAATTCAAAATAAATTTTGAAAAGTTGTCATCTCGCGCAATATTGCCCTCCCCAAATTGCGAAATTATGTTCTTGTAAAAATATCGGTTTGTTAAGTGTTCCGCTTCATAAGGGATTGCAAGATGTTCGTCTCCGCCTTAAAGCTGTTTGGACTGACCAATGGAAAACGTAATTATATAATGTAAGGTCATGTAATTGTTTGAAAGTTTCAGCTACATCATTGAACTAATTTCGGAACGCTTGACAAGGAACTTGTTGTTTAATTATGGTGCTACAAGTACAGCTTAGGCAGGCTGATTCTAGAACTTTGCCCACCAAGAATTTCTTCTGTGCAAAACATTAGGACAGCGCTTATTTTCGGAGTTAGCAGTATTTTTGCCGAAGACCATGGTCTGATAGCTTCACAAAATAAACCCTGTGTTTAAATTTTTGCAGAAGTCTTTTCCAAGGAGACTTGGACTACTTCATTTATTTTGTTAAAAAAAAAAACAAGATAAAGATTAAGATGAAATAAACTAGTCCAGATTTCAGTGACGCTTTCACCTTTGCTAAGATTAGTATGTATTTTGTCTATTTACAGGTTGGATTCATTCTGTTCCGTCCGACTAGAAACGATAATGCACGTTGTGGAAAAAGTATTTGCTGTCAGTTTACTGATCAGTGCAATGACAAAGCCAACGACATGCGGTGAGCCGTTCGTCTCATTTCCAAAGAAAATTCAATTTATATCCCGGAATGTGAAAAATACTACTTTGCAAACCCACTTCCCCTCAGCCAATCTGTCGTTGTTGAATATACCGGGAGCTAGTGCTATCGCCCGCTTAATTCTTGGTATTATTAATTAAGGCACGAAAGCTGTGACAAGCCGTCACGATATAAGATTATACATGTCACTTTAATATATAAACCTTACATGATTTCACTAGCTGACTTTCAAACCCTGTCTATTGCTAAAATCGACATTTTTCATCAACAACCGAGGTTTCACAGACATACACATCATAGTGTCAAAGTCAATGCCAGTGAAGAGGTCCCCTGTATAAACTACGATCAAGAGAAAATGAGGGGATAGAGAGGGAGGCTCCCAGTACAGCCCTTGAGATATGTCATGTCCACGAAAGTTATTTTTAGACGAGCGGAAGTCTTTGTTCTAGCAGAAGTCTGTCTTCCGAGACGTCCGCATGCAGGCCAACCTCGGTCTGATGTTTGAAAGAAAAGCAAAGGTTTCATGTTATGATGGACGAAATGTCACTAACAACCTGAGAGCGAGGCAACTACATGCGGACGTCTCAGAAAACTGTCTTCCGCTGGGTTAAAAATAACTTTCGTAGACATGACATATCCCGACATGACATATCCCGGCCAACACACTTCGCTACTACTTACATGAGGTAAATTCAAAGTTTCAAAACAACCACGGTCGAAGCTTTATGCTTCGTTCTTTCTCATATCACTTGATGAAACAACTTCGCAGCTGTAAAAATCAATAAAGATGTTGGAAAAGAATTTGAAAGGCCTCAAAGGTAAGGTTCGTTACGAGTAACATCGATTCGTATTCCATCGAGTGAGATTTATAATGTTTATATGCATTAGGGTACTGAGACTGCGCAGTACGGACTGGAAATCATCTTTAAGCGTAAACGCTAATTTGTTTTACGTGTACTATTCTAAGCTGGAAGCACAAATTAAAGCAATTATTATTCAACAAATTGTAACACTATCCAAATATGGTCATAATGCTCTCGATATCTGTCATCCGTAGGTAACAGATATCCGGCGGTATACGTAGCTTCGTACGTGGGAAGAAAAAGTGAAGTGAGAAAATGTCGACAGAGAGATTTACAAGTATTTAGGCTGTTTTGTTATCAATTTGTTGAATCAGAAAACAATTATCCTGCTCAATCTCGCGGAATATCGTCTGATTTTAGCCGACTCGGCCTACGGCCTCGTCGGCTAAGTATCCGACGATATTCCGCTCGATTTCGCAGGATAATTGTTAAACATTTGCAATCGCGTTGTCGGTTATCGTAAACAAACTCCGTGCGACTGATTCGAACATTTCCCATGATGAATAAAAGTAGACAGTATTTTCATTGCCATTCCTTGGTTCAGGCTCACTCTTATGGATCTTGTCTTCAGAGTACTTATCCGACCGGATAATGACTGAGTTATCTGTCGCGACTAGAATCTAAGC
>OZ026602.1:15446458-15471458 GCA_964020085.1 Micromussa lordhowensis | reverse complement strand
GCGCCGAATTCCTTTTTCGTAGCGTCAGCTTCGGTAGGTCGGTAACTGTTTCGTCTAATAAAGTCAGCGTTGTAGTTGTTCTTGTGAAAAACGCGTTCAAGGGATTTGTTTTCATCGCGTAAGCTGTCCTGTATGTTACAAACTAGTTGCGCTCGTCTCGTCAAAGTCTTAATAGTCGTGGTTTTGTGTGAAGTCGGGTTGTAGGATGATTCGTCAAGTAATCTGCCGGTATGCGTCGGTTTTCTGTACACTGTCGTTCGTAGTTCGTTGTTGACGCGGTTTACGAAACAGTCTAGAAAAGCGGAAAGTTTTTCATTTTCTTCGATTCCTTTGGTAAACTGGATGTCGGCGTTCTGTTCGTTAAGGTGGTCGTGAAAAGCGTCAATTTCGTCTTTGTGAACAGCTGTAAACGTGTCATCAACGTAGCGGTAACGTGTCATCAACCAAAGCGGTATCGTGAGTCGGCAATTTGCAAGGGCGCGTTTCTCCACGTGCTGCATCACAATTTCTGCCACAACAACAGAAACAGACGATCCCATGGCTGTTCCATGCAACTGCTTGTAGAGTTTCTTCTTCCCGTTTTTGTACTGTACTAGAGAAGGTTTCCAAGAAAAAGAAGGAAACATGTCTTTAAATATTTCGTGCATAATAACAGAGATCTAAGGTTTAACCGAATCTCGCCTCAACGAGGTCCTACCTAGCTGTACCTATAACTTCGGTTACTATGTGTCACATAATGCCTCATCGCGTTTCTAGAGCAGGACATAAGTAAATCATTCCAGTAATTAAACTGACAAATCACAGTGTTTTACGATAAAGCAAGGAGCTCGATAATTGTTTATTATCCGATAACTAAACTTGTTTTCCACAACTATTTTCGGGCAGCAAAGCTGAACTGAGTTATCTTAAGAACGTAGACTGTAGGCTTTGAAATTGTTGATTGCAGTCAGTAGTGTTTATTGATAGCTTTCGTTCATCATTCCTTCAGGTGTCCATATCGGGAGTTATTCTGCTCACACAAGCAACATATCAAGACTCGGCTCGTGGTTAGTGCATGAATGTTAGGCGCGGGTTGCCCTATACAGCGAAAGGAGTCATTCTACTTTCCAAAGCCAATATCTCGCTAGCCAACAGTTATATCGGCTTGAAGCCTTGTCAGGATTTGTCAGAAAGTTTTAGAAACTAAAATAACCGTATTGCACATTACTTACATTGCACTGGCATTGTAAGAAATACACTTGAACAGTGCTTACAGTCATCCTGTTCTTGCATTTTCAAGATCAAAAGTTAGTATGTGAATCTCGGTTGAACAATACCAATCAAGGTTCGGTTTTCATAGTCATTTCGTGAATGCAAAAGATGCCTTATCGCGCTCCAATTGCTACAACGATGTCGTATTGTGGAAAATTGGCTGCAATTCTCGGAGCCAAGACGTTAATTCTCATGCCAAAATTGAAACAAGTTGTTACACAATACAAAATAATGTGGAATGAAGTGATGCTTTGGTTGACACAAGTGATGTGCTACAAAGTGTATATTCAATTACTTATAAGACAAACGAATAATGTAGAGGAAATCTAAACCCTACAATTTTTAATGTCATTGATTCGATCGTCATTTTCTGCGAATTAGAGCATGCATTGTAGAAAACAAATGTATTCTTATTGACGTGAGCTATATTTAACTATAGGTTATAGGTTAGGAAAAACTACTCCACGAAATCCCAGGCAAGAGCAACTTGCAGGAAATCCAGAAAAAAACAATGCTTGGAACCGCGCACATCCTTAGAAAGGTCCTTTCAATTCAGTAAACGGAACAAACACTCCTTTAGTACTTTAGAGCCATGGTTTGGCTCTGGCCCTAGAAGGCAAAATGTAGAGAAATTGATGAAATGATTCATTAATAATAATAATAATAATAATAATAATAATAATAACGATAACGATAATGGTAATGATAATGATAATGATAATGGTAATGGTATTGGTAATGGTAATAGTAATGAAATGGTAATGGTAATGGTAATGATAATGATAATGATAATCAACTTTATTTATCATGGTAACACATAGCAGCAATCACAAAAAAAAAACAGTGGTCCTCGTATAAGTATTTTAATTTAAGTGTTTTAATAAGGTCGACAAGGGACAATTCATGCTTCTCAGGTTCGTGCTTTCGGAATCTGGGTTTCTTTACAAGAAGATCTTATCAACTTCAGTGCAACAAGAAGAGGAAAACAGAGACAGCTAACAACATCTCATTCAGTACTATACCCTACCGTGACAATCAAAACAAAACTATAACAATATCATCTGATAATTTCCAGGTCAAATGCATATCATTCTTTGTAAGAAGGGGGCAAGTTTCTAAAGAAACTGTGGTGCTGCGTCGGTGGGAGTATTACAAGATAATTTGGTTTTATCAACTGGGTTGATAATGTGAATTGTCCACCGTAAAGAGATTCGGAAGCTGACGTTTCGAGCGTTAGCCCTTCGTCGGATTCGCTCCGACGAAGGGCTAACGCTCGAAACGTCAACTTCCGAATCTCTTTACGGTGGACAATTCACATTATCAACCCAGTTGATAAAACCAAATTATTCTTTGTAAGACTCGGCCTTTCTCCGGTCAACCCATTCTAATGCAAATTTAACAATGAATATCCCCTCTCTCTTATCTCGCGCTCTCATGGGTGAAACAGGTAATAAATAAGCATTGTGGATTCACCCTTCCGTTCAAAACGTCTCCTAATTTATAGTACATTAATATTTACTACATGTTATATTTGGAACTACTCAAATCAGTACCGAGGGATTTTATGCAATACGATATTTTTATTTCGCATATAATAAACCAAAGACCTCGATGTAAAAAAGCTCCCTTCCTCTAAAGGTCTTTCACCACTGAAAACATTTCTCGTTAAAAAGGGCGCAACACTGCGACAACGTTAAAGAGGGACGCAATAGCGGCGCTAACGGACTCGCGCAAGCCGACTACTTATTGTCTTAACACAAAAAAAAATAAAACCTGCACTGCAGGCATAAACGGGGAAGGGGTAGGGATCAGTTGGCAAAAAACGTGGAGAAGAAGGAAAAGGAACAGCACCCTACTCCGATAAAGAAGCCCGTTTCCAATAAACAGCCCACTTTAATTTCAACCCGTAGAACAAGTACACTACGCACAGACAAGTACGCAGTGCGGACCTATTTTTTGTAAGTATAGAGTAAAAACTGGGAATGAGCATACTTGCAAGGTCCATGAGTCCTTGTGAGCTGTGTAATGGAAGTAGAAACTGCTCAGTAACGAGAACGACAACAAGGTGCTCTAAAGCAGGTCTTTCAGCTGTATAAAAAGATGGCTCCAAGAGGATATTTTACCACAGGAAGTCTTTCAGCATTCATTTTCCTGGGAATAATCAGAGGAACTTTCTCTGTGGCGATTCACTTTGCAGTTCATTCTTACATTTCACCGAGCGTCGTATTTCTCCTTCGAACTCCAGGAACTGTGACACTGTATTTTGTTTTTATGGCTTTCCTTTCTAGTAGAGACAGCGAAGGCAAAGAAATATTCCGCAACAACTTCAGAACTGCAAAAAATTACTGGAAATTTGCTGTGATGGGTTTTTTACAGCTAGCTGCCCCATATATGTTATTTATGTATGGATTGAAAGTGTTGAATCCTTCCACCGGTGGCGTATTCATGGCAGCTGCTCCATGGCTCACTATTTTGTTAGAGAGATTGCCTTTTTTCAGGGTGAGTAGCTTTTTTTTGTTTGATAGGTTGTTGTGATACCTGTGCAGTAGTTTCAATCCTTACTGACTTTTTATATTACATTTGTCTTATTGAAATAAGCTGTCACTTTTTTCTGAAGACCGGAAGTTGAAATAACTGCGACCACTGAATAGCGCTTCAGTTAGCCTGAATATCACTCCTGTAAGCCTGAAAATCACTCAGGTTAACATGAATAATAATCGGGTTAGCCTGTTTACTGTTAGTTCTCAATGATGGAAATGGTAACACGGTGCAGTTAAAATGTCTGTACAATGTACATGTAGTCTGCAGTCTGCATTTTACCGCACATCTGCAGTCTGCATTTTTACCCTTCATTTGCAGTCTGCATTTTACCCTTAGTCTGCAGTCCGCAGTCCACGTTCTGCACTGTCTGGTCAAAATTATTTCCAATGATCAATTATGAAAATTCAGACTAACAAGTTCCTTTGTGGAGTTAAAAAACCAAAGTGACGTTATATCACTGTCTATACAGTGAAACCCTTTCAATGCAGCCACCTTTCAGTCTTGTAGTGGTATCAGAGAGTTAAAAAAAGGGTGGTAAACAAGGGCCCTAGTCAGCCACACCTTTGTTTTTGTTTACATGCGACATCTGGCTGTTATATTTTAATTGGAACTTGTTAAAACATAACAAATCACTGTAAAACTACTTAAGATATTAAACATACTTTCAGGAACACAACTTGCAGTAAAGCAACACAATTTTGCTTCACCATACAACATCAATAATTTCAATGGCATCGAAAATGGCGAGGCTGACTAGAGTCCTTTAATGACCTAGAGGTCATATTATTAGCATGGTTGTGAGGAGAAGTACCACTGTAGGCCTTACAGGATAAAACAATGTTTGACATGACTGTTAGAAGTTTGAAGAAAACCACTGACAGCTGGGCATGATTCAACTCAAACCTTTAACATAATAATATTATTTAACTTAGTGGCTTATAGTTGAGACATGCATTTTTTGTCCTACAGACCAGTTATCCAGTATCCACAGGCAAGTTTGCTGCAATTGCTGTTGGATGTTTGGGTATCATCCTTGTCTCTGTTTCAGGCATTGGCTTAGCGGCACAAAGTGAGGGTCACTGTGGTTTTAAAGATGTAGCAACACCTGATAGAAATGATACTTCAGTAATGGAAGTCAGGGAAAGAATTGTGAACAATACTAATGTAACAGATGCCACTATAAGGGAACACTATTGCATTCCCTTCACAGCTACAGAGTTAGCAACAGCTTTGCTGGCTCTCATTGGTGGATCTTTGATGTGGTCTCTTAGTTCAAGTAAGTTATCATAGTCTGCAGCAGCCTCCTATTTTGCATCTAGATGGTCTCTGGGTTTGTCACATAATTTTTCCTGCCCATGAACATTTGCATAAAAGATTAGGCTATGAGCACTTAAAAATATGATGCTGATATTAATGATTGAAAATACATGTACATGTAATGGTTTTCCATGCATCCATTCATGCTGTGAGAAACGTTACTACCATTTGCGTTCAACCATAAAGCGTGAACGTTTTTTCGCATATGTTTATTTTTCAAATGAGACAGTTTCCCAGACAACTGTATCGACTGGACCAATGAAAATGTTTCGTTTGGAGCACGAAACTATGAATGTTTGTCACAGAAACGTGGCATGTTCTGGTTACGTGGAGTGCAGGTTTGACAAAATTAACGACATTTTCAGGGTTTTGGAAGCTTGGTGTCATTGCGACTTCAGAAAGATGGAGGCGTTAAAAGTAAACAAATTTGGACGAACCTGTCGCACTGGAACACAGGCGGCTCAAGCTACATGTATCGTTGTGAGGAGTTATTATTTTTTTAATCTTTATCTGAACATTTAGGTTGTGAAACGTGACACAGTTACCGCTGTCATCTACTATTACATAACGACTGAGTTTCATTACGTGAAACGTGGCTCAGCGTATGGAGGTGTTATGTATGGGGAAAAACGTTAATAGTCCATTTTAGCCTAAATTTTGATACGTGTATTTTGTAACAAAAATAACTGACCTCAATTCCAACACCTCCATATGCTGAAAGGCGAGAGTCACGTTTCGCGTAATGAAACTCAGTCGTTATGTAATGGTAGATGACGGCGGTAACTATGTCACGTTTCGCAAGCTAAAACGTTCGGATAAAGATTGAAAAAATAATACTAACTCCTCACAACAATAGCTTGAGCCGCCTGTGTTCCAGTGCGATAGGTTCGTCCAAATTTGTTTACTTTTAGCGCCTCCATCCTTCTGAAGTCGCAATGACACCAAGCTTCCAAAACCCTGAAAAATGTCGTTAATTTTGTCAAACTTGCACTCCACGTGACCAAAACGTGCCACGTTTCTGTGACAAACATTCATAGTTTCGTGCTCCAAACGAAACATTTTCATTGGTCCAGTCGATACAGTTGTCTGGGAAACTGTCTCGTTTGAAAAATAAACATGTGAAAAAACGTTCACACTTCACGGTTGAACGCAAATGGTAGTATTAGGTTGCCCTCTACATGTAAGTCTAAATGTTGCAAAACAATATTTGATCTCAAGTTTGATTATCACTGGTACCTACCTGTAGCCTTACCTAAGAGAGGCAAGGTGGCCTCGTGTTAGTGCACTGGATTTATTGGTCCGGGTTTGAGCCCTGGCCAGGGACATTGTGTTGTGTACTTGGACAAGACACTTTACTCTCACAGTACCTCTCTCCACTGAGGTGTATAAATGGGGTACTGGCAAACTTACTGCTGGGGGTAGCCTTACGATGGACTAGCATCCCTATCAGGAGGGAGTAGAAATACTCCTAGTCGCTTCAGGCTAATTGGAAACCGGGATAAGCTCCAGCCTGATGGGCCACTTGGCTCCTATACAGACTTTGCCTTACCTAACATTGCATTAATAAGTTTTCATTTCTTCTTAGTATTTTGGCGTTCTAACCGAGGGAACATTCATTATGTCAGTGGTGGTGTTGGAAACAATATATTTGGTGGATGCTTTGCCCTTGTACTGTTTCTTATACTGCAGCGATATGAGGGGAATGATCAGGTACAGTTGTACAGTACATGTATGTGGCAATTTATGGTATTTGTGGCTTTCTCTGCAATTTAATTCTCACAAACTTATTTTTTCAAAAGATTGTACAAAAGAAAACAGTCTTTTTGTGAAGTGGAAATCCTTTTTCCTTTAGATTCAGGCATTTTCCATGGACTAGTTCCAGGCTCGTTGCTTAAAATAGGCTGAAACACCAGGAGGTTAAAAATTTGTCATGGACAAACTGGCACATTTTGGTCACTGTTTTAGGAGGTCACTGTTTTATTTTTGTAAGGTAGCTGCTTTATCGCTAATACATGTATGGCACAATTTTTCTGTTTTATGAGGAGAAAGCTCTGATTATGTGGAGGATGCAGATGTTAGCAAATTATGTCGATCCACACCACTACATCCTGTACATCCAAGTCTAAAGGCCTGTTTACACAGGCGATTTTTGTCGCGGCAACTCGATGCAATTTTTGCGGCGCGAAAGTTGCAACTTCAAAATCACACATGTAAACTAGGTGCGATTTTCAGCGCGATTTGTCGCTGCAATATCCCAGGGGTTTCAAACATGTTTGAAACTTGATGCAACTTCAGCGCAACAAAAATTGCATCGAGTTGCCGCGACAAAATTCTCCCGTGTAAATGGGCCTTAAGGACGTTACCAGCAAGTCAGTCCTTAACCTTGAAATAGAAGAATTTGAACAATGCTTCCCCGATATGGGATCCTTGCTAGTTCAGTAATATATATGTCTATCTTTTAGGATTGATCTTGCACTCCTTTGTATTATCATATGATGGACTTTTTTTATTCTTAAACAATGGAACCACTATGTTATATTTTAAGAGGAGATGATTTTCAAGTTGCAAGTTCAAACAACATTGTTTCACTTTCTTTAGATAAATTGGAATGATGATGCAGCAGTTTTGTCCATCATATTTCTCACAATAATTTCTGGTTGGCTGGCAGCTATTATTGTAGATTATATGTACAAGGAAGTTGGTGAGTGTTGTTTTCAAAAACAATTATTTTTATTGATCTCTTAAATTACTCAGCACAAATAGGTTGGATTTTTTTTTGGGAGGGGAAGGGGGAGGGGAATTTATTTTCAGTAATGCATACCAATACAGTGCAATTTTAACTAATGTTACTCCTAATATGTGCAGTGCTTATTCCTAATTCACTAATTCCTTTAAAAATTGTCAAAACGCATTTCATATGGTTACAAATACAATCTACATCTAAAGAAAAGGTAAAAACAAATTGAAAAAGTAGAAACTTAACTAAATTTAGTCATTTCCGAGGACTCAAAAACTAAATACATCTCAAATTAAAAGCCAGCCTTGAAAGCTGTGTCTTTAATAAATTCTTAACTCCATTAATTCTATGTTCATTCAAAATTAAGCAATAGACCACTTTATCCGTGTTGATATGGCTTCATCTAAACACGAGGAAGGTTGGAAAATTTGAGACAGTTATGCAAACTCTTGACTACATCTCGGGTTTACATAAGTTCCAGAATTCTCCCAACCCTCTGAGTGTTTAGATCAGGCTATATGAACATGGGAAAAGTGCTCTATTACTTTTATAAAATAATTCTCAAAAAGACATGTGAATCTAAAATGTCACAACCGTGTTTACATACTCTCATCTAAATGCACCTATCGACCGATGAGAGCGTGCATAGTGGCTCAATTATTATTTTTATAATGTCTGATGGTAATTTATTTCATAGTTTTGTAGCCACAGCAGCGAAAGATCAAACCCTTCAGGTTTCTTTGTCATATGCCACTGGAAGGCCTTGATTAAAGTGCACTAATAGTAGATTGAATGCTATATTCAACTAATATAACATACCCAGTGCAATGGCATGTACACATGTTACATTTTCATTGACAAGTTTTCTGTAATTGTTGGTGTGGAAGGTAATTCACATTGTTTTGATTTACTGCATGTATGCTGATGGCTCAAAAATTCATAAAAGTTTATCATCTTACCAGGACACAATTGATTCGCTAACAGAGGTGCGCTTTTAAGCTCAAATAGGAAGGTGCATGTATCATACATGACATTGAACAGAACATGTCATTTGTATATGTATGTGCTGTTTTTTGAACAGACATTCTTTAAGTCCAGGTTCTCTTTCTTGTTTGCCACTCAGCTCGCCATTGTAAATAGCCATACAGATCAGCTCTTACATGTACAACTCTCTGTCTGGTGTTGATTTATGTCATAGGTGCACTGGCAACCAACCGAGTGCTATGCCTTGTGCCATTAGTAGCCTGGTTTGAAGACTGGATGTTTGTCAGAAAATTTGAGATGCTGGATGTTATGTATGTCACTATTGAGGTTGTAGGTAAGTACTTCACAGTTTACATAAACTGCATTTAATGCATTACATTTAGCAAGACTAATGAGACCAATTTTTACAAACTGAACATAAAAATTTTAAACATGTCTTGCAAGGAGCTGACAAGCTGTCTATTGCGAGGAATCTAGGAAGGTGTAAATGAAGCCTCATGAACTCCTTAAAGTAGGAGAATCAAATTTGTTATGGCTATCCCTTGTTTAGGTTAAGGATGATGGTCTTGGTATTGATCAGTGGTGTGTCCGCAGATGGCTTATTAGTGCAATTTTTGCCTGAAAGGCTTGGCTGAATTTTGGGCAACTGGTTCTGGGTGGGAGGGCAGGGCAATTGTTACTACAAAATCAATACAACACCCAAAACCACAACGTTTGTACAAAAAAGCTCCATATCCATCCCATCATGGAATTTGTCAACCTTACACTTGAACCTCCCCCTACCCTCTTCCCCCTCCCCCCCCCCCCACACACACACACGCACAAAAAGAGATGGGCTACATATAAGCCAATTAAAGTGTATACAGTGTTGACTTTCAAAGTGCAGATAGTAAGCACAGCCATCTTAGAAACGAAGGTGGTCTGGTCATGCATAGTCAAGCATGGACAATTCCTAGTCAGTTATAGTACCTGCAAGTTTTTACTTTGAAACAACAAATGGCCTAGCCTCTTCCAGGCATTTAGTTAGTTGGGGCGCAGCGCGAAAAACGGCGAGCGAAAAAATCGGGGAGAAGCGCGGCGAGAGAACGCTCGCCGTTTTTCGCGCTGCGCCCCAACCACATGTAATTGGCCCTGAATACCAAAGAAGATTTTTTAAATTGTAGCCCACTGACGGTCTGGTCATGTTGAAAGTCATGGATGGCACAATTTCTGCAACTGTCCTAAGCCAGTTATGGTGCTTGCAGGGATTACTGTGAAAGGACAAATCACATTGATTGTGAATACCAAACTAGACCTTTACATGTCAATACGAGATTTTTGCTGGCTTTAAGTGCCCAATATGGTCTTGTCATACATAGACTATGATAGTCACGAAAATAACACAATTATTTTTCTGCAGCTGGGCTAAGACAGTTAAAGTACATGTGGGCTTGACATGGAAAGGACAAACGAGATTCTTACAACAGATTCCAGGTCACGTACATGTAATTAAGATGGCTGGTCATGTTCACAGTCGTACATGTACCTGGCACAATTCCTGCCACTGGGCTAAACCAGTTAAAGGGCATGTAGAGTTTTAACCTTTGAACTAATTTATACTCTGCAGGTATAGTTCTTGTGTTTGTTGGCCTGACAATTTCAAATATGGAGCCTGAGAATCTTGCTAATGTTCTTCGCAGACCGTTACTTAGTGACAATGTGCAAGAGGTAAGCTAATACCTTCCATTGCTTCCTTCTTCAAGATACTTTATCGAGTACAACATACATATTCGGCCCTCTCAAAGAGAATCGTCTGGTTGTTTTTTGAGGCCGTCTCAGTCCCGTTTCACATCTAAATTGGAGTGATGGTACAGCAGTTTCCTCCATAGTATTTCTTGCAATAATTTCTGGTTGGTTGGCAGGGTTCATTGTAGATTATATGTTCAAGAAAACTGCTGTGACCTAAATTTGGGATGCTGACATTTCGAGCGTTGTCATTTTTGCAGCTTGATCGAAAACAGAAGCCTCTGACCGAAGAGTTCATGGTAATTAAGCAAATAATTATTGTAACCAAACATTCCCCTATAGAGGTGACGAGAGTATTACGTAAAATGATTACTCGATTTTCTCTTTTCCCTGTTACAGACTTCAGACACATCACAGTTCTACCAGGACGTCAGGGAAATTGAAGACGCCATGACTTCCGACGAGGAAGTGAAAGACACGAGTTACCTCCAGTCACGGACCCTAAACACGGGACGAAATCCCTTCCCTCCCCTGGTGGAGGTACCGAGACAAGATCAGCGATAGTCCCCATGGGATTCTGTACGGGGTCCTTTGCTTTGGTAAAGAAAATTCATCAATATCAGTGCCAGCAGTGTAGTGGTCGTCTTCATCGCCGCCACCGCCGCTGTCACCGTTGTAGGCATCGCCATCGTCGTTATCATTATCATCACTTATAAGGCACAGCACAATACGTCAGGTCCGTTTTAATGTGGTCGCTGATATTGCGCTTGAGGAGAAATACAAATTTTAGACAAGTCATTTGTAATGAGCGAGTATAACAGTACAGATTATTATAAAGGTTGGACAGTGTGTGAAGTCTAAATGGCTAAATGCAAACTTGTTTCAGTTACCATACTATAAACAGGAGTACGTTTTTGCGCGTGTACAGATTTTAAAAGCATACAAAGAAAAACTGTTTATTAAACATTTAAAAAACAATATCAGACATTTAGAAACACGTACTGGCGTGTCTTATGTTTTCTGCTTTAAGTTTACACCGTTGATGAACACATATTTTCTCACAATTTGCCGAAATGCCTACAGATTCAGATTTCAGATTTTTATTATTATGCACTATTTACAAAATATAACAAGATCAACATTTACAGAAATTACAAGAAATACAAAAAGAAAGAGATTAAACAATACATAACCAGAAAAATTGTGCTCAGTGACCAAAGTAGCATTAGCTTTCGTGTTGGTCACTGACACGTACAAAACAATAACATGACACATCAATTAGTTACAATAGAGATAGAAATTATATACATAATAATTGGGGAAATTTGAAACCATGTGGTCTAGCTAATTGGTAGTGCGTTACTCTGTTAATTTGTAGTGGAAGGTGAAAGCCTTAACGTTTAGTGACCCAGTCATAAGGGCGAAACAGGCAGCGGCTGTAAAGCTCACGCCAGGGATCCCGATTATTTTGTTCTGCTGTTACACCTGATTGGCCGAAATAATTATTTAACCTTCTGTGATTGGTTAGAAGAGGTCTGAGGACTTATAAATGAGAAGATTATAGCTTGGTATACCCCCGCCATTCGCTCAGTGATAGCCTGGAGTGGGATGTATTAAGTTATATAGAACTGGATCATTGGATATTGCAATTCAAGAGTTTTCATTGGCTTAGCCATGGTATATTTAACAGTTATTCTTCGAGGACGCGCCTGATATGAGCTTATATATATAACCAACGAGGCCGTAGGCCGAGTTGGTTATTATCAGCTCATATCCGGCAAGTCCGAGAAGAATAACTGTTTTAGTAAATTTTGAAGCAGTCCAATAACCGGAAATTGCCATTCAATAAATTTTTTCCGACCTCCGAAATTTTAGCACAAGAAATTCGCCATCAGTTTTTCCTTATTTTGTCAAACTTAACGATAATGGCTCATATCATGGGCTTAGGGAACCAATCAGAAAGCTGGAAAATCATTATCCTGAGCTAAAAATTTACTAATAACCATTATACACGTATGATAAGCGTACGCGAAATTTTGGGGGGCCTTTTCATTTTTGTTTTATTTTGGTTTCTATATTTTGGGGCGCTTTTAATGAAGCAATTATTCTACTCGTGTTTGTTGGATATGAAATGATTATAGCCAACTCATATCCAACGTGCGCTCGTGGAATGTTTGTTAACTGTATATATGTGTAAATGTGTGTTGATATAAAGTCACGCCCGATGCATAACTTGTCAATATATGGATGCTTTTTCATTTTTTGTGTGTGTTTAGAATTGAATTGTATCTCTGTATTTTTTATTTATGCTATAGAATTCATGCATTCACACTGTAAGAGTTTAGTAATGAAGAAGATAGCGATATCAACCATCCGTAGGCTTCCTTTGGAAAGGTCTTGGTACATACTAATTCGTTTTATTTGGTCCTTCTTATTTTTCCAAAGGAAACGAAACATTTTGTCTCTTACCATTGGTACTATTTCCTTGGGGACGTTAACATTTGACATCGAGTATATTAAGTTAGACAATCCCAAAGATTTAATTATTAGTACTTTTCCATAGAGTGTTAATCCTCTCGATTTCCAAATGTCTAAATTTGTCTGCAGTTTTTGTTCTTCCAAAGTAAAGTTCATCTGGTTATTACCTTTTTCGTCATAAGAAACAAAGATTCCAAGTAATTTTGTGGGAGTATTCATCCATTTCATCCCTAACGGTTTCACTCTGTTGTTCAACCATTTCCCTAGCCAGAATGCTTTTGTTTTCTCTACGTTGAGCACTAATCCAGAAAAGTTCCCAAAAGCGTGTATAGTTTCCAGGGCTTGTTCAGCAGAAGCCACATCAGCACAGAATAAGTTGGTATCATCTGCAAATTGGCTTAGTTTGATCTCCGAGCCAAAAATTCTGATTCCTTTAATGGTAGAGTTTTGTCGTATTTTGTTTGATAGTATTTCTGCCGTCAGGATAAACAGATAAGGCGAGAGTGGGCATCCTTGTCTAACTCCTCTAGAGGACTTAAACCAATTCGTTGCAAAACCGTTGTTCAAAGCTGCGCTTTCTATGTCCGTGTAGAAGATAGCAATCGATTTTCTCAGAGCTATCACCAAAATTGAACTTTTTGAGAACATTCCACGGAGTAAAAAAATTTCCTAAAATCAACTCGGATATTATTATACCTGGGGTGTTGTTCAACTGAGCTTGCTCCATAATATCATTTATTCAGTAATCTTACATTTTCTCCAAAATATCTTCCTTTTATGAAGGCAGTCTGGTCCGGATGCACGAGTTTTAAGAGCATTGGCTCAATTCGCCTTGCGATGGCTTTTAAAGCAATGATGTGATGGGTCGCCAATTCTGTAAGAGCAGTAATTCAGCATCGTCTTTCGGTAGCCCTACGCTGAGAGACCGATAACCGTCCAAGCTCATATGCTCCGTTCAGGCTCACTAATAGATCTGCTCCTACAAGATCATAGAAATGCTTATAAAATTCTACTGTAAACCATCCTCGCCTGGTGATTTTCCATTTTCAAATGTCTCCAATGATTTTTACATTCTTCGTAAGTCAAGGGACCATCCAAAGCATCTCTTTTCTACATTAGGAATTACCATGTTCTCAGTAAACATTTTAAAGCTGTCCTGTGCATCTGTTGTTTGCCGGAGTATTGTACAGATTACTATAATATATTTGGATCATCCACATAATTTTGGTTTTATCAGTACGGTTGTTTCATCATTTTCAAATTTAATTTAGTCCACGGTTTATCGATTATAGTTTCTTTTTTCTAAGTTAAAAAAAATATTTTGTAGCCTTTTCTCCCTCTTCTACCCAGCGGCATTTACATCTGAAGATCACAGCTATACCCTTATTATCATATTGATGTTGGAGTTCCTTTTTGAGGTCATCATAGAATTTCGTCAATGTTATCGAGGCTCTGGCTATTGTCCAGCTCATCTAATTGTTCTTTGATCTCCACTTCATGCTTTCGAATCGCCTGAGCTTTTCCTTTAGAGAACGAAATGGTTGCGCTTGTTATTTCCATTTTAATCAGTTCCCAATAGGTCATTTACTTGATTATATTTTTCGCGAAGCTGAGGATATAATTCTAGAATTTTGGTTGTGTACTCCTTGTCCTCTAATAGGGAATTATTGAATTCCAAAAACCCGGTCCTCGAGGGTTCTCGTTCGGCCACGTCAATGATAATAATATCGTGTTGTGATCTGGTGCTATCGAGGTTTGGATGTCCACTTTTTTCACAAATTTGCCAAGTGCTTGGATATTACAAAGAAGTCTACCCTTGATTTACACTTAACGCTGTAGACCTGTAGGAGAACTTGTTGACATTCGGATGACGAGTTCTTGGTATGTCGACAAGGTCAAGGATATACATCAAATTCCTATATGCTGTTGGCCTCCAGGGAGAACCACCTTTTTTGTGTTTTTTAGAAAGTGTACAATTCCAATCACACAAATGTAGACTAGTTTTTAAGTGTTTAAAATAACTTGGTACCGAAGTATTTAACGGAGTATTTCATAAGAAACAAGGCTTTCCATGATTATGGAACTAGAAGAAGTAACGACCTGCACACACCAAAGCCCAAGAACAATATGGGAAAAAGAACCTTTAATTAAATTATACTTAGGAGCTTAGGAGTTTTTAGGGTGTAAATAATTTTAGTCTATTTTAATTGTATATTCCTTTATTTCCCGGGGCCCCTATGAATACCAGCCTCGTAGCTGAATGGGCAACCCTGGCTAAATAAAGTTACTTACTTACTACAAGAGTTGTAATTTCCGATTTGCCAATTAAGAGAAAATTTAGTTCTTGAATAAAACTTACTTGTTGTGTGTGGTCGTTGGGCGCGTATATATTACAAAATGAAAATTTTAAACCATTGTAAGTGAGATTGATTAGGATTATCCTACCGTCCGGGTCACTCAGTGGATGTGAAGGTCACTTTTCTTTTACCGCTCGATTGATCAAAAGACAAACGCTTCTGCTATGAGAAGTCCCGTGAGAAAAAGAAATTTCACCTCCCCATTCATTTCTCCGAATAGCTTCGTCGCTTTCGTTAGAAAAAGTTTCTTGTGGAAAATAAAAATTGGCTTCCTGATCTTTCAAATACGTAAAATGCTCCTTCTCTTATCTCTAAGACCTCTTACGTTCAATGAAATCACCGAACATTTCTGTTGCTGTGATTTTGTGCATTTAAGGATGGATTTTTGATACAAACAAATTTGGCTTGGACTCCCCGGCCCTCGCATTTACAATTGTAAGCACCAAACAAAACAAAAAAATACCAATACTGAATTTAAAAAACAGGCATATTTTAAGAGTTCCTCCGCTCAGCAATCCAGTCCGTAGTCCCTTCCTTTGTTCAGCAATCATTTGATTCTATTTAAAGATCTTCTAAGTTCTTTTTATTATAAATCCTTACCGGTGATCCGATTGGTGATGTCTTTACGAATATTTTTCCATCCATTGTCCAAGAGCTGGTAATCATGTTATCTTTCTTCAACTTGTTTGCTTTCCAGAACAGCTCTTCTTCGATAATTCGTAAGATTCTCGTTGATGAATATACGCTGCTCTTCTCGAGACACGAAAGGGTAGCTTGGAAATATGTCAGAGGTTTTCACGTGTTTAAGCTTGGTTCTCGCTTTGTAGAGACGTGATTTTACTTTGTGGATCAAAAATTTGTCAATGACAGGTTTAGTATTTTTCTTTTTGAGTTTATGTGATATTTCTATATTCTCCGGTTTGATCTCGACGTTTATGGCTTCTCCAATTCGGATAACAACTTCATCGATTAATGTGTACGGGCCTCCAGGTACACCCAAGATTTCCAACGAGTTTTTACGTGAATAGTGTTCCAGGTAATCATATTTTTCGTCCAATCTATTCGTTTCTTCGATCTGATCGTTCAGTTTCATTCTTGTGTGGCTAAGCTCGTTTCTCAACGTGTCATTTGCTTTCTCGGCTTTGCTAAGCTGCGTTTTAAGTTTCTCCTTATCCCTTTGATTGGCACTTAGGGTGGATTTAAGCTCTAGAATTTCTTGCTTGAGTTCTTGGTTTTCCCTGAGTATCATCGCGACTGTAATTTGTATCTCAACTAACATCTCCTTGATATCATTTAGGTTTGGTTCGGGCTGAGTGGCAGCAACATTTGGCATCCCCTTGAGCTCGACACTTTCCGCCATATTGGATCGTTTCAAAGCGTTATCGTCTTCTTCCAATGAAGCTCTTTCTTCTCTTTTATGCTTGCCACTAATCTTCTTCATTAAAATTGGCCCTACATAGTATCACTCCAAGATGTGACTTAGGTTAAGAATACCAAGGAAATATTATGAAGAGAAGGGAACTTAAGCTCCGCTCACCACGTCCGATCATGTCGGGCTCACGCATGCTTATGCTTGGCAGTACAATTCAAATCAATTATATTGAGAAGATGACAAGTCACAATAAACCTGGTCACTAAGAAAGGGCTAAAACAAACACTGAATATAAACGAGCAAGTCTTGTTATCATTAAAAATAAGTAAATCCAAAAGATAACAAGCTCTTGATTTGTTTTTTACACAGTCTGGTTTGTTTGCAGATTCTTCAACAAAACGTTAAACCGGCTGGAACAAATCTCAGCAAAGCCCTCATGTCGCCATTTCATTCAGAAAACTGGAAAGGGAACTCTCGCGTCAAAGTTGGCATTGGATTAAACATAAAGTACTCAGGCAACCTGATTGGTCCACGCATTAGTTGACAGTTACTCATAATCGTATTTCTCTTGCAGATCAATCCCACGTTTTTTGTTTTCGTCTTGTCGACTGTTGTGCAGTGGACTACTACTTATGTACGCTGCAGCTACGACCCTGAAACTGTAAGCAACTCTGGTGATTAAGAACTCAACACCACCACCACACACAAATAGTTTTTCAATAGTGAATGCGCCAGTATTGCTTACAGGCTCATTTATTCTATCGCAGCAATTACCCAACCATGCCGTTGTTTGGATTTGGCTTCCATAATAAGGCTCTTAATTAAAGAAAAGTACGTCACCATTTCTGGTAGTTGATTATAGCGGAGCACCGTACCCATATAGGAAAGAAAAGGAAACCCACGAATTGATTTTCTCATGATTATCATGGCTAGCGGTATTGCTCGTGGGTGTGTACCCACGATGACGCACGGCGACGACGGAGACGACGGAGACGACGGCGACGACGGCGACAACGGCGACAACGGAGTCCCGCAAGATGGCCCTCATACTCCAGCTAAAAAGTTGACAGAGGCATGCACCCTTGGTTTAAAGGGTCCTCCTTTGATATTGAACATCCACGTTACGTTCAATTGACGGAAGCCAGTTAATGCTAGCCCAGGATTATAGCGGAGCTCCGGCGGCCCCAGGGGCCTCCAAGCGGAGCCCCATACTCATATAGGAAAGAAAAAAAAACATGAAATGATTTTCTCTTGGTTATCATGGCTAGCGGTATTGCTCGTGGGCGCGTATGCACGACGACGACGGCGACGACAGAGTCGCGCAAGATGGCGGCCATACTCCAGCTAATAGGTAGACAGAGGCATGTAATAATAATAATAATAATCTTTATTTATATAGCGCCATTTCTACTAAAAAACCAACAGCGCTTAACAAAACTACTTATTATAAACAAATAAACATTACTTTACTAATATGATAATTTACTTTTATAAAAACGAATAATTGTAAGGAAAGCAGAGATTTAAAAAGAACGATTAAATAAAAAAGTCTTAACTCTACTTTTAAAGGTACGTAGACATGATATGGCTCTAATATGATCAGGTAAATTATTCCAAAGTATAGGTGCGATTACTGAAAAAGCACGCTTTCCATAAGTTTCAAGATTGTACTTAGGGACTACTAACAATTCTTTAGTGGCTGAGCGAAGTTTTCTAGTGGGCAAATGTTTAATTATAGTATCCGTTAAATATTTAGGTCCAGTTTCATAATAGGCTTTAAAAGTCAAAATTAAAATCTTGAACTCTATTCTTGATTTAACTGGAAGCCAATGCAGTTCTATCAATATCGGTGTAATGTGATCGTACTTCTTAGAATACGTGAGAAGACGGGCTGCGGCATTTTGCACGTATTGAAGCTTTTGCAGCATATGTTGTGGTAGACCAGATAGTAGAGAGTTACAGTAATCAATTCGACAAGTTACAAAGGCGTGTATTAGTATTTCGCAGTTTTTGTGTGACAGGAACTTTCTGATAGTGGCCAAATTACGTAGATGATAGAAAGCTGTTTTGCAGAGTGAGTTCACCTGCCTGTTCATGGAGAGTGTACTATCAAACCATACGCCAATGTTCTTGGCTGACTCAGCCGCTATGATCAATTCACTGCCTGCATAAATAGAGCTTAGCGGTGGGGGAGGCCGATGACGAGCGTTCAACACTAACAGCTCGGTTTTGTCATTATTAAGCATAAGCTTATTGGCTGTCATCCATTTATTGATGTCAAGAATGCACGCTTCCACTTTCGATTTGGAGTGTTCAGGTTCACCGGGGCGTAACGGCTGAAAGGACATATATATCTGGCTATCGTCAGCATAAAAATGATACGACATATCGTGCCGTTTAAGGACATCACCCAGAGGTGCTGTGTATAATAAATACAGGACAGGGCCAAGCACAGATCCTTGAGGGACGCCATAGGGGGGAAGGTCCCGACAGGTAGAGGACTCAGTGTCAACACGTACAAACTGGCTTCTCTCGCAGAGATAGGACTTAAACCATGTTAGTGCCTTTCCTTTAATCCCAAAACGACAGCTGAGTCTTGCAAGCAGTATCTGATGATCGACTGTGTCGAATGCAGCCGACAGATCAAGTAGTAGAAGAATGACACAGCTATTTTTGTCTAGACTGCAGAGAATATCATTTTGAACTTTAACCAATGCTGTTTCTGTGCTATGTCCTGGCTTGTAAGCTGACTGAAGGGGTTCATGTAGATCATTGCTAGTAAGGTGGCAGTTCAGTCGATCAGTAGCAACCTTCTCGATAACCTTAGAGATGAGTCTTAGGTTAGAGATAGGTCTATAGCTAGATAGCAGTTCATTATCAAGTAAAGGCTTCTTGATCCTTGGTTCTAAAACTGCACATTTGAGCTTCTTGGGCACCATAGCTTCAGCAAACGACAAGTTCACAATCCTTGCAATAGTAGGGAGAAGGGTGTTAATGCAGTCTTTCATGATATTGCCTGGTAATGGATCAAGCATGCACGATTTAGTGGCGATGTTACCAAGGAGGGTAGATAGCTCTTTAACTGTTGTAGGACTAAGAGAATGTAATTCATGTCCAACGGGGCAGACAACTCTTTCATCATCAGAATTAAAGAATGAAGAGTCAAGGCGGTTTCTGATGGTTTCTACTTTTTCCACAAAGAAGTCAGCAAATTTGTTTGCAAGGTCAGCGGCATTATCATATTGAGGTAATTTCTTAGGTGCCTGGCGACTTAACATTTTGTCAACAGCATTAAACAGGATCGCTTGATTTGACTTGTTTTCTTCAATGACGGAGGAATAGAAATTCATCTTAGATTCATAGATAAGACTATTGACCAGATTACACTGATCAACATACCGTTGTCTGCTGATAGTAAGACTGTTCTTCCGCCAGAGACGCTCGAGTCTTCTCCTTCTCACTTTCTCAGTCTTAATCGTCTCTGTGTACCATGGCGCAGCTGGTCTAAGGGTGACAATACGCTTTTTGTACCCTTGGTTTATAGCGTCCTTCTTTGATATAGGACATCCATTGTACGGTCAATTGACACCTGTCAAAACATGGCATCCACTGACCAGTATCACGTGACCATATCGCGGGCTCAAGTGTACAGCTCATCTAGGTTACGTGTTCTTTTGAAGTTGACCGCTGACCAGGTGTTGCCCAAGCAACATAAGCACAAAACCTCTCCGTAAAGTTACAAAACTCAAATCAAAATTCTCGCTTATTCTGGGTGGGTTTAACCGGGCCTCCAGGAGCTCCGCCCGGCTTTAGGCCTGGCTAAATCTTCATATTATTTTGGAAACAAATTATTTCAAAATTAAGAAAAAAGTGAGGTGTCATTTTGATGTCTCGTATCCTTAACGTGATTAATCTCAAAGTGCCTAAAATGTGCACTCGACAGCACACGTCTACCCTATAAGAAGAGTCTCTCCGACCTTCTTAGAAGAGACTTTATTCACCTGGTAGTGCATCCCATAGGTATCACTAGCAAATGTTTAGTGAAGGCAGCGAGCAGGAATTTCTCATTATTTTATCTTAGATCACAAAAGAAGCCGCTTCCGCAAGAGTAGCGTAAAGAGTCATTTGCGTGTTTAACTTCTCTGGCTGACAGCCAGCTGCCTTCTGAAAGTTTTATCCCCGGGCCTTTTCGTTCTCATTTGAATAAAAGAATGTTTTTTCAGCTGGATAGCAAGGAAGAAGAACACTTCTGAAATCATCACGTCCTTTTCCCTGCAAAGGGAAATAGGACCTCACACTGCTGAAATGCCTATGTCCGAAGAGAATTCCCGAAGAAATTACCTTGTGCATTATCATTTCGGGCCACATCTTGAAGCCACGGTCGTAAATAACGGAATCATAATTATCCGTCGACTTCAAAATTGCCTTAACTGATCCACGACTAAGTCATCGTGTTCACTGAGTTAAGTGACATCATTAAAGTAGCGGTTGTGTCAGATTAGATGTCAGATGCGGGCCTCTGACTAGTTTTCGTTGTAATTTTTCAAAATGGCAATTCGTGGTCATAACAACACTTAGGCAACATCTTGCGCGTTTGCATAAATCATTAATTCCAGTCTAAGATTTTTACTTCAGATCTGAAAACGTCTCCTTTTTACGTTTCCACAGGACGAAATTGAGCTTACTAAGAAAACATTGAACATTTCTCTAAAAGGACAGATTTCATTCACGAGAACTTCAATTATTAAGTGACTCTCGCCCTTTGTAAAGTATGTTAACAAAGACGATCAGCATTAATCAACATTTCAGGTGCCTATTCCAAATTAGGCCACAGATCCGTGAGATATGTTGCTCCATCTTACGGTAATCTAGCCAACTACAGAACCCTTTATATGTATGGGCATAAATTATTCAAACAATAAAAATTTGTCTCCGAGTTGTATTAACTAAAAGATAAATAACGCATTGAATAAAACCATCTAGTCATTAGGCAGGTGCTAGGTAGTTGTTCACGTTATGAAGGCTTACTTTCTTGTCTAGTGTGCGAAATTACTTTTAAAAGCACGAGCTTCTTCCTTATTGTATTTTACTTGTTTTGCGATGCTCAATAATTTCGTTTTCCTCAAATTGTTTGGGGCGCTTCTGCTGGGAACAACTATGGCGTTCCAACCGGTCACTAAAAACAAACATGTTCTTGTCGGCCATGTTTTCTGGCAGTTCTACGCCAGAGACTGGTTCAACTGTATTCAGGCCTGTCACGATGAGCCAAGATGCATCTCGTACAACTATGGGAGATCCGCGCGAGCCAACGGCCTTTGTGAATTGAATGAGTGTGGAGTTGACAGGTGCGACAAAGATAAGTCCCTCGACTACTCAAAAGGCTTTGTGTTTCAGCAGATTAGGAAAGGGAAGGTTAGTTTTATAGACTAACGTTTTACAATTCAAATCGACTCAGTACTCTTAAATATCTCGAAGACGAGTAGCTTCTTACCAACATATGGTATGAAAGTTTGTATTAGAGCTGTTACGGCTCAACCCGTATTGTGCTAGACTGTTAGACTGCTTTGGCTTGGCTCAGCGTTGTCGCTTTTGCAGTTACCCAACGGCGTTATCTGCTTATCTATATCTTTTGTGGTTTACGCTTAGCCCTTGCTGTTTTTAAAGGCAATTCTCTAGTTTTACGTTTTTGGTGCAAAACCCAGTTCAATTTTGAGGTTGATGCTTTGAGCTGAGCATGTATTTTTGCTTTATACTTCTGTTTGATGAGTGTTGGCGTCAATATAAGGTGGAACGACGGAGACCTCTTCAAAATATCATCCAAAAGTATAAACTTGACGTGACCTGACTCTACAAGAAGTATTGCTTTTTTCCACAATGCTATGCATGGATACTACCATATCCCCACAATTAAGCCAGGCTCAAATTCATGCATTATCGGCTTCCATTCCAGTATAGTACAGTCCAGACCAGTACAGTGCAATTGTAGTCTAGCCCAGTACATTCGCCTTGGTCAAGGACAAAAGCTATTTCCTCATTTTCACGGAGCCTGTGTCTATAAGAGTATAGTTCGAAGTAGCTCAGGTAAAAAAGCCTCAAAGTTAAACAAACAAAAAGTACGCTGTTTTTTTCTACTTTCAGTGTTACAAGAGCTGTAAAGAGATCCGACATTACGATACTGAAGCAGTGAGTGGCATGCACAAGATCTATCCCCTGCCAAATGCTGAACCCATTGAGGTTTACTGTGAACTGGCAATTGATGGGGGCGGCTTCACTTTCCTCCCTGGAAGCCTCACTTTAAGGCAGGATGCCCAGCAGATTGTCAACGCCCTCTTCAAGGACAAGAAAAACGTTCTGCTCAAGTTGCAGAAGAAAGACTATCGCAATGAGTCTTACACTCTCATCCAGCCGCATCCAAAGTACACCAGCACTTCTTTCGGAGTTTTAGTCAACAACTACACTGGCTACACCAAACCAATGAACCAGTTCATGAAAGAGTACATCTTCTTCGGGATCATTCTGGCATCAGCCGCACGGAATCCCGATTACCAAGGCTTCAAATCCAACGGATACACCATCCAGTTTAAAAACTGTGGCTCAAATCCCAACAGCCTGTTTGCGTTCCTGCCAAACCATGATCTTCAAACTCCAAGCCCTCACCATAATTCGGACCTGCGTTATGAAGAAGATGGTGTCGCAGTGGACTGGCGTTCTAAGGCCTCTCCGATCACAAACCCTGATCGCATGATGCCAAACAAGTTCTTCTTCCTGACCGAGCTTCATTTTGGAGGCTGTGGTTGTTACACCTCCAGCGACCGCTGGAAAAAGTATGGCTTTAATGCCACTGCAATTGGAATTCGTAAAGGAATTTTCACCCTCCCCTTCCCAACTTTTAGTGAACGGGACCGGCACGTTCCTTGTCACCCTCATTGACCGCTTTTATTAGAGTTGTGATGTAGTGCTAAGTTGATACATGGAGAGGAGTATTCCTAGACGACGTAAACAACGTGTGAGAAATCGAGTGTATGCTTATTTCTTTTGTTTCATTTTTACTGATAGTGACGTTTGATTTAAAAGCGCAACCCGCCTCGATTAGCTCTGCTATCTGCGGGTTGCGCAGGATTATCATTGTATTTTCTTTTTTTCAAACTAATAAAATGAAATGAAATGAAAATATACTGTTAACTCTGTACTCACCTTTATTCTTTTCTTGTACAATGTCACGTTTATACTAAAGTGTAATTATGGATCCAGCATCCGGTAGACTTTTTTATCATTTCAAGGTCATGTTTAGATAAAAAAAAAAAGTTTCCCGCAATATTGAAATCCCCGTAGTCCCCTTTTTCTTTATGATCTTTCTTTTCTGCTGTTAGGCAATTGCAGTAAAAGCCATCCATAAGGTGGAGAATGTTATTTTAAGTCATAAATCGGTAAGCATATTATTAAAAAATAAATGTGGGTCAGTTGTCGCAATTGGAGCAGTCGCCTTTCTTAATTAGCCTCATAAACAGCTTTTCAGGACGGTATTAAAGAGACCTCTTAAGAGCAAATGTCACCAAAAATCAAGTAAAATTTAAATTTAGCGGCAGAAGTAAAAAAATCGATTTTTCCCTATTTTCGTCCACGTATAGCCCTTAGGTAGATATGAAATGTGATATAGTTTTTTCCCGCTTGAAACGCTTTAAATTCGAGAAAATCAAGAAAAACGAATTTCGCCCCCACTATGGCCAAATTGGTCGAACGCACTGGCTGAAAATTAGAAATCTAAACTCAATTTGCGTTCGCGTGCCAAAAAGAACCAAAACTTCCCGATACTTTTGCTTGAAAGACAAAGTATTCAGCTATCAAAAACAGGCTGTAAGTTGTCTTGAACACCCGTCAAGGAAAAATCCTCAAATGTTTAAAAATTGCGTTTGTTTACTCAGCTGATTATCCCAGTTTAGGAATAAAATTCGGAGATATTTTTCGACATGTGCCATAACTCCAAATTCCCTCAAACTTGGCCAGCATAAACCCTTTATGATGGTCTAAGACATGTATCAAAATCAGCTTGGTTTTTTGTTCGAGTGGATTTTCAGGGGCCGCTGAAAAAGTTACATTTTAATGAAAACAGCAGCAAAAAATAAACAATAGACTGCTTCGTGTTGTTTGAGGACAAACGGGTATGAACTTTTAACGACCTTGTAACATTAGTTAATTGTACAGATTAGCCAATTGCTTGCTTTCACTTATAGTATGCTG
>OZ026602.1:15436458-15438958 GCA_964020085.1 Micromussa lordhowensis | reverse complement strand
AACACCCTGCAAAGAAGCATTGTACCTTCCTCTCAGCCACCATAAAAGTAACAGAATGGGTTGAAGGGACAGTCTAATCCTTTTTCCGTCCGTCCATTGTCCAATTTTTGTGGTCTTATGCATTTTATGCATACAGACCACTAAGTCAGAGGCCGATCTCGAGGCTTTGTCACTTTGAGGACGAGATGGCTCGTGACAGACCTCCGGAAGTTTAATAGCCTGCGAGCAGTCTCTTCCCGAGGCATGAAAAACGGCGACGAAAGGGGAAGAAATAAATTCGAGAAAAAAAATAAAGTTTATGTTTCTATGTATGTAGAAGAGCCTGCTCGCACCGCTTTGAATTTTGAATCGTTGCATCCACATTTGGACTCAAAATACTGATCGGCTTGGATTAATACGTTGGCATGGTGATGTTGTCCAACTGTGACCGGCTTTTGTTAAGAAAAGCAAAATGATGGCCCGCAAAAATGAGGTGCAGAGCCACTTGTTCCCCAAAACTTAATATATAATTTAAATTTCATTTGAATTTGAACGTCGAGTAACGCAATGGGCTGGCCTCCCCGCTAGAAAGAACCGATATGTTTTTTGAAGTTCACCGCTGACCAAGTGATGGTTTTCGATTGGATCACGGACTCATGTCAGGTTAACTTGTTGTAAACAGGGCCGGGTTGTTCGGAAGCCGGTTAACGCTAACCCACGATTATAAAAGTACACCGAAATGTAAATTTCTCTTCTATACAAATGTTTTTCACTGCTTTTGTTTGGTATGTTTTGAGGACCTGGAGATTATTCAAACTCAAACCTGGAAACAGAAGGTCAAACAACATAAACAGAAAACCTCACCGTAAAGTTACAAAACTCAAATCAAAATTCTCGTTTATTCTGGGTTAGCTTAATCGGGCTTTGAAAATCCCGGCCCAGGGGCTCCGCCTTTTGGCCTGGCTACTAAATCTATATATTGTTTTGGTAACAAATTATTTCAAAATAAAGAGAATAACGTGGTGTCATTTTGATGTGTTGTATAGCAAAGATATCAGTGACGTCACCTATTGTTTTTAATATGCCAACCAGAGAACTATTGGCTGGTGAAACAAAAAATTCTTTTGTTTAACGTTTTGAAAATTTAAATAACACAACCAATGTTTGTAAACAAATATCTTTCCTATTCTTAACGTGCCTAATCCCACAGTGCCTAAAATGTGCACTCGACAGCGCACGTCTACCCTATGAGAAGAGTCTCTCCGAGCTTCTTAGAAGATTGAAAGAGACTTTGCTGGTAGTGCATCTCATAGGTATCACTAGCAAATGTTTAGTGAAGGCAGCGAGCAGGAATTTCTCATTACTTTATCTTAGATCACAAAATAAGCCGCTTCCGCAAGATTAGCATAAAGAGCCATTGTTTTGTTTAACTTCTCTGGCTGACAACCAGCTGCCTTCTGAAAGTTTTATCCCCGGGCTTTTTCGTTCTCATTTGAATAAAATATTCTTTTTCAGCTGGATAACAAGGAAGAAGAACACTGCTGAAATCATCACGTCCTTTTCCCTGCAAGGGAAATAGGGCCTCACACTGCTGAAATGCCTACGTCAAATTAAGAACATCATACACCTTTCTGTTCTGTTGCGGCCACATCTTGAACGCACGGTCGAAAATAACGGAATCATAATTGTCCGTCGACTTCATATTGCCTTAACTGATCTACGACTAAGTAGTCATCGCGTTCAATAAAGTGACATGATTAAAATATCGGTTGTGTCAGATTAGTTGTCAGATGCGAGTCTGTAACTAGTTTTCGTTGTAATTCTTCAAAATGGCAAGTACGTGGTCATAGCAACACGTACGCAACATCTTGCGTAAAATGTTTACTGTCAACATGTTACACAGATCCCAATAACGTCTCCATTTTACCTTTCCACAGGAAGAAATTGAGCTTACTAAGAAAACACTTCGAAACTTCTCCAAAATAGACATCACTTCATTCATTGGGAAGTCGATCGATTAAAGAACCGCGTGTGTATACATGATCAAAGCACTCAGGCAACTACTGTCTAGAGGCCTGTTTGCATGGTAAAATATGACCTTTTGCAGAAAGAAAGATAGGCAAACTTAAATTGATATTAGCTTGGAGAGTCATCCTATATCAGGAAAATTAAGCGACAGCCTTGACTGAAAATAATTGGTGAATTTGCAGGAGATAATTACCTCCATTGTATCAGTGGCTATATAGAAGCAATTGGTTGTAATTAGCTAGCTAGAGGCCTATTTGCACGATAACTGAAATATGACCTTTTACTGAAAAAAGGATAGGAAAACCCAAACTGATAATAGTTTACAGGGTCATTCTATACTAGGGGAATTAAGTGACAACTTTGACTGAAAAGAATTGGTGAATTTGCAGGAGATATCTACTTGGAGTTTTGAAAAAGGAGCTGTTAATGATGCTGTTAAGTTATTTTTGTTCCTAAACTTTTCAAACCAGTTTGACTTGAAAGTCTTTTTGAT
>OZ026602.1:15423958-15433958 GCA_964020085.1 Micromussa lordhowensis | reverse complement strand
ATAAGCAAGTGTCAAACAACACTACCATTTCAGTGTTGGTCGACAATGTCTCGGGAAGATGAATGGTCATCACGTTTTCTCTTCGAAGTGCTCGCTTCAGATAAGTTCATGTTTCCTCTCTTCTCTGAGTTCCGATTCATCCTCTTAGTTTTTAGTTACTTTTGCTAGCTTGGACCCCAAACTGTTTGATACTGTTTGAATACATTCATTTTGTCATGAAGACTTTGACGCGCTGATATCCATGCAGTGTTGCTTGTCGAAATACGGCGGAGTTGCCAAAATATTTCGTTTAGGCAGTCGTCGAACTGTTGGTTAGCAGTTTCGTTTCGTATTCTCAATTGTCTACCTAAAGTCCTTGTTCTATTACAATTTGAAACTTTCCAGATTTGGAGGCAACCGCGTAGATATTTTCCTTTGCTTGAAATGGCGAGGACATAGTTTATGTTCTAAATTCATAACCTGGTTATCTCCTGCCTCTCGGGTTTGGTAGCGTTCTCCGCTAATTAGTAGAATTTTATCATTTCTCGCAGTAGTAAGTAGTTTTGATAAAAGTTTATTCCAATATGGAGAGAACGGTGTAGCAATGCGTTATTCCTTAGGAAATTTGTTTCTAAATAAATGCCATACAGTCATCCCTGTTCTTGGCTTCAGGATTTATTCTCTCGTGTATTACGCTGGGGAGCTACAGACTTAGTTTTGCTGCAGGCAGTCAAGATTCACTTGAACATTCAGAATTTATGAATTCTTCTTATTGCCATCACTTGTGATGTTCATTTAAATTTTGTAGTCACACTTGTCTCTTGTATTTTTTTTCTTGCCAAAGGTACTAGCAGTCGTGTCCGAAGGAAAACTGCACTGGAGTCTTGGAGGCCATGTTCAGCCGGCTTGACCGAAATCAGCATTTCTGTATTTCATCGCAAACGATCCCTTCAAGTTGAAACATCTCTATGCATGGAAGTTCAGATAAGTTAATGCACATTTATTTTGTTTAACCTCTTGAGCCCTTAAAATGATCCTTTTGATAACTAAATTTGCCTACACTTGGACAAATTTGACAAACGATTTTACAGATTTCTCGCGCTAATGTTACTCAGTGCAGAGCTGCCTGTTTCGCTCAAACGTTTTCAAGTTTTTTCTTCTAACACTCAAAAGCAGCATAGTTGAGAGAGATGATGCAGGCTTCAATTATTAAACAGACTAAAAATTACCTGAATCCGATTTTGCATAACCTAGTCCAAAATGATTTCGGAGCCCCCTTAGAAAAAAAGACCGTCTCTCGAAAACAAATTTACTTAGCTTTGGAAACTTTATATTGGATTGTAATATTATATTAGTTGTTTACTAAGAGTATGCTTCCTTTGAAAAACGTACTTGAACATTCGATCCAGCAAATCTTTCAATATCCGATTTGAATTTTGCGTTTTGTGCCCCGGTGGTGGGGTGACTGTATTACCTTTCAGGAGTGGACTCGGCGGATCAATATCGGTTTCTGGGCACACAAGCTCGATTACCCGTTATCCAGTAAGAAATACAATTCAAGTACGATACCATCGGTTTAGTTTTGTTATGCAGGGTGTTTAATAATAAAATAATCGTCATTAGAATAATCCTAGTGTACATTTTAGGGCATTGAACCACAAAGCATATGATGATTTTTGTGTTCCTCTACAACGGCGGAGGAACTCTTCTCCCTCCTTCCGTAACTTCAATAATGTTCATTCGAGCATGATTATGAAACTTAGTTGGTAAAAAGCGACGAAAGTGGATTTAAAAATATTTCTTTGGAGATACGCAACACGAGGTGATCACGACATACTTGCGAGATAATTGAGTAATTTTATATAAACAGTCCACATTTTAAATCTCTTTCTATTTTTAAATTGTCAGAAAACCTCAAATGGTTCAAAGCTAATCAAAATCAATAACCTGACACCGAAGATGAAACTGTAAAACGTCATGAAACTGGTTATGCCAAACTGTTGTTGACAGAAATATTCCGAGTGTGTTTCCTTTTACGGAATAAATATGGAAAATTTGCAAAGGGTTAAATTCAACGCAGGCACGAAATACAAACCTGTTCTAGAATTATGACATTAAAATCAAATACTCTGGCTATATTGTTATGATAGAAAATAAACACAATTTGAACAGTAGAGAGCTTTATAATCATCGGCGTAAGGGCCGGTGGGCGGGGGAAGCTGCAGATCCCCCCAAAATTTTGGGGCAACTCAGATTATTGGGCAGCAAGAGAAATTTGGGTAAAGCCAGTTTTTAAAGATGTTGTCAAGCTTTTTATTGAAATTTTTTTTTATTTTTACCTGAAGTCGGTTTTGTAAAGCCTGTTAAATTCACACGAGACAGCGGTTGCCTAGCACGTGACGAACTTCTGGTCATTAGTGAAGGGGATCATAAGTTTATATACAAATTTCAATTTTTTTGGGGGCGGGGCCATGTATTGTACTGTACTGCACTAGCTGGTGTTGTAAATTAATTAGAATCAATTTCGGCATAACATTCTTAAAGTGCTACTACGATCAAATTCTCGATACCCATTTTTTTTACATTTTCGTACACAACAGGTCTTTCATTACATGATGGAAATCATGTAATGCGCGCTTGATCATTTCATGGAAAGCGCGCAATATAAGAATTTAAATTATTAATTTAAATTGTTATTATTATTATTATTATTATTATTAAAATATCTTGCCAAATTTCAATCTGCTACGAACAGTATAACTCGTGTTTTTTGGACCTTTATTTCCGAGAATTTACGGCCGCCATTAATTTTCCTTGTTCCAAGTCTGGGTTGAGAATTGGAGAAAATGACGTCATTTTCTCAAAAATACCACATGGGTTGAAATTATAATAACAAGTAGTATAGCAGTTCGCATAAGAATAACAAAAGCTTTAGCTCATAAATTTGTGCAATTTTCTACATTAATTGTTATTATAATTTCAACCCGTGTGGTATTTTTGAGAAAATGATGTCAATTCTCAACCCAGACTTGGAACAAGGAAAATTAATGGCGGCCGTAAATTCTCGGAAATAAAGGTCCAAAAAACATGAGTTCTGTTGTTCGTAATAGATTGAAATTTGGCAAAATATCTTGGGCACACCTATTCTGTGCGAAAATGTAAAAAAATGGATATCGAGAATTTGATCATAGTAGCACTTTAAATCATTTCGCGCCATCGCGCCACCTTCAAGCTTTTGTAGGTGAACACGCGCAACGACAAACGAAGCTGACACCGTAATCGCACCACCGTATTAACACTTACTATGCTTCCATCGACAAGGTGTTGTCCGAACTTGAGCTCAGGTTTAGCGGAAATGACCAGGAAAGCCTCTGTGCTTTGGGAAATATCTGTAACAGTGAAGCACTTGATAAAGAAAGCTTCTCCCGCGTTGCTAAGTTTTACAATATCGACGGCGAGATTCTGGAAGCCAATCAGAAAATGTACACGAGTTTTCGTCGCGTGTGCGGATTAGTCTACATGACTGTTTCGTAAATGCTAGAGACAATGCACCAGAATTATCTATTCGATATATTTCCAGAGTTTTCTAAGGTGGTGCATATCCTTGCAGTGATACCTGCTACATCGTGTTCAGCAGAGCGATCGTTCAGTGCGTTGTGCCGATGGAAAACTTCCCTCCGCAGCACCATGTGGCAACAACGTGTCAGCAACATCGCACTTATTAACATTGAAAGGGCATATGCCAACTCTGTAGTCAACAATGACATGGATCGTATCATTGATATCTTCGGCCGTTGAAATGGAAAAGACAACTATTTCGTCTAAGTTTTAAAGTGGTTTTTGAGTTCATACGATAGATTCATATGTAGGTATATTTTCACTTCGTATGTAGGCCATTGTTAGCGCATCGTATGACCCTTGTTTCCTTTCGACTGTTTCGTAAAAATTTTGGCAACTTGTAAGAATTTTTGGACAAATAGTTCACCGCCCCCCTGGCAAAAATTGCCCGTACGCCTATGTTTATAATCAGATGCTTAAGCATAATTGAGCTCGCACAAATGGCAGCCTTAGCTCATCTTCGTGGCTGGGGAGTATTGGTGGTACAACCTTATAAATCAATTACAAAGGAAAAGGTTACTTATATATTGAATTGTCTTGATGTACCGCGATATTTTTCACAACTTACATTTCAGCGGTTTTCAAACCAAAACGTAAGCAATTATAGTGGCCAGCAACACGAATCGTAAGCAACAGAACGAACCAATCAGGACTTGTTACAAGTTGACTTGACTGGCGCTATAGCGCGGGAAAACAAGAGGTAAAGAACGAGCGGTAAAGCTTGCTTTTTCGGTTGAGTATTGAAGTAAAAAAATCAAATGTAATTTAAAGCAATTAGGGAATTACATTTGACAGCAATAAACATGCGTAGGTAACTTGAGTAGTATTTCTTGTAAATGAGTTTGATGCTTTCAGGATTCAGATAAAATTTTAACAACTGAAACAAATTTGCAGAATAGGGTATTTTCTATTTTTATCAGTTCCTTTGGCTTGAACATTTACCGATAGCAATCCTAGAGCAGGGCAGTAACGTTTTCAAATCTCCAAGGCCATTGCCTAGAGTAATTTTAGGTGGTCAAAAAGACGTTACATCGCTGCGCTTGTGAATTTGATTAGAATACGATTGTACTATCCAGGAAAAATTAATAGGGCTTAACCTCGATGAAAGTTGATTTCTTGTCCATACTGCGTAGTCTTAGTATCTAATGTACATTAAGTTCTCACTCGATGGAACGCAAATCGATGTTATTTGTTACGAACTACTTGCCTTATCTTGAGGCCTTTCAAATTCTTTTTTCAACAACGTCATTGATTTTTACAGCTGCAAAGAACGAACCATAAGGCTCAAACCGCTTTGGAACCATAATGGTGGTAGTTTTGAACTTGCTTCACGTAAGTAGCTGCGAAATATTCACATTTTGTGATGTCTTACATGAAACAAAACGAAAAACGCAAACAAACTCTCGAGAGTGCGCAGTAATATAAAACATAATAATGTTCACGTCTCGATGGTAATCAAGGCCCAATTGTATTGCTGTAGAAAGCCCATGCGAAATTAGTCAACTGTTTGCTATCAAATGTAAGAAATTAATTAACTTACAGAACTGGAAATTAAGGGATGGATCATTAGAAAAGTGATGGGGGGGTGGAAAAAAAATTGATGCAAGGGAAAATATAAAAAAAACTTCGAGCGAAGAGGAAGGCAAAGAAAAAAATTCATGCAAAAGGAAGGTCCGATTGTGTCTTTTATTTAATATATAAAATTTGCCAAAATTCTTATTCAAAACATTCTTGGGGCCTTACCCCAGGCCCTGCTATATTATTAATAATACATAAAGATATCTAATAGTGTTATCTAATAGTGTACTAAAGTGTGTTCTTCACTTTGCATGAAATGACAAATATAAGGTGACATAACTTAATTCATGCTACAAAAGCCAGAAATGTTTTTCAGAAATCAGTGTAAAATGAGGTTGACCAGCCTACACGACTCCTATGCTTCGTGACATTTGTACATTTGCCGTTCTCTGTTCGATCTCTCGACCTTTTTGTTGTTGTTTCACTCGAGTTTGTGAAGGGCACTTCATGTTGTGTTATAAAGAGGAATTTCAAGTAGAGCTGAGCCGTTAGACTGTGCTATAGCGAATTTAAAGGTCATTGGTCTGCATAGTTTCCGCTGTTATCGGCATGTCGCTTTGCAGAGTTTTGACACCTCTATAATTTGCCATGTGTTTGTGCATTGCTTAGGCTCATTTCTAATTATTATGGGCTGTGGGAGAGGAATTCCAGAGGTAAGGCATAGCAGCTTTCTTCAGATAAGTGAACTACTTATTTAAAAAAAGGCTGCACTTAATATACAAAAACACACTAATAAACTCGTGGCCCTCCAAGCTACAAAATATATTAGGCCAATAATGTTAAACTTAATGAAATACATTCATATATATCTACATGATAGCTTTTTTATTCCTTTCATTTACTATTTGACAATTTCAGTTTGGAAAGGGTGTGATCAACATGTCTCCTTACCATATCATTACTATATCGAGGATTTCACACTGGAACAAATCGTTTCGCTATCGGAAATTATTATTATTATTTATTATTATTATAATATAATAATAATTAAAATTCTAATAACTCTCTCAATAGTATAAGTAGTTTCGATGAAAGTATATTCCAAGAGGGCGGAAAAGGTGATACAGTCGGCTAATATTGTTATTTTTATTTCATTTATTATTCCTTAGGAAATAATTGTGTTGATATGCCATCCAGTCATGGTGAGCTACAGTCTCGGCCATGATTTGTAGTTAATTTTTATTGCCATCACATTATGCTCATTTAAATTTGCATGGCAGTCAAACCTCTTTGTTGAACGTCAACGCAAAGGAACTATAATGATTACAGCATGATATATTCAGGACTGACAAAACTGCTCTTTCTCTCGAGCTGCTTTATAATAGCATATTGAATGAACTTCCAACAATGCCTCCAAATTTAAAAGTGAAAAGCTGCAACAGAATTGTGCTTACTTTGAAAGCTAGTTAGGGGATCTGAAAATTATTTGTTACCGAGGGAGGAGAGAAGAGCAGCCTAAAAATTGAAAGGGTTGCAAGAAGGTCATGCTTCCAATTGCGAATTTTTCCCCCTGGTTATATCAAATAAACTTAGCCTAATCGATTGATGTTTGACGTTTTTCTAGGCTCAGCAAGGGTAGTGTGTAGCTCCCGGCTCTTTGGAAGTGGAAGTTTGGAAGCAGCTTATTTCAGATAATAAGTAAACTCTTTACTAAAAAAACCTTTGAGGTTGCACTTTATATATAGAAAGACACTTGTGGCTCTCAAGAAGAACTAAAAGTGAAAAATGCAATTAGAATATGTTTTTGGACCAAATAGCGCGCAAGTTAGAAAGTGATTAGGAATAACTGAAAACTGAGAACAATTGAAATCAAAGGAGAAAGATGGCCATTTGTGAATCAGCTCATGTTTGCTTTCCAATACTTGTCCATCCTCACGTCTAAGAAGATTGACATATTAGTTTGTTGTTTCATACATTGCGTACACTGAATGATTTCATTATCTTGCATACTGTGATGTGCCACCAAATTATCATCACTGACCGCGCATTAACTTATAACAGTCAGTGAATAATTAATACTATTTGAACCAAGACAAGCCGAAGCCAAGCGATTTGTCAGTAGAAGGTCATGGTTTGTAAGTTTGAGAAGAACTTAATAGGCCTTTTCCATCATTTTTTTTTGTTTTACATGCCAAATTATCCTCTTGGTATACCAGGAATCAAGCATTAGAGAAAGTGTGACTTTTTGCAAAACAGTATGATTAAAGATACCAAAATTAGACACGTGGAACGGCTGCTTTCAAAGATAGTTTAGCCAATTAAATTTTTGTAGGACGAGGAACAAATAATTTTCATCGAAAGAGATTACCTATTTTCGGGGCAGTTAGTAGTTGTCACAGACATATTTCTCGACTTATTTAGCTTTGGTTTCTTCAGCAATAGACAGATGGTACACGAGGAAAAGAGAAAAAAAAACACTTGACCAATCGGATTTGCGGAAAAACACCATAAGATATTTGTGAGCAATGGTGCATGGGCAACTGTTCATGTTGCAAGTCACAGAATGAAAAGTAGCTGGGGCTATGAGAGATCTCAAAACGTCTTTACATGAACTGTAAGGTATCAGGAAAATAGATTAACAAACATAATCCTGATTAACTGATTTTCGATGTTTAAAAACTTTTAATTTTCGGATGCATAATTTGCTTGAACTTGTCTGGAATTCGTGAGTCACAAACGTTTCTAGGTTAAAGTATAGCATAGTGCCCCTAAAAATTCAATTTTTTGACGTCTCGGAAGCCACGATACCAAAATCAAGCTCGTTTGAAGGTAGTAGTGCGCATTGTATTTGTTAAAACAGTCGAACTTTTGCTTGTGAAATTACGAACATCGATACTTTTGCAGTGAAGAACGTTATTTTGGTGATATATCAAACACGAGAGGAATATTTCATCATGGATATCCAAACACCGAGAAAAGAGTTGAAAATACGACGCGCTACGGAGTGTTTTTGACGAAATTCGAGTTGTTTAGGTAGCCGATGAAACAGTTTCGAATGTTCGATATATCTTAATAATAATAATAATAATAATAATAATTACAGTTTTTGGAGCGCCTCGCTACGCCTCGGCGCTCTTACAATACTAAGTAAAAATAATGAAAGAAAAAATTGATGACTATTTACAAGATTTCTATACAGATGATCAAAATTACAATACAATTACAATGATGAAAGAAAAAAAAAAGAATATGGTTGTTACTTATCGAAAAGATAAGTTTTTAGATGAGCTTTGAATTGATTGACAGATGTTAATTCCCGCATAGGTTGGGGCAATGAGTTCCAAAGCGTTGGGCCAGCTACGGCGAAAGCTCTTTCTCCATATGTTTTAGTTCTGCACTTAGGTAATATAAGTAAGTTGGCGACCATAGACCTTAAAGAGCGTGATGGCCTGTGCGGAGTAATTAAATCAGAGAGATAGCCCGGAGCTAACCCATGTAAAGCCTTAAACGTAATTAAGAGAATCTTAAAAATGATACGGTTCTTAACAGTTAGCCAGTGTAAATCATATAGAACTGGTCGAAACAAAAACTAAGGAGTAAACGGAGAACTAAAATATTCAAAATCTATGCTAAGTAAGACCAGCTATCCAAACCTCTTTCACGACTGTGATTTTCTTTGTTTTAACTTGATGAATTATTAATGAATTTGGGAAGTGTTAAATCGGTTTGTAAAGCTAGTGAGAGAGAACGATTGTTGTGCTAAATGATGTTTTACCCAGTTTGCACTTTATACTATAAGACGATTTGTGCAGGAAAGGATCAAACTGTCAAAATACTTTTGATCGTTTTTCCAGTGATCAACGACAGAAATTTTCAAAACAACGATGGCAAGCGAGTAATTCCGATAGGGAGTTACGAATTTTTGTCAGTTTAACCCGGTGGATATTCGACAAGAGTTAAAATAAACGAATGAAGTGACAATAACAGTCATAGTGAAGTCCTGGCTATTAGTTATGCAGAAATTATATTAGAAACGAAATATTTTCTCAAAACAGTTTCCGACACTTTCCAAGACTCGATTTTGATGGGTCATTATAACCACATCTTCATCAGTTGATACTACAATCATGGCATCAAAAAACTAACCAATCATTGGTAAACTCGTTGTCATCATTTTCGTGAAACAATAGGTTACCATAGTAACAATATGACCTCGTAAAAACACCCTCAATTATAGCTTTAAGGACTTGTTATTCAAACTGACGGCACTTTAAATTTTTGGTGTCTAGTCGCATTTTATGTAGCAAGATAAGACGTAACTTTTAGCGAACTTTAAAAATATTCCGAGATGGGGTTGAGACCCACCATAAATGATCAGAATTTTAAGGTGGCTTTGAACCCCACGTGCCGATTTTTTAAAAAACGTTTGAACCTGTTTCGCCTACCTTATGTCGGGGTAATAAAGGAGCGATTTACTTCAAGTTTGTGCGCAGGTTTCACTTACATAAGAAGCTCAATAAAACTAAGTGCAATATAGAATCCAACATTGTTAAAAAGACCAACGTGAAAAAGCTCTAGTCTCAGTTGAAGAAGTCAATTCCTTGTGGTTAAAATCCGCCAAATAGTTAGGGAAGGATATAAAGCCTTGTAACTTTTAGCCGATTGACATTCCATGTTGACAAGAAATTTCCTGGAAAAAATAATTTGTAAGGCCGAGAATTTTCTAGGTCAGAGTATCTTCAAGTTGTTGACGTCTCACGAATTAAATCACGAAACTAAAGTCAAGCCTTTTTAAAGGTAAAAACGCGTATTTTATTAGTAAAACCATCTGGCCTTGCCCGTTTTTGTTTTTCCTTTGATAAACCATATTTTCACCTCGTAAATC
>OZ026602.1:15416458-15418958 GCA_964020085.1 Micromussa lordhowensis | reverse complement strand
CCTCTTCCTCGCTGACCACCTCACTGCCTATTAGCACAAACACATCTAATAAGGCATTTTAGTATGCCGATTTAACCACATTGACGTCAGTTTTTCGTGCGTCTGTCCTGTTATTGATCATGAACTTCGTCATAACATTGTCAGAGTAGCTGTGGATCTATAGCCGAGTGAATCCTCAGACTACTTTGACAATGTCATGATGAAATTCAGTGTCAATAACAGAACAGTCCCATGAAAAACTGACGTCAATTTGTTTTTTAAGATACCTTATTGTCAAATTGTCCCAACCTCGTTCCCGGTGTCCTTTCTCGAACGAGGTTGAAATTGGCCGCTCACGTCTGTCCGCTTATTGACAATGAAAATTAGCCAATGAGCGCGCGAGAATTTCTGCAGTTACCGTAAAAAGACAATTATTTCAATGTGTGGTCGCTGTATATTTTTACGAGTCCGCTCTCACCTGGAGGACCACTGTGGTATAGAACGAGGCGCAATGCATTGTATGCTTTTCAGTATCATTTGATGCATTTTCTCTTTCTTTAGTTTAGCAAAGAGCGCGCCACGTGATCTGAAGATGACAGTCAACAAATCAATCTTGTCATAAAAGCTCACGAAAGAGGTTTGGATGACGAATTGCGGTAGTTTCGGCTCCATGGACAGTGGATTAAGTCGATTAAAGAACGATTAAGTACTAAATTGAGGAAAGTCTACGTTCTTGAGATAACTCAGTTCAGCTTTGCGGCCCGAAAATAGTTGTGGAAAACAAGTTTAATTATCGAATAATAAACAATTATCGAGCTCCTTAAGTTTGCTTTATCGGAAAATACTATGATTTGTCAGTTTAATTACTGAAACGATTTATGTCCTGCTGTAAAAACGCGATGAGGCATTATGTGACACATAGTAACCGAAGTTATGGGTACAGCTAGGTAGTGATAGGTAGGATCTCGTTGAGGCGAGATTCAGTTGAACCTTAGATCTCTGCTATTATGCACGAAATATATATTTGAGACACGTTTCGTTCTTTTTCTGGGAAACCTCTAGTACAGTGTAAAAACGGGAAGAAGAAACTCTTGTTCCCGGTAAACACTACAAGCAGTTGCATGGAACAGCCAGGGGATCGTCTGTTTCTGTTGTTGTGGCAGAAATTATGATGCAACACGTGGAGGAACGCGCCCTTTTTAACTTGCCGACTCGCGATACCGCTTTGATTGATGACACGTTACAGCTACGTTGATGACACGTTTACCGCAGTTCACAAAGACGAAATTGACGCTTTTCACGACCACCTTAACGTACAGAACGCCGACATCCAGTTTACCAAAGAAATCGAAGAAAATGGAAAACGTCCTTTTCTAGACTGTTTGGTAAACCGCGTCAACAATGAACTACGAACGACAGTGTACAGAAAACCGACGCATACCGACAGATTACTTGACGAATCATCCTAAAACCCGACTTCACACAAAACCACGACTATAAAGACTTTGGCAAGACGAGCGCAACTAGTTTGTAACATACAGGACAGCTTACGCGATGAAAACAAATACCTTGAACGCGTTTTTCACAAGAACAACTACAACGCTGACTTTATTAGACGAAACAGTTACCGACCGAAGCTGACGCTACGAAAAGGAACTCGTCGTGTGTTACTACAGTGGGTTAGCCTCCATCTCGTTTGAGTGAATATAAAAAAAAACATAGGAGTAGAAAGACGGATTACTAAAGGAAAGAGCTAGAAATTTGTGGAAACTTACTTTTGATATTGCTGAGATAGAACATTTTTAACACATTTCACTACACTTATTGACCAACGTTTAAGACAGGGACCAACCCAACAACAGACAGGGAGCAGTTTACAAGATCAAATGCTCCGATTGCCAGGCTTCCTACATTGGTGAGACTGGCAGAAACCTTAACACGAGACTGACTGAACACAAACGAGACACGAGAAATGGTGATGTCAACAATCACATTCAGTGCTGTACATCATCAACTGACAAACCACAACATTGACTGGGACACTGCTCAATGCTTAACCTAGGTCTAACCTACAGTACGAACTATTTTCAACGACTGACTCTGGAAAGCTAAATTAGAACTAGCGCCTCTTAACATATGCGAACAACTACCGGCGCCTTACAAACGACTTATCCACGACGTAAACAAAACCGACAATGACAATTTAAGCTTTTCTAGGTATCAAATCAGCACATATTACAGCTAAAAAACGTCAAAATAAAATAAAAAACCTTACTAACTTACTTACGCTAAAAAACTGTAAAGACGGCCTATTCTATGTGATGAACATACACGCTTTACTCTATTGTATTGCTCAACATGCTGCTTTAGTGATGACCTTTTAGGGTATATGAAGCTCGTTCTCAGTTGGACTTCAAATGTAACCGGCCTCGTCTAAATTCTTCTATGTATATCTTGTACCACGGAGGGTCATAAATGCTTTGTTAGCCAGTCTTTCAAAGATCTACATAAATAAAAACAG
>OZ026602.1:15398958-15413958 GCA_964020085.1 Micromussa lordhowensis | reverse complement strand
ATGTAAAGTTTACTGACCTTGTGAGCATGTCCTGTTACCTGTCACAGCATGAGTGCAAGCACATTGTGGTGTATTACTTTTGTCAGCAGTGAAACAAATGGTTCCATTTAAGCAAGGAGAGGAGAGACACTAAGCAATAAAATCAAGTAATACAAGTCAAGGTAATGGGTTAAGTCTGCGGTCGAGTCCTATTGCCCATTAGGCCCGTGGTTAACTCCGAATGCTGTAGCGTGAACGGTCTAGGTGAATTTTTACGCTCTCCTGGACATGATATTAGTCCATCGCAGCGTTACTCCCCAGCATTAAATTCGCCGGTACCCATTTGTACACCTGGACGGAGAGAGCTACTGTAAGTAACGTAACGTGACAGTAACGGGAAGGTCCCAAGATCGAACCCGGACCCGGAGCCAGCGCGCTAATAATGAGATCAACGTGCCTCCCATGTAACACAAGGAATGAATGCAAGTTAAATTAGAAATATTAAATACCCAGCTCTTAAGTCTAGGCCTATTTTGAAGCATCTCTTGCCTTTCTTGCCCTGAAGCTCCATCCCTTCCTCAGTTTAACGGTCTGATTCCCAACGCCATACCTCAGGACTTGGCAGGACTGGCGAAAGGACGAATCTTGAGCTCCGAGATTGTACGAGTTACACATTCCATCCACAATGCACAGCATTTGACATTCTTGATCAGTTGAAACTGGTTGAATTGAAGCAACGAATCCTTCAAGGATGCGATCTTTAATTGTTTTGGAGAAAACGACTTGTTCCAGTCGACCACCTGACTCACAATATCCATCTAGAGTGAAAACAGTTAGGTACAACAACAACAGCATCAACAACAACATTTTGATTTTCTCGAGAAAACAAATATTATTACATTCTTAGTACAATTACTATAAATATATGGTAGGTTTAACATAAGGTAATTATAGTGTTTGATTGTTTTAATGAGACAGTCATTGTCATGCGCACTAAGCAGAGCCTTGGCATGATGATGATTACCGTACGTTCATTAAACGTTTTGTTTAGCGACGTTCCTGTTGATGTTGTCGTCGTGGTTTTCTTATACTCTCTAATAATTCTGGCCGATTTTGTGCAATGCCTGGAGATATTTGTATTTTTTCGCGCGTCTGTAATTATTTCGTAAAGAGATTCAGAAGCTGACGTTTCGAGCGTTAGCCCTTTGTCGGAGCGAATCAAGGAATTGTGGGTTGTGTGTGGTTTATATACAGAAATGTGGAGCTACGCTATTGGTTGGTGCCTGGCAACGTGAAAAACAACAGAATGAATTAGTTGAATGAAAAGCGTTCGTTGATACCGTGAGGATTAAGAGTGCCGATTTGAAAAATAAATCTTTGTTCAAGAGTTTTGCGGCTTTCTGTGCTTCCTTGATGTAGGGAGAGGCCGCAGACTGCCATATGTTGCTCAGAATGATTCGGCAGATTAAAGTGTCTAGCAACCGGTTTAGAAGCGTCTTTATCGTCTTTCTCTACGTCGCGAAGGTGTTCTCGGAAACGGTCGCCTAGTCGTCTACCTGTTTCGCCGATATATAACTTTTTTCAAAGAGTGCAAGTTATACAGTAGATGACATTGGCTGAGGTACAGGTAAATTGATCTGTGATCTTAATGGATCGCTTGGGTCCCGAAAATTTCTCAACGTTGTAAATGAAAGGACATGTTTTACATCGCGCGCGTGCGCATTTAAAAGTTCCAGGTTGTTCACTCGTTTTGAATGCACTTCTAACTAAAAAGTTACCTATGTTTTTGTCGCGTTTGAATGAAATTAATGGCGGTTGCGAAAACATTCTACCAGTATCGGGATCATTTTGAAGTAATTTAAAGTTTTTGAGAATGATGGATTTTACTGCGTGATTGTGAGGGTGAAATGTGAGGGTGAATGGAATTCTATTATTATTCTCCTTCTGAGACGTTTGTAGTGCTGACTGCCGATCAATTTGTTGGGCACGATGATGGCCTGCTTGAACAACAGAGGCAGGATATCCACGTTTGTCGAAAAAATTGCACATTTCCTCTGACTTAAAGGAAAAGTCAGAGTCCTCACTACAAAGGCGACGAAGTCTAAGAAACTGAGAATAAGGAATAGAATTCTTGACGTGTGATGGATGTGAAGATCAATACAACAAATAGCTATGAGAATCTGTGGGTTTGTAGTGCACACTGGTGCATAAACCGTTGCCTTCGACAGAAACTTTGATATCTAGAAATGCCAAAGAAGTATTAGAAATTTCCCAGGTATACTTAAGAGCCGGATGAAACGAATTAACAGCAGTTATAAATTGATTGAGTTCCTCTCTGGTAGAGGAAGTGGCGCCGACACAATCGTCAATGTAGCGACGGTATAGCTCAGGTTTAGGGCCGTTGTATTGATTAAAAAATTTGTGTTCAATGTAGCCTACGAAAAGATTGGCGTAGCTGGGTCCCATTTTGGTGCCCATGGCCACACCATTGATTTGTTTATAATAAGGTATCTTGTAGTACTCCCACCGACGCAGCACCACAGTTTCTTTAGAAACTTGCCCCCTTTATTCATTTGTAATTATTTCGGTTTACATGATAGCTTCCAATGCTGCACAATTGAGCGCGCGACGCCTTCTGGCCAAACCTGGGTCTCTAACTCTGGAGTTAACACGTTTTTGTGAATCGGTAGAGCTCGTTTACGTCTCCCGAATTTCGCATTGCTCTGTGAGGCAAAGAATTCAACTTTATGAGCTTAATTGAGAGCAGGCTTGGTGAATAATCAGTGAATCGTTTTTTCAAGCTTTTTCTTTCCCCAGCTTTGTGCAAAACGAGCTATCAAGCTATCTTCATGCAATTATTGTGTTCGCAGTTCATTATTTTGGGTGTCATGTGGGTTCAAGGGCGGCCTTTTTAAAGATTTTTCGTCAACCGTCTATTTTTTTGCGCCATTTTTAATGACGGCATATGTCATATGCGCAAAGACTATCGCGCATCTGGTGGTTTTCGTAAAGCGGATATCTAAAAAATACATCTTGGTTTTCATAGTAGTCTGAGGATATTTTCTTTTGCTGCGTAGTCTCTGAGTCTGAGCAAGTGTGAGCATCGTAGAGTGTGACACAAAGACAGAAACGAACGCGGATATCACGAACACGACTTTGAATAGCCTTGGTTTTGGGATGTCAACCTCGGGAAAAGGTATATTTTTTCGCTGTAGTTTGATTGAATTTGTTGCTTAGATTCTAGTCGCGACAGATAACTCAGTCATTATCCGGTCGGATAAGTACTCTGAAGACAAGATCCATTAGAGTGAGCCTGAACCAAGGAATGGCAATGAAAATACTGTCTACTTTTATTCATCATGGGAAATGTTCGAATCAGTCGCACGGAGTTTGTTTACGATAACCGACAACGCGATTGCAAATGTTTAACAATTATCCTGCGAAATCTCACGGAATACTGATACTCGGCCGTAGGCCAAGTCGGCTAAAATCAGACGATATTCCGCGAGATTGAGCAGGATAATTGTTTTATTATTCAACATATTGATAACAAAACAGCCTAAATACTTGAAGATCTCTCTGTCGACATTTTCTCACTTCACTTTTTCTTCCCATGTACGAAGATATCCGCCGGATATCTGTTACCTACGGATGACAGATATCGAGAGCATCATGACCATATTTGGATAGTGTTACAATTTGTTGAATAATAATTGCTTTTATTTGTGCTTCCAGCTTAGAATAGTACATGTACACGTAAAACAAATTAGCATTTACGCTTAAAGATGATTTCCAGTCCGTACTGCGCAGTCTCAGTACCCTAATGCATATAAACATTATAAATCTCACTCGATGGAATACGAATCGATGTTACTCGTAACGAACCTTACCTTTGAGGCCTTTCAAATTCTTTTCCAATATCTTTATTGATTTTTACAGCTGCGAAGTTTCAACAAGTGATATGAGAAAGAACGAAGCATAAAGCTTCGACCGAGGTTGTTTTGAAACTTTGAATTTGCCTCATGTAAGTAGTTGCGAAATGTGTCCACATTTTGTGATGTCTTACATTAAACAAACAAACCCGAGAGAGTGCGCAGTACGGACTGGAAATACCAGTTAATGTGAAAATATTTGAAGGCTAATGTAAATTGAGTCTACGAAAACTGGCACTGTCACGCAACTTATTAACAAATCGTAGTTTATACAGGGGACCTCTTCACTGGCATTGACTTTGACACTATGATGTGTATGTCTGTGAAACCTCGGTTGTTGATGAAAAATGTCGATTTTAGCAATAGACAGGGGTTGAAAGTCAGCTAGTGAAATCATTTAAGGTTTATATATTAAAGTGACAGCGTCGAACGCGCTCATAATCTTTGATTACTACTAGTACAATGTATAATCTTATATCGTGACGGCTTGTCACAGCTTTCGTGCCTTAATTAATAATACCAAGAATTAAGCGGGTGATAGCACTAGCTCCCGGTATATTCAACAACGACAGATTGGCTAAGGGGAAGAGGGATATAAATTGAATTTTCTTTGGAAATAAGACGAACGGCTCACCGCATGTTGTTGGCTTTGACATTGCACTGATCAGTAAACTGACAGCAAATACTTTTTCCACAACGTGCATTATCGTTTCTAGTCGGACGGCCGACAGAATGAATCCAACCTGTAAACAGACAAAATACATACTAATCTTAGCAAAGGTGAAAGCGTCACTGAAATCTGGACTAGTTTATTTCATCTTAATCTTCATCTTGTTTTTTTTTTAACAAAATAAATGAAGTAGTCCAATGCAAAAACGAATATCAAGTAACCTTGGCTTGTTGATTAATACGTTGAAAGGAAAATCTTCATGTGTTTGCCACGTTAACATGCAAATCAGACCCCAAACCTTTACAACTTAGTACCCTTCCTAAAATATACCCAAGTCTCCTTGGAAAAGACTTATGCAAAAATTTAAACACAGGGTTTATTTTGTGAAGCTAATGCTATCAGACCATGGTCTTCGGCAAAAATACTGCTAACTCCGAAAATAAGCGCTGTCCTAATGTTTTGCACAGAAGAAATTCTTGGTGGGCAAAGTTCTAGAATCAGCCTGCCTAAGCTGTACTTGTAGCACCATAATTAAACAACAAGTTCCTTGTCAAGCGTTCAGAAATTAGTTCAATGATGTAGCTGAAACTTTCAAACAATTACATGACCTTACATTATATAATTACGTTTTCCATTGGTCAGTCCAAACAGCTTTAAGGCGGAGACGAACATCTTGCAATCCCTTATGAAGCGGAACACTTAACAACCGATATTTTTACAAAAACATAATTTCGCAATTTGGGGAGAGCAATATTGCGCGAGATGACAACTTTTCAAAATTTATTTTGAATTCTTTTAGTGAAAAAGCCACTCTCCTTTCGAGAAACTTTATGTCGCAAAATGTCAAGTTAAAAGGGAAATTTGAAAAGTTGTTTAGGAAAAATTGTTTAAAATGTTTGTAGCCTTAACTCCAGTTGATTCAGTGGAGAAAATGTTTTGTCCTTTGTACTTTCGGTGCAGAGTTCAGAAAATACATGGCAGCACACTCTCTATATTCCTAAATTGTTGTTTTGCAAATTTACCCTTCTACGTGGTTCTTGACTTCAAGTCCTTTTCTAAACGGGTCTGCCGTCCACTCTTTTTGAACAACGTTATTCAGAATAGTCCCGAGTCTGTGTTTCGTTTGCTCGGTATTGTTCGGCCTTACGACCTTTTCACGCTGTAGTTCAGGAGTCCTTTAGTTCGTATTACAGCACGACATGGTCTCGATTACGTTCGTGTTTCTTTAGCTTATCTCTTTTGCAGCAGTTTTCAAACGTTTGCACATCCCTGACTATATCAGGTTTAATCACATTGTCACGTTATTAAGTCTTCAATACTTGAATATAAAGTTGCTGAAAGTTACAATTCTAGTTCATTTTCGTGATATTGCTACATGACTGATGCACCTGTAGACTGCTACATTACTAGGCCTTAATAAATATGGCTTGCGTTTTTTAACTTTTTTTCTCCATTTTGTTTAGAAACCGTTTGCCTGTTTGGCTCGACATTTCGTTAGGAAAAATGTCACAATCTCATTTTCATTCGAGAAAAAGAAAACAAACACATCACAAGCCCTTCTGAAGTGAGATAAAAACAGTTGAAGACTTGTTGTAGGACAAGTGTTTATATTTCTATAAATAATTTTTGAATTAGACCTAGTAAAAACCTTTGAGAGATTTATCTGACACCTCGTTACAAGTTAAATCGTTATTCTATTGGAAGTCCAAACATTCGCAGAGGAAACGAGCATCTTGAAAGTTTTTTGATAGAATATCTTTGCAAAAGTCTTTCAAAAACTTAATTTTGCGGGATTATTCGGAATGTTCGGCGACAATTAATTTTCGCGCCTTCACAAATTGTTACGAAACAATCACATTTTTCGAAACTTCCATTTCTTTTCTCGTGACCGATCAAATGTGATGAAGTGAAACTTCACTGAAAATTTCGCTTCAAAGGGAATATTAAGTAGAATATTGTTTAAGTTAGTAAGTTATTTTCGAAACAGTTCGCAGATGCAAATTAATTATTCGAAATTGGTCACAGAAACACCTTTGTTGTATGTGACGACAAGAATCCTTCTGTAATATAAAAGTGTAATAAAACTTCTAAATTATCAATTATATATCCAACCTTAATCCAGCTGATTCAGTGAAAACCGCTTTTAGTCCTTCGTTCTTAGCTTTAGTTGCACGGTTCAAAAACTAAAAACAATTATCTTGAATATATACCCACTTACGGGGTTGTTTAAAATAGATCGACAACTAAGATCAGGAACATTAACTTATTAGCTTTGACAGGAACTGACGAAGTTTAGTAATACCCTGTCCAATGATGTGCTCAAAGTTTCATCAAGTTTTCTTTTTTCCAATTACTGAAAGAACCGAAATGTTGAAGTACAAGACAAAACACGACACAGAAACTGAAACCACTTATGGTACTGTATGCATTTGTCAAAATATCGTTGTAGACATCTGCCTTCAAGACCCAAATTAAATGCTCCGCAGGTATTCAAATACCGGTAGGTTTTATTCGGGGTGGCCGGGGAAAGCGCCGATGTCGAAACTCTTACTCATTTGTGTACCTTATCTGACATAAAAGGTAACTAGTACATGTAAAATCCCCTGCGAAACAAAACATGCTTTGTTGTGCGGAGAGCTGGGCCGTTTTCCATTCAACTAAACTTCCCAAAAATTTCGAAACAAGGACAAAAGGTATGGGAATTTTCTGGGAAAATGTCAAGAAAATCCGGAAATTACTGTATTGAATTTCCGAAAAAGCGAACCATTCAACTGAAAATAACGGAAATTTGGGAAGGAAAATCAAATTTCAGAACAGAAATTTCCGGTAACAAATTTCCGAAAATTCGGGTACACTTCGAGAGGTTGTCCTCTTTTCTGAAAACTTCGGAAAATTCTCTTCCATTCGTCATATAAAATTTTCGGAATTTCAAACCAAACTTTTTCATCGAATGGAAAGCTCCCCTCGTGTCTGCTCTATGGAATACTGATTTTCAACCGCAGTCAAGGGTCTTGGCACCACTCGGCAAGAAACACTAGCTTTTTTTGGAGCCAATTAGGCTAGACAATGGTAAACAGTTTCAATTATGTATTCCATAAAGGACAGCTATCAATTTTACAAAGACAAAGCATCATGCGTCTTGTACCAAAAAAGAAGTGGAGACCTGTTTCACTCTTAAATGTGGCCGTTTTAAGATTGCCTCTAAAGCTCTAAGTCCCAGACTAAAAAGGGTCATATCAGCAATTATATTATAAATAATACACAAACCGGTTATTTGGAGGGAAGATTCATCGGTGAAAATATTAGACTTACAAGTAACACTAGGTTGTAGATCTACAACTGATAGGATAACGTTGATGATACTTTTAAAGAGCCTGAGCTTCAAGTTACAGCTGCTGCAAATTATGCATCACGTGCAGAATATTTAGCTAGCAAAGTCGGTTTAAAATTCTACCCTGACGAGAGTCCCTCTTACATGGAGCTTAATCTCTAAGTACTTAGAATGAAATGAAAATGAATACTACAAAGTTGCAGATGTTGCAACTGGTCTCGTCAAAATTCTTCATTAAATATCTTCTGCCAGGGTGAGTCAACAACATTTTCCTAGTCAGTCTTTGATGAGATGTTCAATACTACCTTTAGTACCATTTGGCATTTTCCTTTGTTTAATACGCATAACAACAATAATAATAACAACAACAACTCAAGGAATGGGACTACGAACAAGAGCGAAGGTTTCTTATACAAATCTTATATAAATCGAAAATAAAAGGAAAAGCTATTTATTTACTTGTAATATCATTATTGCAACTGGTTGTGAAATATACTATTGAAGGGGTCCGCAAAAAACAAATGATGGACTGGCGACCATCATGGTCGGTGGTCTTTCTCTGAAAGCAAAAATAGTCGAAAACGATTGTCCAAATGGCAGTCATTTTACATTGCCACGAGGACATGCTAAGCTACTATTATTAACAAGAGAAGATCAAGGTAAGTTCTCTTATTAATAATTAATTATAGACGTAGATAAATTATTTCTTTTTCTGTTAACAGTCCTGATAGTTGTAAGTTTAATGAACCCCAATGACACTTGGTAGAACCTTTTTTTAATAAGGGGCGCAGTCACACCCATCTAGAGCTACGTCCTTCTCTGCAAGGCCGCATTCCATTCGGTGTTCGTGCTCAATCTTTACTGTGTCATATTTGTCGTTTTCTTTCGAAACAAAACAGACAAGCTTAATCCCTTTAAATGAAGCTTGTCGTTTACAGACATTTTATGAAGACATGATTGATTATCGCAGTTATATACACAACAAATATTTTCCCCACTATTTTAAAAAGTATCAAATTAAATCGTTCTAAGTAGATTTCTACGACCATACGGGTAGATCGTTAAGATATTTTGTTTTTTCTCTTAGAATTAGAAACGCACGAAACATCTCGTATTGTAATTACTTTTGCCATGGCTCACGATTTAGTTTGGACTTGATTTAATTTAACTTTCTGTAGCATATGGATTAAGAAGCCGATCGAATTCCTTTAACATTGTGCAAAATAAATGGGAACTAAGCCTCCACTGCACTCGAGTAAGATGAAAATACTCTCAAAACATGAAAACAACAACAAAAACAACGACAAAATTTTCACATGTCGTGCAAAGAGTATTTGCAAACATAGGGCCTGGCATCGTCGCACGCTATGTCGTTGAAGCCATGGTTCTCCACGTACTCTCCACAGTTTTCCTTCTCACCGCCATCTGGTTGATCACCATGCCACAGCGGGTCCAGCGTAGGAACGCGTCCATCCATCCACACCCATCGACCCTCCTCTGCGATGTCTGTCAAACCCACAAACACTTTTTCATCTTTTGCTAGAAGTGTGTCAAGGAAACCTAGCTCATCGAAGTCCTCGATGGAAACCAATCCGGCACTTTGACTGATGCAGCTCATTTTAGCTTTGTAAAAATTCAAACGTTCATCGAAGATTTTATAGCAAAAACTGTTGTATTTTGTCCAGTCAGCCTTGCAAAGATCTGTCAGATAAAGAGTAAAAAAATAAACAGCCAATAGCAAAATATACTGGCCAATTTGATACGCTTTGGAACGAATTGGTGGTTGTGTTTAATGTTTTCATTTATCGAACGTCTCTAGAAACAAACATCTTTATTTTAGTAGGTCCAAAAGACCACGTTCGTAAGTTGTGATTGGTAGGTTTCAGTCCATTTTCTTTGTTTTGTTTCTGGCAAGGTCCTTTCCTTACTGTCGTAGTTATGAGTTTTGAAGTTCAGAATTCATTTGAATAAAAGAAACAGTAATAAACAACAGGTGATTTTTTTCAATTGGTATAGTTATCCGCTCTTAAAGAAATGAAAAGAAAAGGAAGAAAAGCTGTTTGAAGGTAATACTACAGTTTGCTTCTTGCAAACCAAAATAGTCTCAGCCGGCTATTTTGGTTTCACCGTGACTGTTTGGAATGGCAATATTTAATTATTTTTGACTAAAATTGTGCCTGAAACCCGGTCATACTGTTTCTATTTTATATTTATACGATATTTATGATAGTGCGCGTGCTTTCATTGACCGTTAGGCGTTTTTAGATGAGAGTATGCTGTTGACAATAAATATTATATCAAGAAACAGAGGACGTTTTTGCATGTTTACATAGCTTTATCTAAACAATCTGGGGATTGGGAAAATTATCGCAAGTTTTACAACCCCTCGACTACATCTCGTATTTGCATAACTGTTTCGAATTCTCTCCAGGTGTTTAGATGAGGCTATTTAAACACGGAAGAAGTCCTCTGTTGCTTAAATGTATGCTAGATCCTAATATTTTCTTTTTAGCGATTTTTTCACAATACCTTTTGAGTTTGACTCTTTGTGTGTACATCTGGAATCATCTCCCTGAAAAAAAAAATTATTGCGTAGCAAAGAGCCTTTCATTCTGACTATTCGGTTATTAACAAATGCCATTTGTTCAATCAATTTCTTCGAAAATGAAGTCTCAAAGAAAATGAAAATCCTCAAAGATTCCGAACTCATCAATAATTACTGGAGCAATACAAGGAGGATTTTGTTTGAATTTTGTCAAAATTGTTCAACGATCCTTTACTTAGCTATAAAGTACTGCCTGAACAAGGAATCAACTAAGAAGAAATCATAATCTGTCTTAGCCCCAAACAAAATACGATCGAGAACTTTTCTCGATTTGCAATCTTTTCTGACTCTGGCTATTTATAGTCGAAACCATTCATAAACCAGGGTGGTAATTTATAACAAAATGTGCTCATTATTCTTAGGTTCCATGAACCACTTGCAGCGTAAGTACTTCTTCTGAATAATACAGTACAACAGTTCTTGTGCAATTTAAATTCCATAATTTTTCATCTGCATGCAATGATAACTCACCGGTTACTATTTCTATTAACAAAAAAGCAAACAAACCGAAAAAAAACACACACAAAAAAACCCAACTGTAATTGCCTGTGAACTTCTAACTACCAAAAATACAAGTTATCAAAAACAGTTGTAACGGATAAGAACGATAGACTTACCTTGCTTTTTCTTATCTGCTGAAAAACAAAACCCATCGAATAAATAAGGGATCTGTGTCTGTCGCATAACCTTTCAACGCCACAGATATTCAGTTCACACAAACCATCGGCGCCTGCTGATCTCTCGTAGTTGTATGAGATGCATCTTGGTTCATCATGACACGCCTGAATACAATTGAACCAGTCTCTGGCGTATGACTGTTGAAAAACATGGCCGACCAACACATGGTTGTTTTCTGTGATCGGTTGAAATGCCAGTATTTTTGGTTGTTTTGAAACTTGTAGAAGTAAACCAAGATAAATGAAGTTCTTAAACATTATCAAGCAGCGTAGAAAATATCTTGCGATATCCTACAATGTTTTTACTCTTTTTTCCGATATAAACACTGCCTATATTACCGACCGGTTGTCACTAACGTTTATTGCATCGAAGAGAAAATGGATTTGTTACGAATTTGCATTACTATTTAAATATTTGTCCAGTGTTGACTTTGTAGCTTAGCAATGCGCAAGTCAACAGATGGGTGCTGACTCTGTTTGTCTTTATTTTTTTTTTGAAATCGAACGCTTTCACCTGTCTCCTGTTTTGGTGACTCAAAGTCATGGTATTTTGCGTTATGCTGGTCACGCACAAAATGACCTTTAATTTGATCGTAACCTGAAAATAGTAGTTAACTAAGATAGAAAAACAATAGAGAGATAATAATAAACCATAAAGGAACAACGATAGTTAAGGATGGAGAAGATTAACGCGGACTACAAACGACGAACTTGAAAACTTTAGGCTAAACTTTTCAAGATTCGTAAACCCTTACTTAACACCTTTAAAATACCTTGTTTGACAAAACTAAGCCTTGGTCTCTGTGAGTAAAAAAAGGAATTTATGAAAAAGCTTAGCACATTTGTTCGCAAACAAATTGGCGCTCTTTGAAGGTCTTTTTGTAAATTAACACAAAATGGAACACAATTCAATTTAACATATAGTGTCTGCAGCGCCGTAGCTAGTAACAGGCCAACCGAAGCACTTGCCTCGGCCATTTCTTTGGCTTTTGTTGTTTATAGTACCTAATACCTAGGAAGAGAACTCAACCATGGACGGATTGCCTCAGTCATAAGTTATTCATAGACATTGCCTCAGTCACAATTTTCTTCTGGCTACGGCCCTGGTCTGTGGACAACAGTAAAAAAGACACAGGCGATATCAGAGAGAGGAAGTTAACGAACTGTAACATGGGTGTTTGCTTGAAATCTATAAATATTTAAACTTTTTCTATAAATATTTAAACTACGCTTAATTACACTCTTACACTTAGCAGAAGGTATCTATGGTTAACGATAAATGGAAAGTGAAGCCGCTTGTTACGACTAAAATAAAAAGATCTGGTCTTTATCAAGAACCAGATAGGGGCGGAATCCGTGTGACTGATCCCAACATAATGTTCAAGGCTTTAAAGCTAGCATGGATCCCTAGAATCCTGGCCTCTGACAAAAGGAATTGGTGCACCATACCTAACCACTTTCTCAAGAAAATGGGAGGACTGAACTTTCTTTTAAGGTGCAACTATGATGCGATTTTTTTCAACGACCTACCGACCTTTTACAAAAGAATTCTTGATAGTTTTAATGAATTAAAAACTCTTTATAATTACTACCAAAAACAAGATATAGTTTTGTTCAACAACAAAGAAATACTTGTGGGTGGTAAACCGATTTTTTTAGTAAATGATTTAAAAAGGGAATTATTTCAATTAAAGACGTACTTACTGAAAGCGGCAACTTCTTGACATTCCAGGAATTCTCACTCAAATACTCATGCCAAACTAATTTTCTCCAATATTATCAAGTGATAAGCGCCATCCCGAAGCACCTTCGTTCCATTGCCAAACAGACCGACGGCTTCAACAAACCTTTTTTCACCAGCAATGATAACATCTTCCCTCTGGGCGAAAATGTACAAATTAATCTAGGTAAGGCCAAGTCAAGAGATTTTTATAAACTGCTTAATGCAAAAACTCACAACGAGGACCATACGGGCCCTCTACGCTGGAGCCAAAATCTATCAATAAATAGCGATACTTGAATCAAGATTTCCGAGTCTTTGAAAAACATCTGCAAGGAAACTAAGCTCAAAGAGTTTCAATTTAAACTCATCCATAGAATTATAGTAACAAACAAAGAACTGTTCAGATTTGGAATCAAGCCTGACGACAAATGTCTGTACTGTGGAGATAAAGACTCCATCGAGCACACATTCATTGAATGCCCGTTCACTAAGACCTTTGTGCAAAAGGTCATTCAATGGTTCAACCAAACAAACCTTTGTCAGATCCTCCCCACCACCGAGGAAGTCTTGTTTGGCATCTTTTCTAGCACTTGTGATGCACGAATAAAAAAGAAATTTAACTACACCACCTTAGCTATGCGCCAATACATATCTGCAAACAAAACAAATAGCAAAACCATCTCCATTCACGAGTTTATCGACAAATTACTCGTTAAATATAACCTTGAAAATATTCATTAACAAGAATCACTCCAGGGAAATGTTTCTCCTCATCCCGTGTCTATAATCTTTAAAATATTCACTGAGTATCGCCCAGTGGTTCACTCCTGATAAGTAGTCCAACGTAAACATGTGGTTAGTTGGTGATGCATATATATAGCTTTTCAGGACAGTATTTGTTCTTTGTACATATAACTAGTTTCTTTTTTTTCTTTTTTTTTGTAACAGTCGAGATCTAAAGGTCATATATTAAATTTATCATAAATAGGTTTTAGTAAACAATGTAATGGTGTTCGGAAAAGAAATAACTAGATTGTATTGTTGTATTAGGAAACAAAAAGTAAAAATAAGTACTAGAGATTACTAGTGATTAAACCAATCACTACAGTGTTGTAATAAGTAAAGAGATGTTGAGTAGTGTAAGTAAAGTAATGTAATGTAAGTAGCATGTATGTGTAAGTATAATATTCGTTCTGTAAGTAGTGTAAGTGTTTTGAGTTGTAAATAAAATTGCTTAATAAAAAAAAAAAAAAGACAGGCGATATCAGAGAGAGGAAGTTAACGAACTGTAACATGGGTGTTTGCTTGAAATCTATAAATATTTAAACTTTTTCTATAAATATTTAAACTACGCTTAATTACACTCTTACACTTAGCAGAAGGTATCTATGGTCAACGATAAATGGAAAGTGAAGCCGGCTTGTTACGACTTTTGGTTGACTTTTTTCGTCATGGATAGCCCCTTTTAAAAAAGCTATACATGAAGCGAAGCTTGGGGCTACATTAGTGTGATATCACCGTAACGTACATGAGAGAGTTTAACAAAATTTTCCATCTTCATTGTTCGTAAGCCATATCAACAAATATCAACAGGTATCCTAGTCATAAACATCTTCATTGTTCCCTTCTTGTTTGTTGTTATTTCTGTTGAGACTTTCCATCTTAAGAGTCCCTGTCCATAAATATGGAAAATAACTCGGGAAGGTTCGAAAATTCGATTTCGCTCATATTCGTATGGTAGATAGGCTAGGGCATGACAAAAACTACTGGAAAGTTTTTTTGGCAAAATATCCTTTCATTTCAAAGAAATATTCAAATTACCAAATCCTGTTAAAATCATCATTTGACGCGCCATTTTATTAAACAACTTTGAGAGCCTCGCATGCAAAACTACATCATTCTTCCGTCTTTAAAACACTCAAATATTTTTGTGCAATGTTTAAATATGTACTGGGTTGATTTGGGGAAATGCTGCGTTATTTTTTGGTTGCAAAATAATTAAATTTCGCAGACATGTATTTCATTCACTTAAAAGTACTTCGTAAGAATCATTGGTTTTTACCATGTGCGAAACCTTCGAATG
>OZ026602.1:15378958-15393958 GCA_964020085.1 Micromussa lordhowensis | reverse complement strand
GTTACCCCTTCGGCTGCTGTAGCCTCCGCTTCTTCCATAGCATACGTTTTTCGCGCGAAAAACGAACTGCGCGATTTTTCTCTAGCTTTCCCTTAGATTTATTCTCTGTTTCACACACTCTAGGTCTTAGGGTGTCTGAGTTTTGGGGATAAGTACTCCCTTAAGTTTGTTGTATTTGCTAGTCTTGTATTAAATTTGTACAGTGACTAAGTCTGTGGCAAAATTTTTTCTCCCATAACTTGATCACATTCGGGCAATGAGTGGCTATTGTCCCAGTGAAGATGTGGAGCTATCTTCACTGGGGCGTTTGGCACGAATCTGGCCTCGTTTCAATGTGATCTTGATTTAAGCACTATCGCACGCTGGTATCGTTTATTCTAAGTCCCCTGGGCTTTAAGTCTACTATTTATATGGCCTGACTCAGGTTATTTCGGTCTCATTTTGCCGTTTATTACCGCGGGCCAACGTTGTGTTGGTTTACCTACCCTCCTCCCCTTCGGCGACGAATTCCTTTCCCACAATCGTACCGCTCATTGCCTGGCAAAATTATTTCTCCCATAACTTAATCACATTCGGGCAATGAGTGGCTATTGTCCCAGTGCAGATGTGGAGCGTTATAAAAAAACTTAGGTCTTCGTTAAGTGTTTTCATTGTTTGGTTTTCTGGAAGTTGGGAAATTTAGAGACTCGGGTGAATTTTCGGATTGAGTTCGCAATGTTTGAGAAAAGTAACCGAAAAAAATCGGCACAGCGCGAAAAGACCTAGGTACGAAATTAGGGGCACAGTGTTATGCAATGCAGGTAGATGATGACAACAGGAGACGACTCAAGAGACAAAGGTAAACTAATCATTCTTTCTTTTCCTTTATTTACTCTCTTCCTACTCAACAAGATTGTGTGCTCCAAGTGGTCGCGTATCAGGATAGAAATTGCCCTACCCCTACCCCCTAAAATAGAACGACCGCATTGCGTGACGAACAAATAACGAACCGCGATTCACTGAGCAGCAATCATTCAGTATTTTGATCTATTTTGGTGTAGCGCAAGGCAAGCAACTATTTACAAATTACTTAGTCGTTGTTGACTTAGACGTAGTTGCGATCATATGCGCCGAAAGATGGTCAAAGATTCATGGTATTCGACCTCTAGATACGATGACAGTTGGTGATGTTCCACCAGACACCTTGTGTAAACAGAAGGAAACTTTGCTTTACGTCGACGAATGGTGAGAGAAAAACGTTAAATTGGCTTTTGGACCTGCCTTTTGCAGCAAATAAGGTTAGAACATTTCGAATTTATCAGCTCTGTGTCTATTTTAGCTTAATATACGTCAAGACATGTGGCGCATGCTAAAATATGTGTCTAACCCGTGAATTGAAATTAGACGGCGGAAGGTTGAATATTTGCATTTTTAACGTACTTTGAAAAGCTCTCGCGTCGCTCACAATCATTTGCCCAAAGAAATTTTTACAGGGTTCTGAAGACCATCCTTTTACGATTCAACCACCAGAAGCTTAATCCATTCGAAGGTTTCGCACATGGTAAAAACCAATGATTCTTACGAAGTACTTTTAAGTGAATGAAATACATGTCTGCGAAATTTAATTATTTTGCAACCAAAAAATAACGCAGCATTTCCCCAAATCAACCCAGTACATATTTAAACATTGCACAAAAATATTTGAGTGTTTTAAAGACGGAAGAATGATGTAGTTTTGAATGCGAGGCCCTCAAAGTTGTTTAATAAAATGGTGCGTCAAATGGCGATTTTAGCAGGATTTGGTAATTTGCATATTTCTTTGAAATGAAAGGATATTTTGCCAAAAAAACTATCCAGTAGTTTTTGTCATGCCCTAGCCTATCTACCATAAGAATATGAGCGAAATCGAATTTTTGACCCTTGCCGCGAAATTAAGAATTTGTCTGATTTTTACCGGCAGGAACTCTTAAAAGCTATTATTTGGTAGATAATTTGTACTTAATGTGATATATTTTAACTTAGCTTTTAAACTCTTCAACTAGCAACCTCGTTCCCAGGCTCTCTTTCCTCTGCTTTCCTTGTCGTTGGGAGAACAACCCTGGTTTCGGCTGGTCACGTGACCACCCAGGATCTGGGTGGCAAAAATCTGTTGGGCTGGAGGGGTGGCAAGTGTTTGATTGTTATTGTGAGAAACTTTGTGGGTTTCAAATCCTCGGGCAGTCGTTAAACACTACCCGCTTTATCGGGGTTCGAAGTCGAATTTTGTCGATCTGCCTTCTCCAAAATACAGAAGACTTTCGTTCTCAAAGAAATTCGACAGCCGAATGGAGCACAATCGAAGTGAAACCAGTGGATCAGTCTCTTGAATCTTTGAATTCGGAGGTAATTTATTTTGTTTCTTGTTTGGTATTTTGGATGTTACAAAGTATTTCTGTCACACGGCCGATTACCCGAATGTTCTGACTTGCATTTGAATTACAGAAATTTAAAATGATTTACAGTTTTGTTGACATAAGCCCGCACTTATATTTCATCTGCATCAGGTTTATGTAATGCAGATGTTTAAACGTGGTTCCTTGGCAAAGTCAACAACTATATTTTGCGAAATGTTTAATAAAACATCGTTTTATATAGCAAACAATGTGCCGTGGGGTTAATTCAGGCAACATGACGAACAGCGAAACAGTTTTACTTCTTAGTAAATCGACCGGTTGAAATTGAAATCAGAGTGATAGTTCAATACGCTGGATATAAATATACTTTGTTTGACCGGTGTGAAGCTTAGAATAGAACTGAAGAATTTCAAAGGTGTATTTGCCCGTGGTGACCAGCGATCGCCTTTCTTTCGCTTCAGTTGAGATCGACAAAATTATTCGTTGACTCTACCCCGGTGGAAAAGTATGTGTCACAGTTGGTCACGTGACCAGCCGCAACGAAAGTCTTTCCAGCGACAAGGGAGGCAAGGAAGAAAGAAGGTCTGTACGAGCGAAAAGAAAATGCATAATTTCGGCCATTTTCGGCGGGAGCTGGCAGCTGAAATGGCGATTTTCGGACTTTCGTCGACTTCGAAAAAACTTAAACGCTTCAGGACCTTTGAATGGTATTTTCGAAAACAACTCACTATACAGGTTATTTGGGCAAAATATGAAGATATCCGAAATTTCACGAGTGTCATCTCATTCTCGACATTTCCGACGGAAAGCGTTATTTAAAGCTTTCGCGAGTATCCTATTTTCCTTTGGAAATGGTAAGCGAGTGCTAAAGTCATTTCGGTTGTCTAGTTGATGTATTATTGGAGGTTGAGCATATTACAAAAAATACCTGTGTCGCCGACTTTAAAAATGTTTTGGGTAGATTGAGAGTTGGCAAATATTACAGAATTTCGACGGAGAGACTGGTTTAAGTGTTGTAAGAAATAATTTGTGATTGCGAATACTGTTTGGGCTTTTCTGTCGAGGAATGTTTTTGCACATGTACTAGCAAAACATTCCTTGTGATCACAAAGAAAACATCACAAAAAAATCTTAAAGATTATACAGATTTTAACACCTTCCGCAAATTAATTTTTTCCTGTAATATAGCATAAATTTATCTATCTTTGTTATAATTTTTTTCATTATTTCTAATTTCTAACATAAGGTAGGTCGAAGAAATTAGCAGCAATGCTACTCTGTGAATTCGAGGGTAAATAAGGTTAAGGATGATGATCTACTGTTAGCTCAAGGTGAAGGCTATGATCTCAACTGTGTAAACGCGTGGTATATGACATTTGCAGAATCTGTATCCATCAAAGAATAGTTAATAGAGGGGAATGGCTATGAAACTCGACGAATTTCTTTGTTGTAGGTTTTTGTTCGCTTTTGTGCTCAAAACACAAGAGTTGTTAACTCCGTACTGAGGAAATAACCAATAGAAACATTTTGGTTACCTAATTCATGCTAAAAAACTCTGACCAAGATCTGTAAGAGTAAGCCTGAATCAAGAAACGGCATTGTAAATGTTAAATCGAACGAGCGATTATAAATATTGGATGGAGTTGAAACTGATGTTAACCTTCGAACCAGTGCCGAGATAAGTTTCTATAAAATGGACAGGATGGCTCCAAATTCGCGATAAACCAATTCGACGATGTCACATTTTTCCGATACTTTTCATTGAAACAAAAAAATTAGCCTCACTGCTCGATTTTTATCGAGTCAACAGGAACAAATGCATGAACCTCGAGCCACGGCAGGGCCAGAGCCACGATCCACGACCCACCCACGCCGATTAGATAATCTCCCTTGAGAGAGACAATACAATTCAGGAAAATTTTCCCCATAATCGAAATGTGGCAAAAAGACAGCAATCTATGCTGAAGTGATTGATTTATTTTGCTTTACAACAAAGCTGCTTATACATTACATTAAACATTCCTTTCTGATAATAAAGCAAGACGGGAATTTGGCAAACTGTTTTATTTCTTGGGAAAATTATTCATGACAATTATTAATTCTGTCCAATCACAAAAGACGCAAACAATTAATCAAAACTTGAGCAAAGTACATGTAGCTGATGCGAAGTGCGGGAATACATGTGCCAGCGAGTCATGATTGGTTTTACTTCTGATCAGATGACAAAGCAGCACAATTTTTTTAAGCCAACAACAGCGCAATGAAGTTATGCCAAACCAAAGTAAACGCGAATCACTTTTGACAGTCAAGTGAGAATTGCTGCGTTGTAAGTAACCTGCGATCATATCCTCCCTCCCTTAATATCCAAAATAAAAAAAAAAAACGCCTGATCGCAGTTTACCTTGTAAGCAACCATAGCTAAGCTGTTTAAACCACAGTTATCCGAGAAGAAAATGACTAAAGGAAAAATTTAGAGTATCTGGTTTTCTTGCTTCGCTTTAGCTACAGAGAGGGGGAGTTTATAAGATAAGGGCGGGGTGGTGGTTTAAGATTTAGGTATTTCTGAAGGGTTTGACTCCTAGTCTACATTTTGTTTAAAAGGGGCAAGTTTCTAAGGAAACTGTGGTGCTGCGTCGGTGGGGAGTATATATATCTTATTAGACGTTTTGGTGTGTAGTATCGCTGTATATTTTTACGAGTTGTGCGGTATTTTGACGAGCCTGTAGGGCGAGTCAAAATACAAACAACGAGTAAAAATATACAGCGATACTACACACCAAAACGTCTAATAAGAGATTTATTATCCAACGATTTCTTTTCCCAAAATTCTGACTTGACAAGGTTTTGAACTTCACGCGGCCGGGAGGAATGAGACGAGTACAAATATCGTGTGATATTTGTACTCGTTTCGCGCGATATTTGTACTCTACGAAGCAGAGTTGGATAATAATACAAGATAATTTGGTTTTATCAACTTAGTTGATAATGTAAATTGGCCACCGCAAAGAGATTCAAAAGCTGACGTTTCGAGCGTTTGCCCTTCGTCGGAGCGAATCGAGGAATTGTGGGTTGTGTGTGGTTTATATACAGAAAGATGGAAGGACGCTATTGGTTGGTGCATGGTAACAACAGAATAAATTAGTTGAATGAAAAGCGATCGTTGATACCGTGAGGATTAAGAGTGCCGATTTGAAAAATAAATTTCTGTCCTAGAGTTTTACGGCTTTCCGTGCTTCCTTGATGTAGGGAAAGGTCGCAGACTGCCATATGCTGCTTAGAATGATTGGGGAGATTAAAGTGTCTCGCGACCGGTTTAGATCCGTTCTTGTCGACTTTTGCTTACGTCATGAAATGAATTTTACATATTACAAACCGCGCGGGAAAATCCAATTCGTTTACTTTTTGATAAAAGTCCAGATTTTGTATCTGCGTTTGTTTGCGAAACAAACACTTCCAATACTGTGTACTTAAGATGAAATATGACCCACATAACAATATTTTGTGTTATAATAATAATAAGTAATGGTAATAGAACTGAGTGGGATCCAATTCGCTCTGTAATCATACGAGTGATAACAAAATCGGACGACCGCGCAGCGGGAGTCCGATTTTTTTATCACGAGTATGATTAGTAATAGTAATTGGACTGAGTGGAGTACAATTCAGGGAGTAATCGCGCGATTTGAAATTACGAGCACGATTACTCCCTGAATTGTACGACACGAAGTCCAATTACTAATTAATCGTATCTATAACAAATTTCGAAATTAAGAATGTCTTTTGAGAACTTCTTTTGAGCGAAAACGTCTGTAGCGTTTTTCCTAAGTTTTGAAAACTGTAGAAAACTTTGCTAAGGAAACCATTAAAGTGCGTGTAACTGACGTGAAAATCACGTGGGTATCCAATTACAGGTGTCCGATTACAAAAAGTTCAAATCGGACACCTGTAATTGGACACCCACGTGATCGCGCGCCGATTACGTGACAAATAGGCGCGAAGAGAACCAACCGCGATCGAGAATTTTGTTATAGATACGATTACAGACCGAATTGGACGACACGAAGTCTTACTACCAATTAATCATAAAAATTACAATTTCCGAGAAAATAAGAATAGCCAAGTTATAAAAAAGGGCAAATTTGCATTAAATGAAGACAAAGGAGGCGTAAATTGTATCACGTCGCTCTCAAATTGAGATTGGTTGATTTAAGCTACAAGCTTTAAGCTACAAGGTGATTGGTGCATTGGACTGTCCGATAACAACTTGGCAAGTGAATTAGTGGAAAATAGCAGTTTTTTTTAAACCAATCACAATCCAGGAAATTGTAGTTTTTATGATAATACCTTTTTTATTGTCGATAACGTGGGGAGTGGTCGCTGAATCTCCCGAGCCATGGGCTCATGAAAAAAATGTTCGACTAATAGATTACAAATGAATTACTACATGAAATATAATAGAATTAAATCAAGTTAGTACCTGCTGGATAAAAGAAAAACTATAATTGCATTGCACTGTACTTTACATTTGTTATTGGTAATCTAAATTGCTGAACATAATGTGCAGATTTATTTTATATAATGTAAAATGTGTTATGATTTTATATAATGTAAGATGTGTTATGATTTTATATAATGTAAAATGTGTTATGATTTTGTATAATTAATGTAAAATGTGTTATTATTTTATATAATGTAAAATGTGTTATGAATTTATATCATGTAAAATGTTTTATGATTTTATATCATGTAAAATGTTTTATGATTTTATATAATGTAAAATGTGGTGTTATTTTATATAATGTAAAATGTGTTATTATTTTATATAATGTAAAAAGTGTTATGATTTTGTATAATGTAAAATGTGTTATGATTTTATATCATGTGAAATGTGTTATGATTTTATACAATGTAAAATCAAACAGCAGACAGTAGAAAGGATCACACGTGGAGTAAGGAGTATTTGCAGACATAAGGCCTGATGTCATCGCACTTTATGTCATGGAAGCCATGGTTCTCCACGTACTCTCCACAGTTTTCCTTCTCACCGCCATCTGGATGCTTACCATGCCACAAGGGGTCCAGCGTAGGAACGCGCCCATCCATCCACACCCATCGCCCCTCCTCTGCGATGTCTGTCATACCCACAAACACTTTTTCACCTTTCTCTAGAATGGTGTCAAGGAAATAACGCTCGGGAAAGTCCTCAACAGAAACCAATCCAGCTCCTGCACTGATGCAACTCGAATTAGCCAGGTAAAAGTTTTCTTTTGTGCGGAAAACTTTGTAGCAAAAAAAATTGTATGGTTCCCAGCCAGCCTTACACGCGTCTGGAAAATAGCGTAAAAATACTTCACTACGAAACTCGTTTACTGGAAATCCGGTTATTTATTCTTTATGCATTCTTAACTCTCTAAGGAACTTGAAATTTCAGTTTTATCACTAGTTTTTGAATTTTTGAAAATGACACTTATTCGGGAAAATTATGTTTAACTTTACTCACTCGGTTCAGCGCATGTCTCTCCGTTCCAGTCGTCTGGGCAAACGCATCTCGAAGCGCTACCTCCATCAATAGAATAGCAGATGCCAGCGTTCTCGCAGGGAGAGGAAAGGCACTGAATCAAATTGAATTATAAGGAACACGGATTGATTAAATTCAACTCTTAATTTAACCAGTGAAACTATTCAAAACTACTTATTCAAGAACCGATGTATTAATGACTCATTAAAATATTTTTTTCTTACTATATGGCTTCTTACTTTGTTTTCGCAGGTGCGTAATTGGCCCACGGGCATTATGGAAAAATAATGCTCTACAATTAGTCAATCGGAGGGAATTTTATATTCGCTACAAACACAAGCCATATGATAACATAATATAACATTTTATCATACGAGAGTTTTCAAATGAGTAGATCGGTTCATTGTTGAATAAAACGAGTTTCTATTGGACAGAATTAAACCTCCAAGGCTGGGATGTTCGAAAGCCGGTTAACGCTAATCTAGGATTAAAAGTTAACGGTAGTATCAATTCTTCTTTTATAAAAATGTTTTTCACTTGTTATGTTTTGTGTAGTTTTAGATTCTTCAAACTCAAAACTGAAGGAGAAAACAATGTAAACAGAAAACCTAACTGAAAGGATACAAAACTGAAATCAAATTCTCGCTAACCTTGGGTCGGCCTAATCGGGCTTTGAGCAACCCGTCCTGGATGGAAGGTAATAAGCCTTTTGTTTGGCTTAGAAACATGGACCACAGTTGCCGTAACAATTTATCAGGCCATCGTGTCTCCCACAATTAAATAAAATATAACGTTTTTCGGTCGATGCAATGTTTAAGTATTTCTATAATCACCCGAGTAGTTATACTGAAGCAATTATTCGCCTCAGGCTCTTGAATATTGGTGAATATTCACTTCGCCTTCGGCAAGGAGTTCGCCTTCGGCGAGGAGTTTTCTCTTCACACGAATGTATGTCCGGGGGCGTTCAAAACCTAACCTACCATCAGGAAAATCTGTAAAATATGCGCGTAAGCGTTAAATAGTGCCTTATTGGCTCTTTTACACCAGCCTTAGCTACCTTTCTTGCTCTGAAGCTCCACCCCTTCTTGCGCTTAGCACGATAATTTTGAACGCCAAACCTCAAGATCTGACAGGTGTAACGGAACGAGTCATCACGAGGACCCAGGTTGAAGGTGTCACACTTCATGCTAAGGATACAAGCCATTTGACATTCTTCATCGCTTGAGACGAGTTTGGTCATGACAATAGGGCCTGCCAAGACATAGTTCTGCACTCGTTTGCTAAAGACAACTTGCTGAGGACGATCACTTTTGCACGTACCATCTGAAAGTGGAATTGGGTTATTTATTCAAGTGAATAATATGTATGGGTTATTGACCAAGTGTGAGGTCAAGATGGCTGGATATTGGCCGAGTTCTTTTTTTGCGTCTTTATGGACCGAGACGGAGTCGAGGTCCATAAACACGCAAAAAAAGAACGAGGCCAATATCAAGCCATCTTGACCGAACAAGCTTGGTCAATAAAGGATTTATTATATGGATTTTGGGGAAATTTTTCTTGCGGGAAAAGGCGGGAAGTCCCGAGCGGGCAAGATGGCTCCATCTTGCCCGCTCGGGTAGCCAATCACAGCGCAGGATTTGATTCATCTTGCCGAGCTAGCCATATAATAAAAAGATCATATATTTGAATTGCGGAGAAAGTTATGAAAACATGATTGGTCATTGCACTTTAAAACACAACTTAAGCAGCTGTGAAATTAAAGTCTGAAAGAAATTCAGGCTTGAACGGGATTCGTACCCATGATCTCTGCGATACCGAAGGGACGCTCTACTAACTGAGGAATCAAGCCAACTGGGAGCTGGTCACGCTGTACATGTGATTTCGTAATATACCCGCAGATGGTAAAGATATGAAAGATGATATATTTCACCCGCGGAGAAACATATTTATACTCGGGCTTCCTTTTGAAAACGATTTCTAGCAAGCTTATTAACTCTAGCTGATTTTTGCATAACAACTGTTATGACCGCATCAAAGACATATTGCATTCTTACTATATTGATTGCAAAACCTGAATAACTAACACTGATCTATTGCAGTTACAAAGTGAGGCACTCAGCAAATTTGCAAAAGTTCTTAATACATGCTTAAAGGGTAATGCTCCATTAAATTATTCTTAAGTCAGAAAAAGCTAGAAATCGTAAACGTTTTCTGTGGCTACAGACATACCACTTTTGGTAAAAAGAGTATTGTGGCCATGGAGTAGGAAGATAGCGACAAATATCACTCGCCAGGTACAAATCATCGCTGGTTAAATTGCCAAATGAAACGGATATTCATCTGCACTCCAGAATTGATGTGTGTGAATGATTTAGCGACCTATTGAGAGGTCGAAAAGCTTAGAGTAATAAATAATTAAGTTTTGCAAACCTATAATGATAAATTGATGAAAATAACTAAATTCCTAAGAATTTTATGCAAATTAAATTAAAACAATTTGGTTTATAGACGGAGCAAAATCTGGCTGGCGAAAAAAATGCTTGATTAACCAAATAATGCCAAAAAAATGCTAGTATAATCGGGAAGGGCCAAGTATCAAATAGCCCCAAACAGCTTAAGTTGAATTTTGGTTGACAAAAAAAATTCAAACGGATTTAATAGCCAAGTTCAATTATGATTTGAACTTCCTCGGTTTGTATTAAATTGTGTTCTATATATGTTGCTTCCGAAACCCGTGAAAGAATTAAAGGAGACAAAAAATCCGATAGCTACTTTTTGTCTTCTGTTCATAAATAATAAATAGCTTTATTCTATTCATTTTCGTTCACAGTTACGTTTGCTATGTAAATCAAATTGTTTTTTTAAAGAACAACAGTTTGTACAATCAAATAATCCTTCACTTTTATGTAAGTGTAAAAGTACAATAGACGGCTTTGTACATAAAATATTCAAGTTGAGGTTCAGGGATGAATAATTAATTTCGATCTCCTTATTTCTCAGAGCCGAGTCAGTATTTTAAAATATCCAACTAGACTGGACTGAAAAGAAGAGCACGAGAAAATCCCTGATTTTTCATTTTTTTTGACTGACATAGAAGCTAATAATCGCCTAATGCTACGCACTGTAACTTTTGCCATTTTAGCAGCTCACAAAGTTACTTCAACAAAGATTTATTACGAATTGTGTGTTTCTTTGCCCAGAGTTCCAGAGGCTCATGCATGTACTCATGTACTTATTTCTTCCCAGAAAGGAAACCCACTATTCTAAAAACGGTTAAGGATATACTCTAGATATTGAGCTTTATTTTGTCATGTTTTGGGAAATAAAGACCGGGGAAAATAGGCAGTGGGTCAATTTCAATTTTCTTGTCGCTATATTTCTTGTAGCGCTGACTACGTTTGCTATCGGATTCTGCCCAGTCCATGTCTTTTAATGAAGACCCCCCTTTCAAATATGTGTGCGTTAGCTGACACAAATTCTTTAGCATACAATATTCAGAGTAAATTTTGCAAGAATTTTGTTCAGTGAGTTGTGTGGTCCCGATTGCTATGAAAAGAGCATACAAAAGCAAAGAAAGAGCGGCCTTGAATTTGATAAAATACGGAATTAATCTGTCGTTGGATTTCAAAATTGATTTATGGACTGTCTATTATGTAAATGGTTGTTTTATTTTAATTAAAATCAGATTTAATTAATGTCACTTATTTTATCACATTTATATTTTCATGGCTAGTCTGACACGTGTGTTTCGTCTCTGCCAAGAGACTCATCAGAGACCATTCGGTGTAGCCAACTCGTCGAACATCGCGTTCGAAGTCCCGCTAGCATCTGAATTCTTTGTGGCAATCTGGCCTTATATCTCATAAGGATTCCCATTGCTTAACGTGAAAGTTCAATGCATATTTTCATGGCAAGTCTTAAATTCAATTAAAATTAAACAAGGCGCTCGTTTGGTCCATAATAAAAGGTAGGAATAAACATTTTATTTTCCGGCAAAGGAATAACTTCTGATGAGAAAAGTTCACAAAGATACTTTAACAGAAGAAAAGGTACCAATGCAAAGACATGACTTCATCTTGCGATGATCAAACCCACATATCCCGACGGTCCAGTGCTAACCCGCGTTTTGATCAAGGAGTCGTTGAAATACCATGTTTTCATACCTTATCATGTTTTCGTCGCCATATGCTTCTTATACTAGTTTTCTAATAAATATATCTAATTAAATCGTATAGAGCCGGCTATCAAAATTTGCGAATATTGTTTTTCGTTCATTTTTATTTGTTCCTCAGTTCCCGGAGCCAAACAGGAAAAACCGTGTCTGCGTTTTGCAATATTCAATTGCAGTGAAAAGTTAGAGCTCATTTTCAAAATAACATTAAAAAGATATAAAGTGATCGACCAAAACGCTCTCGGAGAAAACGAAAATCCGAAACAAAACAATATTCGTAGACACGTTTTTTGGTGCTTATATGTTAAAGCACCGGTATCGCAGAGGTTCGAATCCCGTTCATGCCTGAATTTTGTTTTTCAGGCTTTAATTTCACAGCTGCTTAAGTCGTGTGTATGACTGCGATGATCAATCATGTCTACATATCTTTCTCCGCTGTTCAAACATATGATCTTTCATATATTCATTTGCATATATGTTAAAGTATCTACTGTTCAAATATGACGACAACCAAACAAATTTCCTTTCACTTGTGGCCTGAGCTTTCAAAAGGTGATTCGGACGCTCACATTTAGAGGACGTGAAAAATTCGACAATTCATATCATTTAAACTTTTTTGATACAGTCTGATAGCTAGCCAACTCTATAAACTTTAATTTCATACGGGGTTTTGGTATCTACTACTTAAATCGGACGCGCTACAGGACTCGAGACACCTTTTAAGGTAAATGGTAACCTAAATTTGGTCTTGTCGCGTGACCTTGACGCTCTCCCCTGAACGATGTTGATTAAAATATCTGTATTGATATAAAGCTACTTGCAGGAAAGCAATCGAGTACTTTATGACGGCACGTTCAGTTTCTTAGCAACAGGCATTTTGACAGAATTTCTCTCTCTCTCTTCTGGTGGTGCAAGACAACATTAGGCATCACAGCAGGTTTCAGAGCTGAAAGAGAGCTAAGGTACGTATTTTGAACTACTAATATATAGATTTAGGCCAGCCTAAAAGCGTAGCTCCTGGGCCGGGTTGTTCAGAGCCCGATCAAACTAGCCGAGGATAAAGTAGAATTTTGATTTGAGTTTTGTAACTTTGCGGTGAGATTTTCTGTATATTGTTTTTGTGTTTTGAATTTTAATGAAAGCAAAATACGCAAAACAAAAGCAGTGAAAAAACTTTGTACAAAAGAAAAGGTTATAATTCGGTTAAATTTTAATCCTGGGTTAGCGTTAACCGGCTTCCTACCAACCCTACGCTGTTTACAGCAAGTTAATCCTGACATGAGCCCGCGATCTAATCGAAAAAAGCAGCACTTGGGCAGCGGTCAACTTTAAAAAAACACGTGACCTCGATGAGCCCTGAACTTGAGCCCGCGATATGGTCACGTGATACTGGTCAGCGGATTCCTTGTTTTGACAGGTGTCAATTGACTGCAACATGGATGTCCAAAGGACGCTTTAAACCAAGGGTACATGTGCTCTGTCAACCTACAAGGAAAGCCCGCGAAAACTGAAGCCTCGTTTTGGTTTACGTGTCAATTGTGGCCGCCATGTTGCGCGACTCCACCACCGTCGTCGTCGTCGTCGTCGTCGTCGTCGTGCGTACGCGCCCACGAGCAATACCGCTAGCCATGATACACATGAGAAAATCAGTTCATGGGTTCCCTTCAGTTTCCTAATATGGGTAGTTAATCCTGACATGAGCCCGCGATCTAATCGAAAAAAGGAGCACTTGGGCAGCGGTCAACTTTAAAAAAACACGTGACCTCGATGAGCCCTGAACTTGAGCCCGCGATATGGTCACGTGATACTGGTCAGCGGATTCCTTGTTTTGACAGGTGTCAATTGACTGCAACATGGATGTCCAAAGGACGCTTTAAACCAAGGGTACATGTGCTCTGTCAACCTACAAGGAAAGCCCGCGAAAACTGAAGCCTCGTTTTGGTTTACGTGTCAATTGTGGCCGCCATGTTGCGCGACTCCACCACCGTCGTCGTCGTCGTCGTCGTCGTCGTCATGCGTACGCGCCCACGAGCAATACCGCTAGCCATGATACACATGAGAAAATCAGTTCATGGGTTCCCTTCAGTTTCCTAATATGGGTATGGGGCTCCGCTTGGCGGCCTTCGGCCGCCGGAGCTCCGCTAATAGGACATTTCAGGCCACAAAATTTCCACGAAACTTGATCATAATTTTTGTTCTTTATTCTTTACACTTTTCAAGAAAGTAACCTTAATTTAGAAAGGAAACGTCTTTTTAACTTTATCTCTGGCAAGCCTTACGGGGCTAAAACAGCGACGTCGAAGAATGAAATGGCGACGAACGACAAGACTTGTACAGCGGAGAAAAGAAAGAAGAAAACTACCGTCTTCGTTATTTTTAATCGTTCAATAGGTTTGTCAAAAATCCTCCGCGATGTTTCTAAAGCATGAACATCTTGTTATTAGGCAAGGAGCGGAATTAACAGTCAAATGGCTTCCAGGTCGAAAAGGATCGATAAATATAACGTCTCGTCAGTCAATAACATGTGTTGTCGTGCCTTGCTCACATGTATTTTGTATAGGTTGTTCTTGATCGGTATGATACTACTCTAATATCCAAAATAACTAAAACGAAAGCAGCTCTCACAAATTGCAACTTTAGTCATGTTTGTATACGTCTTATATAACGTTATGACCAGACAAAGACACATGACAAAGACATATGCCGATAAAACAAATAAGGCCAGATGTTATTTCAGCGAGCGATATCCAAATGCGCTTTTCGAGAAATAAACGTGAGGAATAGTGAGTCTTTATAGATAACGTTTCATGACAGCGAGATTTTGATCTGTCAGTATTTTTCATTCGCTCGACAATTCGTTTGTCAATTTTCAGTTGAGTTTGGAAATTGGCATTGGCCATTTTATCGTATCCCAGTTTTAATAATAATAATAATAATAA